>CM028338.1:2117500-2717500 GCA_016647705.1 Eucommia ulmoides
TATAAGTGGGATTGCTTCTGATTCATTTGAAAATTGGAAGGTCCATTTATGTTAGGTTGTGTTTGGATTTAGATTGGTTGTGATGGAAAGTCCACTTATGTTAGGAATTGGAAATTTGAAATGACAATATTTATTTATATTTTAGGGACAAACTTCTAGAGATACGTATATTGGAATTTTTCGATAGATTATATTTTGAATTCATAATAGTATTTCAATTATATTTGTATTCAATTTGTACTAATTGAATGAATTAATTACCGTTGTAAAAATTGACTTCACAATACGACAGTTATAATTATCGTCGTTACATTGTAAAAAAAATTGGATTTTTATGGAATGAAATATTGGATATTCGAATTTAGTTTTAATTCTCCAAGGGGAGAAACCACGTGGTGGCCTTGAAAAATCGGGCCGTTACACAACCGATCCCATAGATCATCTCTCCATCTATGTCTCCTACATAGATATGCACGCTGCCTCCAACACAGTGAGATGTAAGTTTTTCCTACTTAGTCTGACTGGTCCTGCTCGAACATGGTTCAACAACTTGACGTCGGCCTCAATCTCCACTTTTCTCCAGCTCAAGCAACAATTCTTAGAGAGGTTCAGCCGATCTTGAAGAAGGCCCAAGACTATTACTCATACCCTCGCCCTTAGGCATGAGGCAAATGAGAACTTGGGTTATTACGTTCATAGATTCTGGATGGGATCCCTCGCCTGTGAAGGAGTATCCGACGTCGTGGCCCTCAACGCCTTTATTGACAGATTAAGGCACCGAAGACTTTCCTATGATCTAAGTTTCAGGCCTACCTCATGTTTGCGTGAAGCCTTGGATCTAAGCACCAGTTACTACGAGCCGGACCTCCTCGACAGAGTAAAAAGGGAGAAAGAAGAATTCATCAAGAAAAAGGGCCAACCCAACGAAGGGTCGAGTCGGGCTCAAGCCTCCAGGAGTCTCCAAGCAGAAGGTCATTTGGGACCTCTGCTCGGCGATAAGAAGCCACCCCCAGGTCCCCTTCAACACAGTTTCACGCCCCTCACCGCCTCTGTCACCACCATCTTCGCCGAGAATACCGGGAAGAGGATCTTCCCACTTACCCCTCCCCTGAGAGGGAAGTCTTTGGGTAGGTCAGCCGATAAATACTACGACTTCCACAGGAATCGTCGTTACGCCACTAAGGATTGTTTCTAGTTGAAGGAAGAAATAAAGGCTCTCATCAGACGAGGTTACCTTGGTAATTATGTTCGCCGAGCAAACGAAGACTGGGTCGTGGGGAATGAACGTCGTGACAAATACCAGGGTCAGCGCCGAAGAAGAAATGACAACCGACCTCCACCCCGAGAAGATAACACGGGTAACAACGCCAACCTGAGGGTCGATGGCGAGATTAATGTTATTCACGGGGGACTGGGCCTCGATGGTGACACCTCCTCCTCTCGAAAAAGATATGAAGACAAGGGCAAGAGAAAGGCCAAGCAGGGTGTATATAAGATCAGCACGGTAGATGCAGCCACCCACCACATCATCTCTTTTAACGAAGATGACCTAAAAGAGGTGTACGTTCCACACGATGATGCCTTGGTCATTTTCGTTTTGATTAACCACTACAAAATAGCAAGAATTTTGGTCAGTGACAGCAGCTCGGCTGACATTATCTTCAAATGGGCATTTAACAGAATGAGCGTGGATTCCAATGTTGTGCAGCCTGTAAATTCCCCCCCCCCCCCCCCCTCGTCAATTTTGGGAGGGGGGGGACGTTGTCAACTCGGTTGGGTGGGTCTCACTACCCAGCACAGTTGGATCCAGGGCGAAGATAACCACTGTCTGGTTCAAGTTTCTCATAGTTGACAGGTCGTCGCCATACAACGCGATTATGGGCCGACCCACCGTGGCCGCCCTAAAGGCCATGAGCTTACCATACCACCAAAAAATGAAGTTCCCCACCAGTTTTGGGGTGGGTGAAGTCCAAGGGAATCAAGAAACTGCCTGGGAGGGCAATGGAGAAAAAATAGCAATTACAGATAGAGACCAAGCTTGTGGACCCTCGTTAATCCCCTCTCGAGCTCGTGGCCTAAGCTAGAAATGCCACACCCGTGCTGATAGATAATCCCCAGGATGAAGAGACCTGCCCCCGGCCTTATGAGGATTTATTCGAAGTCCCCATTCACCTTGTCATCGCCGAGAGGACGATGAGGATAGGAGCTCGGCTAAGAGCGGAGCAGCAAATTGAGCTCACCAAGCTATTGAAAAAGAATTACGACGTTTTTGCCTAGTCGCATAATGAATTTCCTGGGATTGATCCCAGTGTGGCCATGTACCGGCTCCATATCGACGCGCACTACCCGCCTATTCACCAGAAAAGAAAAATAATTTATCCAGATCGACAGAAAATAATAAAGGAAAAGATGGATAAGCTCATCAGGTCGGATGTCGTGGAAGAAGTCAAATTCCTGGACTGCTTGGGAACGTTGTCCTAGCCCCTAAGGCCGACAACAAATGGTGACTTTGCATAGACTTCAAGGATTTAAATAAGTCCTGCCTGAAGGATTTCTTCCCCCTTCCCAGGATTGACCTTGTAATCAACGCGACAGCGGGGCACGAGCAGCTCAACTTCCTCGATGCTTATGCGGGTTACAATCAGATCCCGATGTATCATCCGGACAAGTACAAGACCTAGTTCATTATGGACAAGGGCACCTACTGATATAAGGTCATGCCCTTTGGCCTTCACAATGCAGGAGCGACCTATCAGAGACTTGTCAATAAGATGTTCAAAAATGAGATGGGGGAGACCATGGAGATGTATATCGATGATATGCTCATAAAAGGCATCCGAGCTCAAGACCACATCAGTCATCTCCAGGTCTGCTCCGATAAACTCCAAGCTCACCGTATGAAACTAAATCCGACTAAGTGCATTTTCGGGGTGTCCGCTGGCAAGTTTCTAAGCTTTATGGTCTCACAGCGCGGTATTGATGCCAACCCCTACCAGATCAGTGCGGTGCTTGGTATCGCTTCCCCATGAAATAAAAAAAAAGGTTCAAAAGCTGACGGGCCGGTTAGCTACCCTAAATCATTTCATCTCTTGGTCCTCCAAAAAGTACCTTCTATTTTTCAAGATCCTTAGAGGGAACAAGGCATTTGAGTAGACCGAGGAATGCGAAAACGCTTTCCAAGAGTTAAAAAATTACTTCTCCTCAACTCCACTACTCAACACACCTCAGAAAGGGGAAGAATTGCTCCTATACGTCGCTGCCTCCACCACAGTGGTGAGTGCCACCCTTGTTAGAGAAGATGCCGGCGTGCAGATCCTGGTTTACTACTCGATCAGGGTCCTCACCGATGTGAGACAAGATATACTAAGTTTGAAAAGTTGGCCTACGTTTTTCTAATCGCCTCGAGCAAACTCAGGCAATATTTTTAGGTGCATACCATCGTGGTGTTGACCGACCAGCCGTTAAGGCAAATCTTCAACTCTCCTGATGTCTCTGTGCAATTGATGAAGTACAGTCTAAAATTGGGCTAGTTTTACACCGAGTATCATCCCAAGACAGCAATAAAAGAATAATTCATAGCTGATTTCTTAGCTGATTTAACTTTCTCGGATGAGGAGCCCGTCGCCGAGCAACGAGCTACCGAGAAGACTTCTCTGTTAACAGGTTAGGTTGGAGGGTCACCTAGTCTAATCAGGGTGCACTCCAACCTAGGTCCCAATTCATGGTAGCTTTTTACCGACAGGTCCTCAAACTAGAACAACTTGGGTATCGGGATAGTCCTCATCGCCCTAGACAAGGAGAAGATTAAATATGCTCTCAGGCTCGGATTCCAGGCTACAAACAATGAGGCTGAGTACGAAGCCCTCTTGGTTGGGCTGAGATTAGCCTGGGAATTCAATGTAAAAATACTCTAGGTCATGTGCGACTCCCAACTCGTGGTCAACCAAGTCAACGGTAAATACCTCGCTAAGGATCCGAGCATGGTCGCCTACCTGGAGAGGGTGAACACCCCGCTAAAGAACTTTGAAAAGCTGCAAGTTAAGCAAATACCCTGAGAAGAAATAGACACACTGACGCATTGGCTAACCTAGCCTTGGCGATGGAGTACACTATCCAAATGACAGTTCCTGTGGAGTATTTAGTTGAGCCGAGCATCGTCTCCTCGGACGAGATCACTACAGTTTGCGCCCTCAATTCTGAACTGACCTAGATGGATCTAATCATGAGCTATCTCACCAATAGAACTCTTGTGGATAACCGAGCTCATTCCCGGAGAATACGATACCAAGCAGCACGGTACGCCCTCATTGACGGTGTTCTGTATCGCAAGTCCTTTTCAGGTCCATACTCCAAATGCCTCCGACCTGATGAGGCGGGCTATGTGATGAGGGAGGTTCACAAGGGCATTTGTGGAAACCACTCAAGGGCAGGTCGTTAGCTCGGAAGCTATTCCTACATGGTTATTACTGGCCCAAAATGCTTGAAGATACAAGAGAATTCATTAAAAAATGTGACAAGTGCCAGCGGTTCGCCGCACACCCTCATGCTCCACCTATCGAACTAGTGCCAATGACCAGCCCGTGGCCCTTCGCCTAATAGGGAATAGACCTCCTCAACCAGTCCCCTCAGGGTGCCGGGCAGAGAAAGTTCCTGGTTGTCGCCATCGACTGCTTCACGAAATGGGTAGAAGTAGAGCCCCTCGCCAGAATCATCAAGGAAAAGATCTGAGACTTTATCTAGAAGTGCATCATTTGTTGATTTGGCATTCCCAAAACCATCATCTCAAACAACGAGAAACGATTTGAAAATGAATTATTTGTCGAGTTGTGCACCAGGCTAGGAATCAGCACGCACTTCTCCTCCCCAGGTCACCCCCAAGTTAATGGCCAGGTTGAAGTCACCAATTAGACCATTTTACAGAATCTGAAGATTAGGTTAGGTAAATCCAAAGGTTTATGGGTGGAAGACTTGTACCTCGTGCTATGGGCCTATTACACAACGGTTCATACTCCCACCGGCGAGACACCCTCTGCAATGATATTCGGCTCAGAGGCCGTCATCCCGATCGAGATTGGCCTGCTTTTGCCCCGTACTGCATCTTTCTTCAACCGAGCTGAAAACAAAATAGGTCTCGCGCTTAACCTTGACCTACTGGAAGAAATGAAGGAAAGATATCAGATTCATTAGGCCGCCTATCAACAAAGAGTAGCCCGATACTATAATTGCCAGGTCCGACCTCGATCCTTCGATGTAAGCGACCTCGTCCTAAGGAAGGTCACGTTGGCCACCAGAGATCAAAGTGCTGATAAGCTAGCTCCGGGTTGGGAATGACCTTACCGGGTCACTCGAATAGCCCAGCCCAACACCTACAACTTGGAAAATGAAGATGGGGTACCCCTAAGACATCCTTGGAATGCCGAGCACCTGAAGCGTTACTATGCGAGAGAAGAGCTAACTCCTTAGATTTGTCAAAGATTTTTTATTTTGATCTTAGGAGCTTGTAATCGACATTTTGAAATCAATGAAAAGGGTGTTCGGTTTAAATTTTACTAAATCTCCAAATTTTGCACAAGTGTAAAGGCGGAGGCGAGCAGCCCCCCCGTGCCGAGAGGCCAAGGTGAGCCGCGCTCCAGCCACTTCTCCAAACAAAGGCGAAGATGAGTAACCCTTCGTGTCGAGAGGCCGGAGCGAGCCGTCCTCCATCTATTTCTTCGACGAAAGACTAATTGTCACGTCAAATCTCCAACACATCCCAGCAAGAGACTAGCTGTCACGCCGAAGAAAGAGACCAATTGTCAAATAAGGTCGGTGGTTTTAGCCCGAGGGTATTGGCGGAATATCACCCTACGATGGTGTCACGCCGATCGCGACTGAGGACCTATCAGCTCGCGCTTGCTCCCTCGCAGTCGAGCTGGTCTCAAACTACCTAAAAGGATAACGCTCCTGTAGAGAAGGTTGAGGCAGTCCAAAGGGGCTAAGACAACCCCGTCCCTGGTCAGACCCCCTCCTCTAAGGCGACCACAAAAGCCTGGCCAGCCAAGCTCCTATCTTTGCCTGGGGGGCAGGACGGCCAACCCTTACTGACGATGGAAAGGTTGCAAAGAAAGATTTTATATAACTGAGAAGTAGTATGAGTTTCCACAGCTTGGTCGACATGATTGGCGTATGGTTTGAAGAATCTCACAGCTCTTGTCGTGGATTCAATTGTGTTGCATAGGAAATTAGAAAGGTTAGTGTGTAATCAGAAGGCTAACAATGCCACCCCTGCTTGGGCAATAAGCCTCCAAAATTTGTCGAAAAATACAAGTGGTCAAAAATCATCGAGTTGAATGGAGACGCCGGGTCCGCAATTAACCAGGTCGGTATAGCAGTTCCTTTACGATAGCCGGGATGTTGAAGGTTGTCCCAGTTATTCATCAGATGATCGCCCGGGCTAATTAAAGGTTTACCGTTCAAATTATTTAAGGTCGGTCACTTCCTTCAAGTTGCAATAATTATCAGATAGCGTTTGTGAGTAGTGTGCAGTAGTGACCAACCAGAAATTGTGAAACAAGTAGACTAGAAAAATGAAGCCTACAAAATGCAATTGGCAAAAAAGAGGAGTTTTATTCATTAATCAAATATATAGTTACAAAAATTGGGGCTCCTGCCCTCGATTACAAGCCCGCTCTTTGCAGGGTTAAAATAAAAAACAAACAAAGCCAAGAAAGTTGCAAGTTTTGTTGGTTGATTGGGTTGTTGGGGGCCTACTTGTATAAGGGATCCAGATTGATCTGGCCTTCGTTGCCACCCGTAGCACCGCCCCGACCTCCGGAAGTTCTACCATGTCCACCCCGACTTCCAAACAATCTGCTCGGCCTGGCATCCTGTTCAGCCTAGGCTTCTTAGAAATCTACAGGGTCGAGCTCGAGCTCAAGCTTGATCTTTGTATAGTCGACTTCTTAGAACTGGTGTTGAAATAAATTGATTGTCCTTTTGAACCCCAGCTTTATCACGCTCCTCCCAATCCGGTCCCGGAGGTCTCTGAACTCTTGGCTATTCTTCTAGTCTTCCAAGGCTTCAGCTCGGGCCTACTCCAGCTTAACTGCCCGGCTATCGCTCATCACTTCAAGCTGGTTGAGAGCAGTCTAGGACTGTTGCATAGCCCTGTTAGCTCTTTCCAGGTCGTCCTCGGCTCGCTTGGCCAGTTCCTTGTTCCTCTTTGTCAATTGTTCGACCTCCTCCCGGAGCCTATCCAACTCCATCTGGTTCTCATTCAGCCTGTTGATGTGTTAGGACCTCCATTTCTCCAGTCTCGCGCACCTTTTGCTAGCTTTATGGAAATGCAGCCCTAGCTCGACTGAAGAATAGAGGGTATGTAAGGTCGAAAAAAGAAAAGGTTAAAAAACATGAAGCGCCTCAAGTTTGGAGATCTTACCGAGGTGAGATCTTACCGACAACTAGTACCAATAGAGGTCAAAGGCGAGCCGACCATCGAAGTTTTTGCTAAATTTTGTCCGGTCCGCCCCAAGGGTGATCTGGTATATGAAGGTCGGGAGGATAACTAGCGTCTCTAGGATGTTTTGGTCACGTCAGAGCCCGGTTGTGACAGCGAAAGACCCCACATCCTCTTCATGTTGGGACTCCTCATGTCCCCGTTGGACCTTAACGTGGCTCATCTTCTGTTGCCCGACCTCTGTCTCAGATGTTCCCACTTTTCGCTTTCTTTTATCTCTCATCTGCATGGGGGCCAGGCTCTCCACATCCACGGGTATCGCCACCAGCCTGGCGATGGCTGGGGTTACTGACCTCCTCAGGACCAGCGCCTTGCCTGCAGTTTCCAGCCTGAACCATTGCCCCCTCCAGGGCCGGCTGAGTATCCCTTCTTGTTGTCCCATCCTCTATGTCTTGTGCCGCCAACTGTGATAGCATCTCAATGTCCATGACTGCAAGTAGAAGAAATTTGGGAGCATCAGTCAACAAGAGAAAATAAAATTGTAAATAAATTAACGAGCAGGGGTGGAGAGACTTACCGTTCTTGGAATACTCTTTCAAGGTCACTGGTGGAAGGGAAGGGTCGCTCCAAAAGTAGAGGCAAAACGGGGTGTTAAAGATCCGATCTCTCTGTGCAAGGATTTTCGGGATCGGCTCGTGCTTCTTCGCAGCTGAAAAAATAAAAAACGAGACAACTCAGAAAAATTAGTTGGGGAAGGAAATTAACTAATGCCGGGTTGAAAAGCTTACCCACGATCCCCTAGTGCCTCTGGACCGGGAACTCCCACTATGACGCCGGGGCAGTCTCCCATCCAGCATCGCCAAGAAAGAAGAAGCCTGGCTTCCAGTTCTTGATGGATTCGGCGTAGCCCGTGAGAAACTTTTGTCGGGCCAAGATGTAGCACCAGCCCTTCCCACCAGGCATGGATTTCACCAGAAAGACAGCATGGAACAACTTGAAGGACATGACGATGCCCTCAGCCAGATATATCATATGAAAGGCCACGACCATCCGTATACTATTGGGGGAGCGCTGTGACGAACACAGCCTGAGATCCCAGCAGACTTCCTTCACCCAAGGGTGCATGGGTTAACGTAGTGTCACACCCCCACCTCGAGCCCGCAACTCCCGAGGCCGAGCGCGATATCGACTTGATGTTACCTGACCAATCAACAAATATATATATATATATATATATATATATATACCACTATATTTTTTTTCAAAAATATATTTACCCACTTCAAAATTCGGGAATACATGTGTCCCAAATATTTTATCGGTGTACAGTTTTCATAATAAAAATAATTTATAGATCAAACATGATTATCAAATACTACTTTTCAAACATAATATAAATATAACCGCACACTAAGCCGAAATAAACTCCATAGCTATCATTGCAGTTAAATAAATTCATTTAAATCAACCAATCAAATAATTTGATATATAATAAAATACCGCACACATATTTCCCTACTAGCCATAGGATCGTTTTACCTCACGATCGGGAGTTACGACGGTATCATAACCTATACAACTGTGTCATCTACGGTGGCTATCAGTGCTAGGGCCATTCAATATCCCCCATGGTAGGGGCAATCACCTACAAGATTTAAACTCCTGACAGGTCTCAACATATATCCACCCTGCAAGACTTGCCTAACAGATAACAACAAATATCCACTCTGCAGAACTTGTCTGACAGGTAACAACAAATATCCACATCTCGCAGGACATGCCTTCCTGACAAGAAGACAACTATGGCATATTCGGATAATAAAAATCACTTTCCATCTTTAAAAATTTACTTGATCATCGAAACATGATAAAATAATCCATTTTAATAAATAAAATAAAAATCACATTTTTGTACAAAAATGTAATTTAACCATTTATATAGAAGACAGTACACTCACCTCAATTTTGGCACCACCAAAAACACTATTGTCAAAATACTATATGGGCGGCATCGCCTATGAACCTAACAACCAAAGGGCTTGAACTAAGAATTTATTTAAAATAACCTAATATGCAATACGTGACCCTAAAATGCATCATTTTCCATTCCCAATTTTTTTTTTTATTATTATACGAAATTATTTAACGCCTAATTTCTTATGTTAATATTAACAGTACGAAAATTATCATGACAATGATTACAAAATTTCTTCTTATTAATAATTTAGGCTACAAAAAAATATTAATCGATTGTTAAAAATATTATTAGTCAACAAAATATTAAAAATTGTCGTTTTGATAAAATTTACAATTTGTATCTTAAATTGTATTCTTCGCAAATTAAATATATTTATACCTACTATATTTTTCGAACCCACGTATATATTTTTAACATAAATATACATGCGTGTATACATATCCGTATAGTTAGTCCCACAATATATATATACATACCCACTTGATCATTTCCACCGCCTTTCCAATTTCTTCATTTTGTTTTTGTGATCCATGTGTTGACACTTGTCAACACGTTTAATATTTGTTGCCTTCCTTAATTAGGAAGGCAACATTTTTTATTTTATTTTGGTGATCTTATCACAAACAAAAAAAAAAAAAAAAAAAAAAAAAAAAAAAAAAAATTATAATTATTTATTAATCATTTATAAATATTACATAAATAACCCTAAAACAATATTGTATATATTTATTAAATCCCTAAAACTCTTACAAGCAATTAATTTTTTTTAAGTGCAAATTAATCCACAAAATTTTTAAAGCAATTATTAAATAACACAATGAACCTCATTATTTTTAAATGTTCTAAAATACAACTAGAAATATACATGCACAAGAACTGGGCTTTACACGCAGACCGCCCTGCAGTTGCTGGTTGTAAACCATTATGAATCCCTCCGGTAGGACGCAAACCCGATCATTTTTCCTAGGAACGCGCGTCTCCACCGTGCTGGGAAATGCATACCTAGGGCGAAGGTCCCAAACCTTCTTCTCCGACAGGTCGGTTTCCACTCGCCAAACCAAGGCGCCCTAGAGGACCTCGCAAATTAGTCGACCTGAGGTCAAGCTGACCCTATAGGGCAACCCGACGTTGACGGTTGGACTTCAGCCCTTAAGGGCGAGCCCTCGATATCGAGCTCCACGGCTAGACCTGCCCCGAGCTCAACACCAGGGCCCCCAGACAAGCCCGCTTCGCTCCTCACCCTACTCCGCTGAGGCCTGTTGGCTGCGCCAAGAAACTGGGAAGTCCCTACTCCTGCCACTCTACGGACCCTTTCGAAAGAGAAGGTCGTCAATTCAACAACGACCTACGACTCAACGGTCTCCTCGGATGCGAAGATCACCTTCGGTTCATCGACCTCGGTTGCACACGAGCTGAGCCTAATGCCTTAATTTTCTGGAATGCTAATCGCTTCCTTACCTATAAATAGAAAGTTGCATCATCACATTACACGCATGAAAAAGCACACTGCACAGATCGATGTAATAGTTTTGCTCTGCACGACCTTCTTTCTTACTCGCGAGCTCTTTCTCACGTCGGAGGAGACACGCTGGGAACACCCAGGCCCGTCCTGTGTGCAAGCAACAGATCGGAGCTCAACTCGAACAGCGGCTCAAATAAGGATCCACTAGGGCCAAGCTCTCCAGCTCGGACAGCAGGTCAGACAGCGCCAATCCAACTCGAATCGAAGACTCCAATGAGGATGAAGAACATCCCCAGATCATGTGCAGCTCTCCACGCGAAGTGTAACCAGATCATACTGCTGGTTGGACTAATTTTCAACACCAACAATGTTGAATTTGAACTTGATTATTCTAATCACTAGATATCAGGTAATGTCCATGAGGTTGCAGGCTCGATGAACTTTCGGTTTTGATCTTGATTTTTTCATGAATTTATGAAGTGGTTCCTCCATTTTAGGTTTCCGTGAATAATCGAGTTCACACCTCAATCTGATGTAGAATTTTAACACCTTAGATCTTTCCGAGGATCATGTAAATAGCCAAAAGAAAAACAAAAAACCCTAGGTTAATTAATACACTAGAACATTATTTGATATGGAATCATATCAACAGTTGATTCAATTTACAATTTTATTGCAATCTAGGAAAACTAAGACAAATTAATAGAGACTGCCCAAACCATAATCTAATGTTGCTTCTCAGACATGCTCGAAGCATGAACATGAAGTTTCTTCCATTCAACGACCCAAGTGGAGAATCGACTCACTACTGGACAAGAAACAAGAAGAAGCTTTCCCAAGCGACGAAGGGAATGATGTGAGTAATCCCGGAAGCATATAACTATCCATCTCGGCCATGCCAACACATGAAGCACTCATGAGTAGTTCAGTCGGGATGGCATCTCCGTCCAAATACTGCTTCACTTGCCTCATCGTTGGCCTAGCGATCGGATTATAATGCGAGCAGAGTAGGCCTAGCTTTAAAACCAAGTCCATTTCCTCCACCACATAATTTCCCCCCAATCTAGGGTCACTTGTCTCCAGAATATCTCCCTTTTTCCATTGCTCCAAAACCCATTCAACCAAAATCATATCTTCGGGCAACCCTTGTAGTTCCACAGGCTTCCGCCCACAAGCCACTTCCAGCATAAATATTCCGAAAGCAAAGACATCTGTGCTGGTTGTTGCCTTACCAGTTCTAGTAAGCTCCGGTGCAAGGTAGCCAATGGTTCCAACTACATGTGTAGTTTGAGGGTTTGTTCCATGATCGTACAATCTGGCGAGTCCAAAGTCTCCTAGGCGCCCGTTAAGATCAGCGTCTATTAAAACATTACTAGCCTTGACATCTCTGTGGAGAACAACTTGTTCCCACTCTTCATGGAGATACAGAAGCCCTGATGCTATCCCTCTTAGGATACGGTACCGTTGATCCCAAGAGAGATTTGATTGTTTTTCATTGCTGAATAAGAACTTGTCGAGGCTCCCGTTAGGCATATAATCATAGACCAGTAGAAGCTCTCCCATTCTCCGACAGTACCCCAGGAGCCCCACCAGGTTTCTATGCCTTAGCCTTCCCATGCTCGCGATTTCAGCTACGAATTCCTTCATCCCCTGCGTGGAACTGTGTGACACTTTTTTGACCGCAACTTCTGCACCCGAAGAAGAAAGTACCCCTCGATAAACCTTCCCGAAACCGCCTGATCCAAGTAGCTCTCGGTCTCTGAAACCCTTGGTTGCTTTGTAGAGCTCCTTGTAAGAAAATCTCTGAGGCCCGTATTCCAGTTCCCAATCCTCGCGGATTTCTTCGTACTTCCTCTTCCTTATTACATAAGCAGTCACGGTTATGGTGATCACCATGACCGATACTGATATAATCGGTACTGTAAACTGTAAATCCGGTCTCCCTTTCGAAATTCTCGCCCTTGGAAATGAAGGCAGGTTTGAGTCGTCTAGTATTTCTGCTTGTCCACTTCCATTGAAGCTCCATCCAAGGATATAGTGGTTGCTCATAGCAAGTGATCCTGTAGCTGCAGAGAACCCAACATACATAGACTCCAGGAGAACCCGAGATAGATCGACGGTTGTCGACAAGAGGGGTTGAATTGGTTTTGGGATTTTGGTTGGCGCTACCGTGACGTTGAGACGCTTTCCCGCATCATCATAATCTATCCAAACATGAAGCGGGCTTCCACTTCCAAGCTCCAAGCTCTTGCTTACCCTATCTTTGCCAGAATAGTAAGCCGCAGGAGCAGCTGCTACTGATTTTAGGCCATTTACATCGATCCCGACATGGTTGTTATTTATATCTTCAAATTCTGCGCTCGCAGTCGTGTCGAATTCAACAGCAAAGATGTGATTCGACGAGATACCGTTGTTGGCAATATTGAAGAGTCCGAAATATGGGCCTGGCACAGCTTGGTTGAAGTTCATGGAAGGTGAGATGACAAAGGCGAGGCCATGACCGCCGGTATTTGAGGAATCATGAACCATGGCGAAGACAAAGTTGGTAGAGAATGAAAGGGAGGAGTTGTTGAAATTCACTGGCTGGTTGTAGAAAGCATGACCAGATTGTTGCTTTGAAGTGTTGGTGACTCGCAACAGACCATTGGGGTAGATTTCAGCAAGTCCATCGAGATGGAGCTTGGCATTGTGGAAGCCATTGTAGATGAAATGGTTTCCACTCTGAGCTAAGGCCAAGAGTTCCAAAAATACAGAGAGAAGCACAAGTAAGAGAAGAGATCTAGGAGTTGTGGTCATTTTGGAGAAGAAACTAAGACAATGTTACTTCTCTTGAAGCCAAATGCTTTATTTTTATTTTGCTTTGAGCTTTATGCACTTTGCACTACTGAAGGTTTAGAGAAATCCCACTTTAGCTCATTTTCTTTTAATTTGAACACATTAAATCTCGAAATATCTAAATCGTGTAAAGTTAGTCATTCCGTCGTTTTTTATGATGGAATTCACCCACGTGGGTGATTCGTGTTTAACACGTGACTGATTTCCGTCATAAAAAATAACGGACAAACCGATATGGATTTATTTAACACGATTTGGATATTTTTGGGTTTAATGTGTTAAAACTGAAAGTATAGTGACTAAAGTGGGATTCTTCGACACTTCAGGGATGCAAATTGAAAAAACCTCTTTTATTTTTCTCCATGATTGAGGATTAGGTCTTCATCTTGCATGACTTGGTTTAATTGCGGTTTGATTACCTTGAACTTTGGGCATGAAGAATTTATTACTCACAAAAGGGACCTGTGGCTCACCATTGGTTCCCATGGTCAAGGGTAAGTAAGTAGTAACCCTCCATGACTTCTGATGATGGTAAATTTGGTCACCTCCAGACCGCCAATAGAAGACCGTCATGTGTCTACAATTCCATACAGAATTCAAAGCACACTAGAGATTAAGTCTGAAGATTTCGTCGAGTAGAGGAACAAATTCCCCATCCGAACGCACTCCACAAGCTCCTCGGCAAAGCCCCCCTTCCCGTCTTAGGCTATCCAGGAAGGGCAGGAGTCAAATTCCCCATCCGGGCACAGCAGGGCCATCCGGGCGCAGCAGGGTTGTGTCTCCCTCAATTTATAAGTTGGTTCAATTCCCCACCATGGCCCTCTTCCCCAAAATGTCCCAAAATATCCCACATTCTTCTAAAATATCCCACTTTCTCCTAAAATATCCCACATTGTCCCAAAAAATCCACCATCATCATTGTGGTTCTTTTCCCTAAACCTAAATATCTTCCAACAAAGGGAAGACAAGAGCCTCATGGTGTCTTCTCATTGGCCATCTCCCAAGTTGACACATTGATGAGATATGGAAGGGACACTAATCCATGCTTAAGCCCTTAATCAAACTTTCATCTTGCCTATAAAAATGAGAGCATACAATTGCTCAAAGGTAGATGATTTGAACCTCTACACACTTAATAGAGGAATTAGACACTCAATACATGAAATACACTCTCTACATATTCAAGAGACAAAACTCACTCCAAGCATACTAAAATTGCTCCCTCTACATGATAGCATAATTTATAAATCTTTCCCCCGTACGCTGATTCTCACGCCAAAGGGGTTTTCCGAGATACTCTCAGACTTTCCCCTTCCTGGATCAGAAAGCATTCTAGCTTTTCCCTTCCCGGATCAGAAGGCATTCCATCTCTTATCTTCTTGGCCCAGAAGGTTTTTGGGCTAATTCTAACTTAGGCCCGTCTCTTCCCGACTAGAGACCCTCTTCTCGACCGGGGACCTCTCCACGCCACGGACCAGAAGCTCTGCAGACTGAAGATCTCTATTCCAGGCCCCTCTAACTCCATCCAAGGCTGACCGGACCATACCGCTGGTGTACGTCGAAGGTTTCTACCATCCTTCGCATATATGATTACTCGCAAGTGTACGAGGTCAAAGTTTTAGTATAGTGTGATCATTAAGATCGGGTTATCGTATCCACAAAGATTAGTATCGTTACTATCGAATACCGCGTTTGTCGTAACCTAACTTTATCTAGGCGAAAAACAAATGTATCTAATTAATTAAACTAATACTAATATATCCTAAATTAATTACACTAATATGCTAATATGTTTTAGGGTGAAGAATTGCCTAGGGATTAACGTATTTACAAATACGTGTTCAATCTTGATTTACTCACGTTTACGGTGTTCAACCCATTTGACAATCTCGGTACGTAAACTCCACCGCCACCTCTCCCGAGTGTAAGACGGGGGAATACATGACTTCGAGTCAATAGAGAAGTCCCCCTCAACGTATTAACGACCCTAGGTCACGTGAGTCTCGCCCAACGTCATTGACTGCACACAATTCAACTCCCGACCATCGTGCGTTGTATTTACCCTATCGACAATCTCCATTCTAAGACTTCCTTGCCACCTCTCCCGAGTGTAAGACGGGGGATATAACGCAACTTCAAGTTAACAAAGAAGTCCCCCTCAACATCTTAACAACCCTAAGTCGCGTAAGTCTTGCCCCAACGTCATCGATTGTCTACGATTCAAACCCCGACCGGGTTATAGAATCGTGGCGTCTGTTTACCTAAATTCGAATCTGGGGTTTGTCAAAATCCCGTATTCTCCATTTATCTAATTAAGCATGATAAACAAACAATACAATAAATACAATCAAACTACGAAGAACAATCATAAACGCAACACCGAAATCATCCAAACAAACATATTTATAAATATATTGTTAATCCCAACTACAATCCATATTTAACTCGTGGCTATAGCCGCTTAAACATTGAAATTGAGCTAAACATGCTCACATGATCCTAAGATAAATAAATAAGAAAAAACAATCGAAGAACTTAGCCTCGTCTGAAGATAAACGGCTAAGAATGCTTAACGATCAATTCGTCGTCTTCTCCACTTCGGGATGTGAGCTCCACCTCTAAAACTCCTAAACCATAGCCTAAATATGGCTTAAGGTGCCCAAATGTCCGGGAGAGGCCGGAGAAGGGGGAGGAGAGGGGATATTTATAACCAAAATATCCTAAAAATATCTTCAGACTGTGTAGGGGGTTTCCACCTAGGCGGTGGAATTTCTGCCTAGGCGGAGTTAGGTCGGTTCGGCTGATCGCCTAGGCGGAGGATTTGGAAGAACATTCTACTGGATTTTCACCTAGGCAGAGGAATTTTCGCCAAAGCGGTGGGCTGTCAGTAGCCCATCTTCGTTTTCTGCTGGATTTTGCCTAAGCAGAGGAATTTCTGCCTAGGCGGTGGTCTGTTAGTAACATTTACTCTTTTCTCAGCTTTTTCACCGCCTAGGCAATGGTATAGATGCCTAGGCGATGGGCCTATTTCATAATTTAGCCTCCGAGCTTGTTTATCCACCGTAACTTCGACTCGCTTTGGTTTGATCTTATCATTTTCGCTCCAGTTTCCTATCTTTTTTCTCCACACACCTGATTTATACAAAAAGTATGAAAACTAATTAAAATATAATAAAATACTATATAAATGCTCGAAAATTAACAAAATTCGATTTGGAAATACGTAGGTAGATTACACCTATCAGCTGGTGTCGACCAAAAATTAACATCATTAATTTGGCGCCGCCTGTGGAAAGCGTGATAGAAAGCCTTCCTCCGATCATCTACTCTCGTCTCGGCTAAAGGTTAGATGAATACAAGGTCTGGTCAGTCTTTGCGACCAAGAGACCTTAACAATAAGGTGGATAGCAACCCGGCTGGTGAAATATCATGGAATCCTAGGCCGGATAGGAGGACCATCATCCCCATCCCGAAAGAAGAAGAACGTGCACTCCCCATCAATCAAGCAGGCCCATCGGATCCACCTGCGGGACCCCATGTTGGGTCATCTCCCGGAGCTTTTGATACGGTGTGACTTGACAATTTCGAGCGCCACTTGATTCAATTTCAAATTTGTCTCGACACCATCCTCTATCGTCTATCATCGGCCCTAACTCAACGGGGACTGATTCTCTAGAACACGAAGGGAAAGGAAAGCCATCTGCCACTAGCTCCCGATCGAGGGGGATCGATTCTCTGGCATCCATGGGGTGACGATCGCCGCCAAGAATCAAATCATGTGATTCACTCTGAAGGGCATGTCCTGAGAAATCAGTTTCGTCCGCATGATCGACCGGTGAGGGAGCGAGATTTGGCCCCACCGGGCCGCCTTTAACTATATGCCTTTGCCCTTCCGGTGTCGCTGGGCAGAGGATCGACAAGTTGTAGCACTGCCTAGGGGAGAAGCAATATTGGAAAGGCGCGTTGTCGAGATGAAGGCATTGTTCGTGCAAATACAGGGCCCCAGAGAAACCGTTGGACTCCCTTCCGAGATGAGGTCTCTATTTTTCGATGATATTGTGCTTGAGGTGTCACACCCCACCCCGGACGTCCGTCACTTGTGGGGCCAGCGTGACGTTGACACGACATTACTCAGGCGAAAAATTAACTAGAAAGAGACGATATGCATTCATAATTATACAAATAATCAAAATACAAGTTATAAACATCTTTCCAAGCCAGAGACACACCTGTCCCTGTAATCCCTTCTATAACAGCAAAAGGGAAAAAAAACAAACGATGAATCCTTCCTAGGTTCGCCTCAGGCGGCACTTCCCAGAAATTTTAATTCCTTACTATACCATCGACGGACTCTACCCCGTGCCAGTAGGGGACCAACTCCTAGCCATTTCACCTACGAGTGTACTGCCTTCTCAATAAAAGCATTCTTATTTAATAATAATAGTACCTCCTAGATAACACAACATTTACACATGGATTCAGCATAAGCACCATATATGCAGTAAAAATGAAGTAATATATATATATAAGGTCCATTCTTATAACCATGCAGTACAAATATCATAACAATCGCCTGAAATAATAAGTTATTACCCAATATCAACAGAACATCACACCCCAAAACACAACGCACACTGGCTAGCCATGGTGATCGTTTTAACCTCACGATCGGGAGTTTGCAACGGTACTGTACCATCTGTAGGATATGCCTTCCTACGAACACCCATCACTCCGCTGAGGTGAATAATCACTGCGCAGTACAAACGTCTAACATCACTCTACTGAAGCAGATAAACATCACTTCGCCGAAGCGAATAACATCACTCCGCCGAAGCGGATCAACATCACCCAATAATATCGTCTAATCACCACGTAATTTTTTTCTAAAAGCTTCTAATTTAAATACAACCAGTTTTCATCAGATTTATATATATGTACAAATAATTCGGTGAGAAGATAGTACACTCACCTCGTTTCTGGCACTACAAAAACCTCACTGTCCAAAGCTTACCGAGGTGTTGGCATCTGCAAACCTAGAAATGATAGGGTCTAAGTTAATATTTCATGTAAAATCACTTAGCCATGTAGGGCAGGCCCTAAGTTCCGCATTTTCCATTCCCCATATTTTATCTATGAGATTTGTTATTATTCTTAATAATTTTGTTCCATTAGTTATTACATAAGAAAACCCATAATAGGAACGATCCTAATTTATTACTCCAGTTACAAATATTTTAGGCTAGGATTGAATTTTAACAGAACTAGAATAAATTTAACGGCAAACGAGATCCTTTCCGAGTTATTCACGGGCCGCGAAAAGGGTTTTCATTTGAAAAGGAATTTCTCCCTTTTTTCTGGGGTCAGTTATGCAATTTTCCCCCTTTTTTTTTCTCCTGTTTTCAGTTCTTCCCAGCCCCGACGGCAGTTTCTCCCTCTCTCTACCGTTGCCGACCGCCGGTGGCTCCCCCTCCTTGCCGACTCGCCTGTTAACTTCCACACCAACCATACAACCCTCCGACACCACATCCGGCCGTCTCGCCAGCTCCACCGCACACCCACAACCATTGTTCACCCACCGTCGCACCCTGCGACACACACACTCACCCTCATGCATGCGGCTACGTTTGCATGACACTGTCGATGGCGGGCCATGGGACCAACGACCCCTGCCGTCAGAGACCCACACGCACAGCGGCACACCGCAGCCGTAACCACTCGTGCCACTGCCACCGCCGTGATTGTTCTCTCTCTCTCTCTCTCCGTCTCGATTTTTCTCTATTTTTTTTTTCCTTTTTTCAGTATACATTTCACACACACGCACACTCACACACCATAACCAAAGAATCAGAACACCCATACCCAAACCCACATGGTGCCGGAAGACGAAAACCGAGCACAACCCCCACATCGCCGAAAACTTACCGACCCAACCCGTTACACTCATGCATGCATACATCCATCAATTAATTGGAGAAATACATATAAATACTTACCTGACCGACGATCGTCAATGGTCGAATGGCGATCCGCAACTCCGCTCACCGGCGACGCTAACACGCACACGGCCACTCCGTCGACGAACCACGCCACCGTCCGCACCAATCTCTCTCTGGAATTGTTTACACTGCCCACACGACCACGTTGCCAGAGGAATGTTGATCCAAGGAAAACTGACGACCCCTTTGCTCCGGCTCTCTCTCTCTCTAGAATTTTCGGGTTTCCTTTTCTTCTCCGATTTTCCCACTTCAGTGCATGTAGGAGGTTTTTAACGCATGAAGTTAGTGGTTAAATTAATTCTAAGCTTTCCACGTCGCCCCTCGATCATCCCTCCCTTGGCCGGTGGGTTGCCGTCGGTTTGCCGTGTGGGTAGGAATGGAGTTATGTAAAAAAAAGATTAAATTACACTTTCCTCCCTTCATTTCCATTAAGATTCTTATTTCAGTATATCTTTATTTTAAAAAGTTTCAAAATTATAATTTTACCCCTAACATTTTTTTCCTTTTGATTTCTAATTGCCACTTTAAATCTCAAGTTTAAATTTTTGCATTTCTAAATTCCCAATTTGACCCCCAACTTTTAATTTGGGTTTTTATCAATGACATTTTTACCCTAAAATTCTCCAACGTTCTTTAATACGGTTATTTATGACGTACATTCTATAACTTAGGTTTTACATGAGGTAGTTCCATTCAGGTTCCCTAACCCGCAAATAATTCCATACGATGGTACTACCGACCCCGTTGATAACCTCTCCGTTTTCGTTGCTTTCATGGACATGCACGTAGCCTCTGTAGGGGTGAGGTATAAGTCATTTCCTCTCACCCTCACCGGAATTTCCAGTACCTGGTTCCGAGAGTTAACTCCAGTTTCGATCTCAACATTCACTCAATTGAAAGAACTCTTCTTGGCCCATTTTGACTATTCTTGGAAGAGACCCAAAACGACAACTCACGTTCTCTCCCTCTGGCAAGAAATCGCCGAAACCTTTGGCAGACTTTGTTACTCGGTTTCACGAGGAAAACCTATGCTGTGAAGGCATCCTGGATGTCGTGGCCTTGAGCACTTTTATTGACAGATTAAGGCATCAAAGATTATCTTATGATTTGTGTTCTCGGCCTACACCAAACTTAACTTCCACTCTGGCCAAGGGTATGATCTTCTATGAGGCAGACATCAGAGACACCGTGAAGCAGGACCGAGAAAGGGCTGAGAAGAGGAAGGGCCAGGAAGAGGAATGGCTGAGAAGAGGAAGAGCCGAAGAGAGGCAGTGATGAACATTCCTCCACCCCATCTCGAGCGGGGATGTAAAACCCCTGGTCCCTAACCAACAAGAAACCTCATCCTGTCACCTATGAACTTGAAATGGAAGAAAAATGCGGGGCACTTGAAACGCTACTACCTCATAGGGAGAGCTCCAATACACTTGTAAAAACTTTCGCTTTTTGAAGCTTGTAAGGAAACTATTTTTCAATGGAAAAAATGTTTTGTTCAACTAGTTCTCCATTCTCCAAATTTTGTTAATGGAGGGGAAGTGCAACCTCCGTCCCATCTCGGATGGAAATGTGTAGCCCTCTAGCCTATCTCCATCAACGGCATTCCGACCCCGTGAGTCTCATCCTGACTCTAGTGTCGTGAATGATTCTCCTCAATAGCATCTTAGAGAAGAGCAATCCTTCGTCCCATCCCAAACGGGGATGAGCATCCCTCTAGCCAATCTCCTAGTACAGAGCAAGGCGGGAAGAACAACCCTCCGTCCTATCTCGGACGGGGATGTGCAGCCCTAGCCCTTCATCGAGAAGAAACAATATCCCGATGCCTGGCGTAGAAGATAATCTCCATGAAAAAAATCCTATCCCAACGCCAGGTGATAGGTGTAAAATACTTACGTATTTCTAAACCGGTTTTGTTAGTTTTCGAGTACGTTTATAGTTATTTTTATATATTTTAATATGTTTTTATTCTTTTTGTATTAAAATAGGTGCGTGGGGTGAAAAGGTATGAAATCGGAGCAAAAACGATGTAATCCAACCAAAGCGGACGAAGTTACGGTGGATAAATGAGCAAAGAGGCAACATTGTGAAAGAAGCCCATCACCTAGGCATCCAAACCTCCACCTACGCTATGAAGATGCTAAGAACATTTCCAAGTCCACCGCCTACTTCTTCGCCTAGGCAGTCACCAAACCTGCAAAGCCGGTACAAGTGTAGTAACTTCAAGACTATTTTAGAACATGATTCCATTCTATGTTGTGGAAACTCAAAACATGTAAGTTATATATCTTTGTCTTATATTTCCATAGGTTTTTTAATCACCTCAATCAAAGTTCGTATGAAGAAGTTATAGCTAAAATACCAATGGGTGTCACCATTGCAGCAGTGGTGACACCACTACCGCGGCGGTAAAGGTGCTGAGAAATACCAAAGGCGACTGATGGACCACCGCTACAGTGATGAAAAAGCAGAAAACATAAATAGGCTATTGACTACCCTTCTCCGCGGCGGTGAACCAGCAAAGAGTTTTCCTAGTCCGCCGCTATCTCTATTGTCTCGGCGAAGCCTTAACCGACATACTCCACCGCCGCGGCGGTGGCCTCTACGTAGAATAGATATTTTTTTGATATTTTTGAGCCGATAAATACCCTTATCTCCTCCTCTCTTCGGATCTCTTCAGCCCCTAAGGCCTTAGCCCATATTTTAGGGTTAGGTTTAGGGATTTTTTAGGGAAAGCTCTCAACCCGAGGTGGAGGATGAAGAGGGAAACGATCGGTGGATGGTTCTAGCGGCTATTCTTCGGATATTAGCTAAGTCGCTCATTTCTTCTCTTTGTTTTCTATATTTTGGTAGTTGTTAAGTATGTTTACGCCATTTTACATTGTATACGTAGTTATGGCCATTAGCTAAATATAGGTTGTATAGGGATTATTAATATAATTTATGAAAACGTTGTTTATTTGGGTTTGTGTTTTGTTTGCGATTGATCTTCGTTATGTTGATTGTGTGTGCCGTATTGTTTGTTTATCATGTTATGAGAATGATTGTTGTGAGAATAAGGGGTTTGACAAATCCTGAATTCGGACTAGAATAAACGAACGCCACGATTCAATAACCCGGGAAGGAATTGGATTGTGGGCAATCGATGACGTTGGGGCAAGACTCACGTGACCTAGAGTCGTTAAGACGTTGAGGAGGACTTCGGGGTTGACATGAAGTCACGTTTTCCTTCGTCTTACACTCGGGAGAGGTGACGGGGTAGTTTTAGAACTGAGATTGTTGATAAGGTAAACACAACGCAACGATCTAATAACCTGGGAAGGAGTTGGATTGTGTGCAATCAATGACGTTGAGGTGAGACTCATGCGGCCTAGGGTCGTTAAGACGTTGAGGGGGATTTTTTCATTGACACGAAATCGTGTATTCCCCCGTCTTACACTCGGGAGAGGTGGCGGAAGAGTTTACGAACTGAGATTGTCATATAAGTCGAACGCTGTTAACATAGACTAAAACAAGACTAAACACGTATTCATAAACGAAACTAATCTTTAGACAACCTATTCTCTCAAAACTATCCCATATTAATATTAGTATTAGTATAGTTAAACTAGACTATATTAGTATTAGTATTAATTAATTAACTTCCATTTTTGTCGCCTAGATAAAGTTAGGTTATGACAATCGCAGTATTTGATAGTAACAACATCAATTCCTGTGGATACGATACCCGACCGAAAGGTCCACTATATTAAAACTTGATCCGTACGCTTGCGGTGAAAGTGGCAGCGCATTATTTGCGACCACCAAGTTTTTGGCGCCGTTGCCGGGGAATGGTTGTTTGTCAAATTATGTTCCCGGCCTTGTCACCAAGTTTTTGGCGCCGTTGTCGGGGATTGTCTTGTTGATTGCTATCGATATTGGGAGTAATTAACTCGGTTTTAATCTAGGCATTTCTTTTGTATATAATTTTCGTTTGTAGTTTTATTTTTGTTTTTCTACAGGATGCTTGAAGATGTTAGATCGACAGGTACTCCTGCGGTTCGATCATTGAAAATCTCATCAGTCTTGAAGGCATATGTTGGCGCGAGGACATTAAACCAAGCGCTTCTTAGGATGCAACCCAGGGTCACAAATAAGTTAGATACATCTCCGTCAATTTGAGTCGGAGGCGAGATCCTCTCGCCTCCCAGGTATGTGTTCTAAACCCCTGTCTTCAATATCATGCTATATACTGTCATTGGGATCACTGACGACTTGTTTGGACACTACCTGTGTTGAGTTGGTGGTAATGTGTAGTATGTTTTAGTATGTGTATATGTTTTTAGCATGTTTTACTATTTTTATCATGTCCATGCTTGTTTAGGATTAGTTTGTTAGTTTAGATGTTTTGTGCTACGTTTTGACGTCATCTGGGCCTTTACCCGATGATGACTCTGTCCCCTGATTGTTTTGAGGTCGAGCGTAACGCTCATTCATGTGAGTTTTGTGTGCTTAACGTATCGTCTTAGTAAAAGTTATTGTGGATCCTAAATGCATGAGCACGTAAACTCAATATAGCACTATCTTATTGATTTGAAACCAACTATTCGTCAATCAATTTTATGACAATAGGGATTCTAAAACTTGATTTGGGAGAAATTCGAGGCAAAATCCTAGGTGAGGTTGTTTAGGAGATATGATTTAGGCATTTATTTGATCCCTTGAGCCTTTTAAGCTTACCCTGATAAATCATTATCCTTCGTTATCCTATCAAAGCCTAAAAATCATTTCAATTCTGAATACTTAACAAATACCATAGCCGATTGAACATTTTCCAAATCTTTATCGCTAAACTGAAGGCACAATTTGAGTGAATCAAGTTAGCATTTCGC
Organism: Eucommia ulmoides; assembly: GCA_016647705.1. Taxonomy (NCBI): domain Eukaryota; kingdom Viridiplantae; phylum Streptophyta; class Magnoliopsida; order Garryales; family Eucommiaceae; genus Eucommia; species Eucommia ulmoides. Next base: position 2,142,072 of record CM028338.1, read on the forward strand.
TACTTGATATAAGCGGTTGGGTTTAGGCCAAAATTCTAATTGGTTCGGTATTCGAGTATTCACTTGTCCTTTGTCGTTCATATATTTTTGCACATTCCTAAAGTTGTAAGAATTCGAATACGTTTAGGGGTGTGTTACTTAACCATTTTTTGCACATTCCTAGACTTGTAGAAATTCGAATAAGATTGGGGGTGTGTTAACAAAAAAATAAAAAATCATTTCTTTTTTACATGATAAGTGAGTACGATGTTTTTAAACGTTTGTTCAAGGTCGTTTCTAAATAAACTATGGGGTTTCGAGTATGAGTGTGCCAAGCGATGTGCTTCAGGTAACGTTAAGTTAACGACGTTAACCTGTTTTCTATTCCAAAATACCCTTGGCCATTATTCCAAAACCAAACCAAGCCCTATTGATCTTTTTGAACCTCCGAGCCTACATTAGTGGAGAATAGATCCCGGGTCAGGCATATGGATTCCCTATACCATAAAGGTTTTATGTCATGATCTTTATTTAGGGATAATCTCATCTAATCAATAGATAGTAGTATATTTAAGTTTAATCACACACACACTTAAACAGGATCTAGAATGGCGCTTACTATTTTTGAACATTGAAATTCTAGAACACCACATGGTGTGATTTATACTTGAACTTAATAGGATTGGGGGCCGATGAGGGAAAAATCTTTCGACCGGTAAATGATAATCAAAACTTACACATTTTTGTTTTTAGTGTTGTTCGTTGTTCATTTTTAGCTTTTAATTTCGTAATTAGTTTTTATATTTTCTTGTATTGTGTGGGTATTTTGCTCGAGGACTAGCAAAATTCTGAGTTTGGGGGTATCTGATAGGTGTAAAATACTTACGTATTTCTGAACCGGTTTTGTTAGTTTTCGAGTATGTTTATATTTATTTTTATATGTTTTAATATGTTTTTATTTTTTTTGTATTAAAATAGGTGCATGGGGTGAAAAGGTATGAAATCGGAGCGAAAACGATGTGATCGAACCAAAGCGGACGAAGTTACGGTGGATAAATGAGCAAGGAGGCAACATTGTGAAAGAAGCCCATTGCCTAGGCGTCCAGACCTCCGCCTAGGCTGTGAAGATGCTGAGAACATTTCCAAGTCCACCGCCTACTTCTTCGCCTAGGCAGTCACCAAACCTGCAAAGCCGGTACAAGTACAGTAACTTCAAGATCATTTTGGAACATGATTCCATTCGATTTTTGGGAAACTCAAAGCATGGAAGTTGTATATCTTTGTCTTATATTTCTATAGGTTTTTGAATCACCTCAATTGGAGTTTGGATGAAGAAGTTATAGCTAAAATACCAATGAGTGTCATCGCTGCAGTGGTGACACCACCGCCGTGGCGGTGAAGGTGCTGAGAAAGACCAAAGGCCACTGACGAATCACCGCTGCAGCGGTGAATCCCACCGCCGCAGTGGTGAAGAAGTATAGAACATAAATAGGTTACTGACTACCCTTCGCCGCAGCGGTGAACCAGCAGAGAGTTTTCCTAGTCCATCGCTGTCTCCACGCCCAGGCGAAGCCTTAACCGACATACTCCACCGCCGCGACGGTGAACCTTTCGCCACGGCGGTGGCCTCTACGCAAAATAGATATTTTTTTGATATTTTTTAGCATATAAATACCCTTCTTTCCTCCTCTCTTCGGATCTCTTCGACCCCTGAGGCCTTAGGCCATATTTTAGGGTTAGGGTTAGGGATGTTTTAGGAAGAGCTCTCAACCCGAGGTAGAGGATGAAGAGGAAAACGATCGGTGGACGGTTCTGGCGGCTATTCTTCGGATATTGGCTAAGTTGCTCGCTGCTTCTCTTTGTTTTCTATATTTTGATAGTTGTTAAGTATGTTTATGCCATTTTACATTGTATACGTGGTTATGGCCATTGGCTAAATATAGGTTATATAGGGATTATTAATATAATTTATGAAAACGTTGTTTATTTGAGTTTGTGTTTTGTTTGCGATTGTTCTTCATTATGTTGATTGTGTGTGTCGTATTGTTTGTTTATCATGTTATGAGAATGATTGTTGTGAGAATACGAGGTTTGAAAAATCCCAGATTCGGACTAGAATAAACGAACGCCACGATTCAATAACCCGGGAGGGAATTGGATTGTGGGCAATCGATGACGTTGGGGCAAGACTCACATGACCTAGAGTCGTTAAGATGTTGAGAAGGACTTCGGGGTTGACACAAAGTCACGTTTTCCCTCATCTTACACTCTGGAGAAGTGACGAGGGAGTTTTAGAACTGAGATTGTCGATAGGGTAAACACAATGCGACGATCCAATAACCCAGGAGGGAGTTAGATTATGTGTAATCAATGACGTTAGGGCGAGACTCACGCGGCCTAGGGTCGTTAAGACGTTGAGGGGGACTTCTTCGTTGACACGAAATCGCGTATTCCCCCGTCTTACACTCGGGAGATGTGGCGGAGGAGTTTACTGTCACACCCCACCCCGGACACCCGTCACCGTGGGGCTGGCGTGACGTCGACACAACCTCATCTTCACGTCAAACCCACTAATTAAACGACAAAGTGCATACAAAAATATACAACCATAAATTCTAACCATATACAAAATCTCCAACAGGGGACGCACCCGTCCCTGAATTATAGTAACACAAAAGTATAATCACAGCGAAGCTCTCACAGATTTGCCTCAGACAGCTCCTCCCAAAATTTTCCATATTACTCCATCACCGGACTCTATCTAGCGCCAGTAAGGGACCGACTCCTAGCTGTTGTACCTGCGAGTGTACTGCCTTCTTAGTAAAATATTTTTTTTTTAAAGACAATAATGCATTCTAAATATTACCATAATTAAATATGGATCGAGCACAAGTATATCAGCAGTGAAAATTAAGCAATATAGATAAGTTCCATCTAGTATAAACTCATACCAATAACCATAATAAATAACAAATCACCCAATATAAGTAAACACCACATCTTAAACACATATATCAAACACACTACTTCCACCACAACACACACTGGCTAGCCATAGTGATCATTTTAACCTCACGATCGGGAGTTTGCAACGGTACCGTACCACCCGTAGGATTTTCCTTCCTACGAGCACTCATCACTCCACCGAAGTGGATAATCACTGCACAGTATAATCATCTTACATCACTCTGTCGAAGCAGATAAACATCACTCCACCGAAGCGGATAAACATCACTCCGCCGAAGCAGATAAATACTATGGCATCGTCAAATCAAATACAGCATCATCGAATCACAACTTAATAAATATCATCAAATCACCACGTCTATCTTTTTTCCTCAAAACCAACCTTAAAATCCAAAAAATCATATTTCATACCTTCTTTTAAAGAAAACGTCTAATTTTATCAAAACCACTTTTTCACCCTTTATTTATAGAAAACCAGATGTTATTATTTTTTTCTAGGAAACAAATATTTCCTATTCTCTTTTAAAAAAAAAAATATAGTCTGATTTCACCAAATCCAACAAAAATTTATTTTCAACTTCTTTTCAAAAACTATCGAAATCTTCCAAAAATCCAGTTTACCAACTCACCCAAATCATGCTTGATCCATATCAATTATAAATTCGTACAGTTGATGTAAACACATATTTCATCATATATATATATATATATATATATATATATATATATAAAATAGTTTGGCCAGAAGACAGTACACTCACCTCGATATCCGTTGCAAAACTGACACTAACTATACCCTATCTGGACGTCGGTGTCTGCGAACCTAATAGTGACAAAACCTAAATTAATATCTTATCTAAAACATCCTAATCATGAAATGCAGACCCTATATTCTGAATCGTTACTATTTTATGTACCACGTAATTAAAATTAATTAATCGTTACAAAATTATTACTATTTTAGGATTTGTAACGCTAAATAAAATTTAATTTAACGAAAATTAATAACCGAATGAAATTTCACCTGTTTCCGAACCATTAGGCGACCACGAGATGGGTTTTGGATTTTCTTAAGGTAGTTTCTGCAAATTCTCTTTTTTTTTTCTTTTTTTTTCCTTTTCTTCTTTTTCCTTTTTCTTTCCTGGTTCTGTTTTCTGGTTTTTGCCGTCGGATCTCGCTGCCGGTGTTCACTTGCTCCGATCACGCCCACACTCCCACGGGGACGGAACACACACACACGACGTCGGACGTCCACACACCGCCGGCCTCCTGGTTCCCGTCAAACAACACACACACACACGTCGAAACACATGCACCGGCCCTGCCGGACCAACGACCGAACACACACACATACTACCGAAACACACCCCACTCACCGAAAGGACGGAGACAATCACACACCCACACACATACGCACGTTGAACGATCGACCGAAACACCCACCACGCCGACCGTCCGAACCACCGCCGACCATCTTCTTTCTCTCTCTCTCTTCTTTTTTTTTTCTTCTTCTTGCTCCTGGTTCAGCTGACGGCTGACTTCTCTCTCTCTCTCTTACTGTTGTCGACCGTCAACGACCTCAAACCTACACAACGACGGCAATGTCGGATCTCACCACCCACACGTCGGCCGACAACAGCACAGCACCCACTGTAGGCGACGAACGTTGATCACACACACACAATCTGTCTTCTGAGCGACACACACACACACACACCCTACCGGATGAGCAGAATCTCACACACACACACACCGCCTGTCATTCCTGTTCCTGTTCTGCTTCAGCCGGCACAGCAACACTCACCTACGCCGGAACACACACCACCGACTGACTGAACCCACTCTCTCTCATGCTATGTTTTCTCTTCCTTTTGAGGTTCTCTCTCTCAAAATGGACTGTTGAGCCTCCACGCCAATGATCGCACCCCCATGCATCTCCGACACCCTTGCCGGCGATCGCTTCTCAAACCTAAACTCCGACCTGCTCTCACTTTCTCTCTCTCTAGATTTTTCTCTGATTTTCAAATTTTGGATTTAGAATCTTTGATCATGAGATTTTTTATCTTTAATTGTGCATGAAATTAGTGGATTCAAACTACCTAAGCGTGCCATGTCGACGATCCCTTTCGTCTCTCTGTTTCGGTTCATCGCTCGGCCGGCAAAAACACATACACAATCGTATATGTTATATATATGTGTAAAAAAAATTTTTTATTTTATTACTCTTATCTCCCCCTAACTTCTTTACATCATTATTTTAGTCCAATGTACCATTTACAAATTTCGTAAATCGCAATTCGAACCCTTAAAAATTTTTAGTTTAGAAATTTAAGTGACAATTTGAATCCCAAAGTTTAGAATAAAGGTTTCTAAATTTTCAATTGACCCAAAACATTTAATTAGGTTTTCGATTAACTCAATTTTTACCCCGTAATTTTCTAAATACTCTAAAATGAAAATAAAATGACATACGTGGGAAATCGAGGTCTTACATTTACAAACTGAGATTGTCATATAAGTCAAACGCCGTTAACATAAACTAAAAAAAGACTAAACACGTATTCGTAAACGAAACTAATCCTTAGACAACTTATTCTCTCAAAACTATGTCATATTAATATTAGTATTAGTATAGTTAAACTAGGCTATATTAGTATTAGTATTAATTAATTAACTTTTATTTTTGTTGCCTAGATAAAATTAAGTTATGACAATCGCTGTATTCGATAGTAACAACACCAATCACTGTGGATATGATACCCGACCGAAAGGTCCACTATACTAAAACTTGATCCATATGCTTGCGGTGAAAGTGGCAGCGCATTATTTGTGGCCTTCACCAGGCGTCGAGGGTGATCTCCAAGAAGAAATGGCATCCCGATGCCTGGCGTTGAGGGTGATCTCCATAAAGAAACGATATCCTGATGTGCAACGTCAAGGGTAATATCCATAAAGAAACCCATCCCAATGCACTGCGTCAAGGGTGTAACCAGACCCTCTCCACGGGTCGGTAGTTTGGAGCCCGGGGATTGATAGCTATCATCTTCCGACGGCAAAACATCGATCGGGTCTGAGGGCCTACAGTCAAGCATCCCACACTTCACAGCCGAGCTTGCTCAGGCGACATAAAGGGACGATGCTACTAGAAGGTCAAAAGACGGACATAACAGCACAAATGTCCAAGTCTTCAGAAACAGCCAAGAAGGGGACATCACAGCAAAGATGTCCAAGTCTACGAAAATGACAGGGCTAGGCTTAGGTCTATCTCCAAGATGTGCTCAGGCAATCTACCGAGCAGGAGCCAAATTTCGTACTTAGGCACCTTGCAGAGCTCAAAATCCTTCCCATCTCGGTATTTTCAAGATCGGGATGGGAGAAAAATTCCGCCAACAAGCAAAGAAGTCAATACTACTCCTCAGCACCTCGTACCTTGCTACTAAGGAGTGGGGAGATTTTGATGATGGTAAATTTGGTCACCCCCAAGCCGCCAATAGAAGACCGCCATGTGTCTGTAATTCCCTACAGAATTCAAAGCACACCAGAGATTAAGTCTGAAGATTTCGCCAAGAAAAGGAAAAAATTCCCCACCTGAGCGCACTTCATAAGCTCCTCGATAAAGCCCCCCTTCTCGTCTCCGGCTATCTAGGAAGGGGCAGGGTAAGAAGCTCCTCATAACTCCTCTTTCCGTCTCTGGCTATCCGAGAAGGACAGAGGTCAAATTCTCCATCCGGGAATAGCAGGATTATGTCTCCCTCAATTTATAAGTTAGGTCAATTCCCCACCATGGCCTTCTTCCCCTAAATATCCCACATTCCCCCAAAATATCCCACCTTCTCCTAAAATATCCCATATTGTCCCAAAATATACACCATCATCATTGTGATTCTCTTCCCTAAACCTAAATATCTTCCAACATGGGGAAGACAAGAGCCTCATGGCATCTTCCCATTGGCCATCTCCCAAGTTGACACATTGATAAGATATGGAGGGAACACTAATCCATGCTTAAGCCCTTAATCAAACCTCTATCTTGCTTATAAAAAGGAGAGCATATAATTGCTCAAAGGTAGATGATTTGAACCTATACACACTTAATAGAGGAATTACACACTCAAGACTCTCTACAACTCAATACACGAAATACACTCTCTACATATTCAAGAGACAAAACTCACTCCAAGCATACTAAAATTGCTCCATCTACATGATAGCATATTTTATAAATCTTCTCCCCATACACTGATTCTCACGCCAGAAGGGTTTTTTATGATATCTCGGCTAGGTTACATGTGCAGGTGATAGGTTGTTGCCCATCTCGGACTTTCCCCTTCCCGGATCAGAAAGCATTCCAATTTTTCCCTTCCCGAATCAAAAGGCATTCCAGCTCTTCTATTCTTGGCCTAGAAGGTTTTTGGGCTAATTCCAACTTAGGCCCGTCTCTTCCCGGCCAGGGACCTCTCCACGAACCAAAGATCTCCATTCCAGGCCCCTCCAACTCCATCCAAGGCTGACCGGACCATACCGCTGGTGTCGACCAAAATTTGACATCAACAACTTCCCTATTTCTCTGTTCGGAACAACAACAGATTACTGATGAGCAATCTCCTTCAGGCTAATAAATTGTGGGAAAAGCATGTCTTACCATTCTATTTTTGTTGCCCACCATAAATTGTTGAAACAAATAGAAAAGATTGACAGGTATATAAAGTACTATGTGGACTACTATTTGTTGAATCCCACATCGCTTGTGATACTTAATTATGAGCTATATATAAAGTCTAGGGTAATCCTCATCTTACAAGGCGTCTTTTGAGAGTTATTTAGGCCCATTGGGTTTCTACACTATTAGTACCTTGACATAAGCATTCTAGGCGATGTAGACTCGGTCCAAAAAGTTATTAAGCCAGTGGGCCGCATGAGGCATGATATCATATGCAATCTTGATCCATAACAACACCGTGGTGGTGTCGATAGATGAGTAAAGGCCCTAAGATAGGTCTCCTGTGTCTATTCACAAGTTGCTATCTACACCACCAACTAAAAGAACGAAGTAGGCCAACACAAGAAGACGTCACATCTTTGAGTGGAGGATATTGTGTGATTTCACATCGAACAATTAGAAAAGACTGTTTGATGTATAAAGTACAAGTGGGCCGCATTAGAGCCAACTCTGACCTAAAAACGACCTCGCGATGGTGTTGATAGAGGAGTAAAATCTACGAAGAAGAGTATAGGTCCCAAAAAGAGGGGTTAATATTTACATCACCAACCAAGGGGACGAGCTAGTGCAGTGCAACGAATACGTCGCGTCTTTCAATAAGATATTTTGAGATCTCATATTGAAACTATTAGAAAGAAATGTCTTATATATAAACAATCATGTGGACTACTACATGTTTAAGCAGAAAATAAATAAAGAACGAGTTTACCAAAATTTCTTGGGATGAGTCGCGGACTAGGTCGCTCTCTTTAAGACGTTTCGTGGCTCTGTCCAAGAACGTGCAAGCAGTGTAACAGCCCCGTCGTCCCCAGGATAAAACAGCCCAGAATCACCTCTATCTAGAACCTTCTTTGCACAACAGAAGGCCTGAATACTAAACACCCACTCACTGTTTGAACAAACAAACAGACTGCTCGGAAATCGAAGTTTAAAAGAAATAAAATTATTTCAGATGAAGAAGAAGACTGAAAGCAATTTTCTTTTGTTGTTTCAGATCAAGATGAAGGCTGAAGATTTATTCTGTATTTTAAAACTGAGGAAGAAACCAGTATTTATAGGGGGGAAATCTGAACCGTTTGGGAAAAAAATAAATTTTTGAAACCGAAATAAAAAAAAAACGTTCAAATAATTAATTCTTTAAACGTTATTTATATATATATATATATATATATATATATATATATATATATATATATATATATATATATATTTTAAACGTTTCATTTTATTAAACGGTTCAAGAGGAGAAAAAAAAAACTTTTTTATTAAAACGTTTAAACAGTTCAAGAGAAAAAAAAAACGTTTTTATTAATTAAACTGTTTTAAAAAAAATATATTTTTTAAAAAGTAAATAAGTGCCTCCTCATCGCACGCTCGACTCTACTCGACTTGACTCGACACGGCCGGACGGACGGCGGTGGCGCGTGCAATAAACCGATAGGAATGTAACTCTTTTTCCCTCCACAAAATGTGGGTACCCCTTGGGGCACACTCCAAGTGTCTCACATACCCCTAGATATCCTCATTAATTCCTCCTCTCCCAACCAATGTGGGATAAAAGGGTTAGAGGAAATTGCACATTTGACACTTTCTATTCTAAAAAACAATTTAAAATTCATTTGTTTCAACACTACAAGTATTTCGACTTAAGCATTTTGGGCCACGTGGAGTCAGTCCAAAAAGTTACTAGGACAGTGGGTCGCACTCGCATTACATAAATCATAATATATATCAATAATCAACACCATTTCCTTGGATGCTTCTGTGATTAGATAATTTTTTTTTTAATCCTTAAACTGATTAACGACTAGGATCTTCTTGCACAAAGGACAAAACGGTGTAAACTTTTTTTTTTTTAATGTTGGGTTGGTGTTGTTGATTACCAGATTTATCTTTACTGACGACCTAATTTTTCAAGTGATTTTGGGCATCTTGAATCATTGCTATAATTCCCCACCTGTTATTTTTCATGACATACAGGCAGCTCTGATTTGAGGTGTTGAAAATCAGGAGTTTTTAAATTGGAGCCTGATAAAGAAATAGTATAAAAGCAATTAATAAGCCAATTAACTGGTTCCAACGTAAAGTCTAATGTATACTCATCAATTTCTTACTCTCCTTATTAGAAGCGCGTTCCACATATAGTACAACTTAGTCATGATTCATGATTCTCACTGGGCGGTGATCAAGGCCCCCATTTGGTTACTGTTTCCGTTTCCTGATTTCTGTTACAAAAACACGTTTTTGTTTACCAATTTTTTTTGGGAAGTATTTCCTAAATTCCTTAAAATTCTGAGAAACAAAAAATGTTGATTCCTATTCACCCCACAAAACTATTCCCACACCCACTGGCCACCATACGTTTAAAGAAAAAACAAACAAATGATGCAACTAAAAGTGTTTTTTGTTATTGTTCTCATAAATTAAAAGAAACAAAATTCATATCCCAGGAAGTAAAAACAAAAAAGCAGAAACACTAGCTAAACGCCACCCAAGGGTTCAAATCTTGCTACAAGCAAGATTTGAATTTAGGCAACGTTTGGTAATAGTTTTTGTAAGACTTTTAAAGCAAAAAAAAAAAAAAAAAAAAAAAAATAATAATAATAATAATAATAATAATAATAATTTAACAAAAGAATACTTTTACTTAAAAGCAAAACTAATGGAGGTAAATTTGGTCACGGACATCCCGCGTGTTAAGATACACATCGGCATGTCAAAGTGTCAAGAAATGTCTGATTTACGGCGTTCGAGCACTCACATCTCAGATGGGCTCAAATAGGGAAGCCTCATAAGGATTTTGAAGATATCCTCCGAGCTGACGAGTCCGAGTACTCGCAGCTTGGATGCGCTCAAATTGGGAAGCCTCATATGGTATTTGAAGATATCTGCCGAGCTGGTGAGTTTGAGCATTCGCAACTCGGATGTGCTCAAATTGGGAAGCCTTAGATGGATTTTAAAGATATCCTTCAAGCTGGCGAGTCCGAGCACTCGCAGCTCGGATGTGCTCAAATTGGGAAGACTCAGATGATTTTTGAAGATATCCGCCGAGCTGGCGAGTCTAAGCATTCGTAGCTCAAATGTGCTCAAATTGGGAAGCCTCAGATGGATTTTAAAGATATCTTCTGTGCCGGCGAGTCCGAGCACTCGCAGCTCAGATATGCTCAAGTTGGGAAGTCTCAGAGAATTTTTGGACACCCTCTGAGTTGGCGAGTCCGGGCACTCACAGCTTGGGCTTGCTCAATATGGGAACCCTCAAGAGAATTTGAAGAGACCCTCCGAGCTGGCGAGTCCGAATACTCACAGCTCGGACGTGTTCAATTTGGGAACTACCAAGGGGATTTAAAGGTACCCTCCGAGCTGGCGAGTCTGAGCACTCGCAGCTCAGATCCACCAGAGTAAGGGGACATCCCTAATCGAGCCGAGCTGATGATCACCGTGTAAATCTAACAAACTCAAGATCTCTCAGCTCGGACTGCTCAAGATACGAATCCTCGATGAAGATTGGGGTTGTGTGTCGAGTTGGTGCGTCCGAGCACTCACAGCTAGGACTTATTCAAAAGATAGAGCCTTATCAAATTATGAAGAAGTCGTACCGAGCTAGAGAGTTCAAGCATTCGCAGCTCGGATTCTCCAAAATATGGTTCCCTTGTTCCGTCCTAAAAGTCGTCGTGCCGAGCTAAAGAGTCCGAACACTCTCAGCTCAGATCCTCTATATTTGGGGTCTCTTGAGACTATTTTGAAGCCTCTTAAGACATTTCGACACCCTCTCCGTCTCCTTACCATCCAAAAGGACTAAAAACGGGCTATTGCTTTCCATTTCAAGTGGGTTGGCTCATGGACTTCTACAAATGGGCCCAAAAGCCTAGTCCAGGTACTTAGGACCTTAATCTGCAAGCTCATTGGCTATCAAACAGATTAAGTTAATTAAACTGAGTACTTCTCCCTAATTTCGCATCGCTAATTAGGCCCAGCGCTTATAATTACTCCATGGCATCCATTGTCACAAAGCCTTAAAGGTACACACTCTCTACTCACACTAGAGCATTCTTAGTTCTTTTCCCTGGATACTTACTCTCGCGCCAGAGGGACTTCACTGGGCACAACTCCGGTGAGTCTGTGTGTAGGTGCTCGGAGCATAGGAGTGGAGCTTAGCCCAAAGATCAGGATAGAGTCTGGAGAAGAATTCATCTCGGAGTCTGAACAGGATATCAAGTCTGATTGAGGGGCTCGAATCAAATTGCAACTACCCCAAAGCATCAAAGGTTTCAAATTCTCTAGTTCTTCACCTACATCGCACGTGTCGTACCTTTCCGAATCATACTGTGGGTGTTTACCTTTTTTCGACAGTAATAGTTTGGCGCCGTCTGTAGGAACACATTAGAAGCTTCCCCTGATCGTTAACTCCCAAAAATCCTAAGACTTGATGATCACAAGGTCTGGAAAGGAAATTCGCCAAACAGACTAAACGTCCGCTGTAAATAGTAGCCTGACAGTCCAGCCCTCACTTTCCATGTCAAAGGCTCCCAGTCCGGACTCTCGGGTCCCAACTATGGACAATCAACTGTCACTGGCCATTCCGAAATCCCCACCAGCTGGCTCGATGGTTTAGCCCACCGGTTAGACGGGCCCTCCCACTGTGCCCCCTGGACCATTTGTTAGACAAACCTCTGGGGCAGCAGAAGCTTCTTGCATAGACATCCTAGAATACTAGCTCTGTGAGTTCCAAAACTTTCCCCAACACATCCTCACTGGCCTGTCTCTAGCCCCGCCTTAAGGGGTTCTAGCTCTCCAGCCCACAGGTTGGGGAGAACAAGCGCTAGAGCTTGAAGAACGTGTGGTTCATTCCAACGGGCACACCCGAGACCCCGAGCCCATGACAACGGATGAATAAAATTTGATTTGGCACCTCCCAAAGTATCATGATCTCCATCTCCGCCCCCTCTGAGACAAAAGATGAATGATCGTACAATTACCGTCGGACCGTGCCCAGAGCCATATTGTCTAGTCTGAGCATAGGTCACGACACGTTCGAGAGGTGGACTCTCATTCCCCACCTAGGCAACATGCTCCCTGATCCACTGTGAGTCAGGTTCGAGCTCTCCCAAGAGGCGAAGTGGTGGTGGAAAGGCGTTTAACCAACATGGAGGCCACCTTATACCAAATCCAAGGAGTGAGGGCCCAGCCGGACTCCCCTCTGAGGTAAGATCCCCATTCATCGATGAGATGCTCGAAGAACCGTTGCCTGCACAGTTCACCCACCTGCAGATATTACCCTACGACGGGATCTCAAACCCGACCGACCACTTGTCCATCTTTAGATCCTACATGGACTTGCACGCAACTTTAGTGGCGATAAGGTGCAAAGCTTTTCCCCTCATACTCACGGGTCCTGCGGGCGCATGGTTTAGGACTTTGGCCCCAACGTCCATCTCCACCTTTCGTGAGCTCGAGCAACTCTTCCTCTCTCGATTCGAGTGTTCTTGACGCAGGATAAAAACCATGGCACGTGTCCTTGAACTCAAACAGCTGCCCAGTGAGTCATTGGGAGATTATGTAGAGCAATTCTACCAAGAGATCATTAGCTGTAATGAGCTCTCCGATGTTGTTGCGATGAACGCCTTCATTGACGGCCTCAGGCACCAGAGGTTGTCCTATGACCATTGCTCCTACCTCGCTCCAAATCTTGACGTTGCGCTTAAGAGAGGCACATGATTCCATAATGCTGACCTGAGGAAAACTACCTGAAAATATCGTGAAGGTGATCAAAAGAAAAAAGGCAAGGCGGACGAGGGCCCGAGCCGAACTTAAGTAGCCAAACGCCTACAAGCAGAAGAGAGATTAGGACCACTACCCTAGGATAGGAGGCCATTCCTACCCCCAGGACATCGTCAATAGGGATTCACTCCGCTAACGGCCTCGGTCACCACCATCTATGTCGAGAACTCTGAAAGAAAATTATTTTCTCTCCTCGGCCATGAAGAGGCAAGCCGATGGGGAGATCGTTGGACAAGTATTGCGAGTTTTACCAGGACAGGGCTCACTCCACAGAGAGTTGTTTCCAACTCTGGGAAGAGATTGAAGCCCTCATTAGCAGAGGTTTTCTAGGCCACTGCATCCGAAGGGGCAGCCCGACACCAAGATATGAGGAGAACGACCTCCGTGAAGTTTATCGGGGTCGGAGATGAAGAGGAAATTGTAGCCGTTTCCCGCCTCGAGCAGAAGGAGCGGGAAAAGACGACAAGCAGAGAGTGGACTACGAGATCAATGTCATCCACGGCGAACTTAGTCCGGGAGGAGAGACTCTCTCATCTAGGAGAAAATACGAGCACAAGGCCAAGTGAAAAACGAATGAGGATATGGTCGAAGTAAGTACAATTGACGATGTTGAACACAATGTTATCTCGTTCAACGAGATTAATCTCTGAGTTGTACATGTCCTTCATGACGATACCCTCGTCGTATTCGCCCTCATCAATCACTTAAAAATAGGTAGAATCTTGGTGGACGGAAGTAGCTCCACTGACATCATCTTCAAATAGGTATTTAAAAAGATAAACGTGGGCCCCAGCGTTGTGAATCCTTCGAAGGACCTCTTGGTCGATTTTGGGATGGATGTGGTCAATGTGCTCGAATGAGCCTCTCTTCCCGTAATGGTCGGAACCCACCCCATGGCTTCGATGGTGTAGACCAAATTCCTAATTTTGGATAGACCATATTCTTATAATACAATCATAGGGTGACTAACCGTGGCAACCCTCAGGGCGGTCTACTTCCCATACCATCAGTCCATAAAGTTCTCCACCAAGAGGGGAGTGAGAGAAGTGAAGGGAGACCAGAAGTCCTCTCGATCTTGTGCTCGGATGAAACTATAAAAAAAGAAGTAGTAATCAAAGATGGAGTCGGAGCTCAGAGATTCTGAAGTCATAGCTTTGGACTGGGGACCCGGACCAGTACCCATCGATAATCCAAGAGAAGAGGAGGTCAATCCTCGACCACATGAAGAACTGGTGGACATTCCCATCCACCCCACCATGAAGGAGAGGACAGTAAGGATTAGAGTAAGCCTCGACCCAGAGCAGAGAGCTGAACTTACTAAGATGCTCCGAAGAAATCATGATGGCTTCACGTAGTCGCATGACGAGCTACCAGGCATTGATCCAAGTGTGGAGATGGACTACCTACACTCTAACCCGTACCACCTACCCATAAGACAAAAGAGAAGAAAATTCCACCCTGAGTGGTAAAAGATTATTGAAGAAAAAATGGACAAGTTAATTAAATCTGACGTGGTGGAGGAAGTCAAGTTTCCCGACTAGCTTGCCAATGTGGTCATGGCTCCTAAATCTAGCAACAAGTGGCACCTCTGCGTCGAATTCAAGGACCTTAACAAAGCATGCCTGAAAGACTTTTTTTCCCTCATGAGGATCGACATTGTCATCAACGTCACAGTAGGATATGAGCGCCTAAGTTTCCTCGACTCTTATGTCGGGTACAATCAGATACCCATGTTCCCTCCAGACAAAAGCAAAACCTCATTCATCACAGACAAAGGGATGTACTGCTACAAGGTCATGCCATTCGGCTTGCAAAACGCCGGGGCAACCTATCAGCGGCTTATGAACAAGATGTTCAAGGAGGAGATCGGGCAGGCAATAGAAGTCTACATTGATGACATGTTGGTCAAGAGCTTGAGGTCTCACCGAATGAAACTCAACCCCAACACATGCATCTTTAGAGTTTCTGCCAGGAAGTTCCTCGGGTACATGGTCTCCCAGTGCGGAATCGATGCCAATCCTGACCAGATAAGCGATGTGTTGGGGATAACCTCTCCTCAGAGAATGAAATAATTTTAGATGCTCATGGAAAGGCTTGCTACCTTGAACTGGTTCATCTCACGAGCATCGAAAAAATACCTCCCCTTCTTCAAGGTGCTCAGAGGCAACAACAACTTTGGATGCATAGAGGAGTGTGAAACGGCATTCCAAGAGCTCAAAATATATCTCTCATCTGCTCATTTTCTCAGCACCCTGAAGGTGGGTGAAAACCTATACCTGTACGTTTCTACCTTTCCAACGGCGGTTAGTGCAGCTCTAATGAGGGAGGACACCGATGTTCAGCACCCGATTTATTACTCTAGCAGGATCTTCACGGATGCCGAGATGAGGTACACCAAGTTTGAAAAACTTTCATATGCTCTTCTAGTGGCCTCAAGGAAGCTGAAGCAATATTTCTAAGCGCACACTATAATCGTCCTAACCGACCAGCCATTGTGATAGATTTTGCACTCCCTAGGCATCTCGGGCCGGTTGATGAAGTATAGCCTTGAGCTCGACCAATTCCACATTGAGTACTGACCTAGGACCGTCATCAAAGTCCAGGTACTAGCCAACTTCATCGCCGAGCTCACCTTTCCAGATGATCCAGAAACAAGTATTGATGACTTGAGAGCTAAGCCCATGGAAACGAAGGAAACCTCAGCGAGCTCAAATCTAGACTCTGATCCGAATACATGGAAGTTATTCACTAACGGATCATCTAATATCAACGGATGTGGAGCGAGAATGGTCATCGTGGCCCCCGACAAAGAAGAGATCAAATTTGCTTTGAGACTAGGGTTCAAGACAACCAACAACGAGACCAAGTACGAGGCTCTCCTCGAAAATCTTCGTTTAGCACAGGACTTTAATGTAAGAACATTTATAGTCTTCTACGACTTCGGGCAGGGGTCATAGGGTGCTGCTCTTGGGACGGTGGTAGAGCAGGCGGTATTACCATGCCGGCCTGGAAGCCTCTTGCTTGTGAAGAGCCGCCAGCCTTGTTTGCCTCCTTGGCCTTACACTGAATTGCCATCGCCTTGTCCATAACTGAAACATTCAATAAAGTGTTTAGAAAATCCGTTAACCAGGCCGACAGTATCCAATTCTACAAAAGATGACCTGTACGGTTGAGCCAAGGCAGAAATTCGCAAAGTACAAAGAATTAGCAGGGCTGAGACAACTTATAGTTCTCAGAGTCTTTGGGTATTTCGAGGATTTGTGGAGTGCCCGGTGGTAGGTACCAGAAAATGTTGAAGAGGTAAGAGTCGATTAGAGTCTTCACCTCCTTGAAGGCCGTCCTCAGAACCCTGTCCTTCTGCTTTATAATTTTCTTGCTCGTCTCAGGCCTGTACTTATTGGGTCTCACTTTCTCTGTACAAAAAGAAAAAAGAAATAAAATTAGCTCAAGTATTGGGAAAAGTCCAAGAACCCAAAATCTCCCCGATGGGTCACAATCTTATCGACTTTCTCCCACTCCATCCGAACGGGATACTTTCCTTCATCGTTCAGGCCAAATTACTAATCTCTACCTCCGAGATAAAAAAAAACTGGGGCTTTCGGTTGTGAATGGAAAAGTCCAGGTCATTCAGGAAGGTCGACCTGGATGAGATGTAGCACCACTCAGCACCTCGGGGAACCAGCTTGGGGTAGAAAAGATCCTTGAAGAGCTCTATGCTCGGCTCGATCCCCTCGACCCAAAAAATTATATATGCCGCCATGATGGCCCTCATACCGTTTGGAGAAATTTGTGACGGACATTGACCATACTTTGCACAGATGGCTCGGACCCACCAATAGATTGGGAATCAAAGACCCACCTCCAAATGGTTCTTGTAGATGGTTATGCAACCCATCAGCGGCAAACACCCCCGATCAACGGGCCCCGGAACGATTGTCGGAACCCCTTCCGAGAAGAAGTAGTCACTCTAACACTTGCGGACATATTCTTTGTTCATAGTCATCCTGGTATCCCATACCGAGCTCATGATTGGGACTTTAACATAGAGTTTCTCTCGCCTCGAGTTGTGTATCTCATTTTCACGAAGGAGCCAGGACAAAGAAATGGCCTGGGAAAACTCGCTCACCGTGACGGTACTAGGAAGAGCCCTGGCACAGGGATCACGGGATGAGGATGCTCTACCGCTTTTATCGTCTCGGCTCACCACCGTCACGCAGTTGACCAGAGTGGACAGGACCGCACCTCCAATCTTGTGGATCCTGGCCATAACCGATGACGAAGCGTCCCCAGGAGAGAAACAACGCTTTAAGCCTAAAGGACTGGGAATTGGTGGATGTCCACTCCAAAGAACTGGACTCCAAGCTAGAGATCAAACCTGAGAAAGAAAGGGAAGAAGAAGAGAGCGACATTTTTTTTTGTTTGATCAAAGGAGAAAAAATGTACCAGTGTCGATGAGAAGGGGGAGCTCTCAAAATTTACAAGTGTCAAATGAATGCAGGGGACCCCTTTTTATAAAAAAAATAAAAAAAAAAAAAAAAAAAAAAAAAAAAAAAAAAAAAAAAAGAAGAAGGATGTGCCCATACGAAGAGTCGCCTAGCCCAACGATTATCGTTTTCTTGATACTTGTGCCTAGTGCCAGGTGGCATCCATCCGACAGTCTCCTTTCTGGCTTCCCTAGTAAGCTTGGGTAGACGCATGTGCCACCCACACGCCACGTGCAGAGGCGTTGAGTGAAGCGCGTGCCATCCACACGCCAAACATTGGCGCAGAGCGCAGCTTTCCAAAACACAACCGCCACAAATTTTTTGGCCTGAGAACTCCGAGTCCCAACCATCCGTCTCTATGTTCGGACACTCAGGAATGAGGTGCAGCTGATGGAGGTAAATTTGGTCATGGAGATCACGCATGTTAAAAGACACACTTGCACGTCAAAGTGTCAAGAAATGTCCGAGTTACGGTGTTTGAGCACTCGCAACTTGGATGCGCTCAAATTGGGAAGCCTCAGATAGTCTTTAAAGATATTTGCCAAGCTAGTGAGTCTGAGCACTCGCAGCTCGGATGTGCTCAAATTGGGAAGACTCAGATGGATTTTAAAGATATCCTCCGAGCTGGCGAGTCCAAGCACTCACAGCTTGGATGTACTCAAATTAGGAAGTCTCAGATGGTTTTTGAAGATATCCACCAAGCTAGCAAGTCCGAGCACTCGTAGCTCGAATGTGCTTAAATTTGGGAAGCCTCATATGTATTTTAAAGATACCTTCCGAGCTTTTAGAGTATAGCAACATGCTTGTTCAGGAACAAGAGAATGTCAAGAGAGTTCAATTGGCTAATAAGTACTTGAGTGATGTAGCTCTTGGAGAGGTAAATGAAGATGCTATCAAGAGAGGAACTTTATTCGGTTAGTGCCCATATAATCTTGTTCTCTCATAACTATGAATAAGAAGTTAAGTTTCTAAGAATACACTGTTATTGATTGTGTTTAGCAAATCCAACAGCACAATTAGCCAATGTTCCTGTCCCTGAAGGATGCACTAACCCAGCTGCAGCAATCTATGATCCTGCAGTCATAAGTGATGGTGGGAGTAAGGGATGAGGCCTACATTTCTAACTCTCCAGGTTTAGGGATCTTTCAACAAAATAAGTTTCGACATCATTGCCGTTGTTATCTGTAAATACTACTTCACAAGTGCTAGTATAATGCAAACTACGTTTGAGTCTGTTTAATCAGTAAATAAAGTCAATTGGTCAAGTTGTTTATTACTCTGTTGTTTCTCCCTGAGTTCTTGAATGGGTTTTCTTCTTGTTGCAGAATGAGTTCTCTTTAGAATTCAAACCTTGAACTTGTTAAAATTCTAAGTTGTTTTTCCAGAATTTTCAGTACTCTATCCCGACCAGGAAAAAAAAGGTTTCTAGTGAATCAATGTTCGAGTACCAGGCGCTATGATGCTAAAGTAACTCATGTCATACTCCCAGGAAAAGCTTGAACGACCTTCAACAAAAGAGTACCTGTACTCAAAACTGATACAGGTGGGTAGGTAGAGAATACTTAGGGGCGCGCGAGACAACTCACTATAAGGAACTTAGCAAAATAACCCCGTAATTTCGGGAGAAGGGGTGCCTCTTCACAAAAGGGGTCGGAGTGACCAGGCCCAAGCATCTGTTTACCAAAAACACAAGCCTCCGCAAAGTCGTAAGACCGTGTATGGGGGCTAATGCCTAGCCAATGTCGGATAAGATCAAGGAAGTTGGTGACCTGATGACAGAGGAGCCGACAACCGAAGCCACCAAGTCAAGCACGATATTCATACATTTTCATACCTTGGCTCGCAATCGAAATTTGTTTTTTCATGACCATGAAGCAGTTCTTACAGTAATAAGGTCATGGAATCCAATAAATCAAGTAATAATTGAAAACATTGCATGCTACTTCAAGAAAGGATTCAGTCCAATAGCTGATGTAATGTACAATTTTGGCCTCATATCTGAGGACAACTGATGCAAAGTTCCCAACTAACCTAAAATGAAAATTCTTTTTTATGGAACTTGTTGGAAAGGAAAATAATCAGCAGCAATAAATCAGCAATATTGGAAAGGAAACTAATCAGCCACAATAAATCAACAACAATCAGTTTCTCATTTTTGGGAATGGCCATTCGAGGAAGAGGAAAAATCGGATACCTAAATGGAGAGAAGAAGGTGCCTGCAGTAGATGATGTAATTTACGCGACATGGGATACTGAAAACTCGAATGGCGTGGTTCATCAACTCCATGGATGAAAACATAGCCTCAAACTACATGAACTATCCTACCGCCAAGGAACTCTAGGATAGCATCAACCAAATGTACTCTGACTTAGGCAATCAATCTCAGGTGTATGAACTGTAGCTTCTTCTAGGTGATATTCGGCAGAGAGAGAACAATGTAACCAAATACTTTCATACTCTTAAAAGACTCTAGCAAGATCTCGACCTCTTCAATACCTACGAGTGGAATTCTCCTGAGGACTACGCTCATCACAAGAAAATGGTGGAGAATGATCGGGTCATTAAATTTCTTGTAGGACTAAACGAGGAGTTCGACGAAGCAAGGAGCAGAATCATTGGTCGCAGTTCTTTTACCTCACTTGAAGAAGTTTTTGTGGAGGTTCCGAGAGAGAAAAGTCGTCGTAGTGTCATGCCCGTAAAGAAGGTAACTGTTGTCCCTATTGAAAAACTCTGCACTAATTGATGCTGATGCAAACCTAAGCAGATCCATAAACAACCAGCGACGTAGGAATGAAAAACCTTGTGTATGGTGCGACTTTTGCAATAAACCTCGCCATACCCGTAAGACATGCTGGAAAATTCATGGGACACCTGAAAATTGGAAAAGCAACAAACCCGATGAGAGGTTCAATCAATGAGGCGGATACTAATTTCGGTTCATTCAACAAGGAGCAAATGGATCTCCTTCTTAGGATGCTGAAATCCAATCCACAATCTGGTATTCCTAGTGGTTCTCTAGCTCAAACAGGTAGCAATTTTTGTACCTTCTCGTGTCAGTCAAATTCTACACCTTGGATTATTGATTTCGGTGCTTCTAACCACATGACCAATCTTTCGTATGCTTTTCATTCCTATTCACCTTGCTCTGGAAATAGAAAAGTCAGGGTTGTAGATGGTAGATTTTCTCTTATTGCAGGAACATGTTCAGTTAAAATTTCTGAGAAAATCACTTTAAGATATATCCTTCATGTACCCGACCTTGCTTGTAATCTCCTATTTGTTAGTCAACTCTCCAAGGACTCTAATTGTCGTGTCATATTCTTTGATTCCCATTGTGAATTTCAAGACTAGAGCACGGGGACGATGATTGGTAGTGTTAGAATGGTGGATGGACTTTATTTCTTCGATGACAACCTCCTCTACAATAACAAGCTCACGGATTTCTTACTAGTATCAATTCTCTTCTTGTTTGTGAACAAATAATGCTCTGGCATCTTAGACTTGGACACCCTAGTTTTTTGTATTTAAAATATATATTTCCTACTTTGTTTAAAAATAAGGATTGTTCATCATTTGAATGTGAAAGATGTCTTTTATCTAAGAGTCATCGTACTACTTATAATTCACGACCCTATTGTGCATCAAAACATTTTTACCTTATTCATAGTGATGTTTGAGGTTCTTCAAAAATCTCAACAACTTCTGGAAAAAATGGTTTGTGACATTCATAGATGATCATACCCGACTTTGTTGGGTATATTTGATGAATGAAAAATTTGAGGTAGAAAAACTATTTAAAAATTTCTATAACATAATTGAAAACCAATTTCAAATGAAAATAAAAATTCTGCACTCAGATAATGGAACTAAGTACATTAATCATGTGTTGGGAAATTTTTTACAAGAAAAAATGGTTCTTCATCAATCTATTTGTAGTGATACCCCCCACAACAAAACGGTATAGCCGAACGAAAAAATAGACATTTACTTGAGGTTGCTAGGGCAATTATGTTTTCTATGCATGTACCAAAATATTTATGGGGCACTATCTTGACCGCATCACACTTGATAAATTGAATGTCAACTCGTGTTTTAAAATATACCACCCCTCTAGCATGTCTTAAACAAATATTTCTCGAGTGTTGAATCACCTCTAACCTTCCCTTAAAAGTTTTCGGATGTATAGTATTAGATCCAAATGCAGAAAAATGTCTCTTCATAGGCTATGCACCAAATAAAAAATGGTATAAATGTTTTAACCCTCAAACCAAAAAAACTTTTGTAAGCGTGGATGTCACTTTTCTTGAAATTCATTCTTATTTTCAGCCTAACTGTCTTCAGGGGAAAATAATTACTAGTGAAGATCAGTTAGATCAGTTTTGGGAAACTGTCGATCCATTGTCTACGTCATTTTTTCCCTCTCCTACTGTTGTCCAAAACAATCAGAAAATAGATAACCTAAATATAAAAAATGAAGGAACCAACAGTCTACCTTTGCCAAGCATTGAGAACATACATTCAGGGGGAGAAATATTATAACAGGATCATACCAATCCCATTCCTGAGCCGTATGTTTATACAAGAAGAGGTACTCATAAAAAATAAAAATAAAAATAAAAAAGATATGCCCACTTCTCTAGCACAAGACCAATCATTTACTCCATGCGATAGTTCAACTAAAGGTCCAGGTAACTCTAATCCCTCTATTTCAGCTTCACATCCCACTTTACCAAACAATGTTCCTACTATATCTGATCTAGATGTTCTTATAGCCCTTAGAAAAGGTGTTCGAAATTGTACTAAACATTCCATTGTCAAACATGTGTCATATCATAGACTCTCTAAGTCCCACAAAATATTCACAACAAAAATATCTAATCTGTTTATCTCAAGAACTATTCAAGAAGTACTAGAAAATCCAAATTGGAAGTCAGCAGTCTTAGAAGAAATGAATGCCCTAAGGAAGAATGGAACTTGGAAAATTGTTGATCTACCGAAAGAAAAGAAAACCATAGGTTGCAAATAGGTGTTTACGGTTAAGTGTCGAGCTGATGGTAGCGTTGAAAGATACTAGGCGCGTTTGGTAGCCAAAAGATTCACTCAAACATATGGAATTGATTATCAAGAGACGTTTTCCCCTGTGGCAAAAATCAATTCGATCTGTATTTTATTATCCTTAACTGCAAACTTTAATTGGCCCTTATACCAGCTCGATGTAAAGAATGCATTTCTTAATGGGAACTTGGAAGATGAAGTTTTTATGAATCTACCACTCGGTTTTGAGGAACCATTTGAGAGTCATAAAGTTTGCAAGCTAAGAAAATCCTTATATGGCCTGAAACAATCACCCCGAGCATGGTTTGAACGCTTCGGCAAGGCTATTAAAAGACAAGGATATACTCAGAGTCAAGCTAATCACACTCTATTCTATAGACAATCAAAGGAAGGAAAAATCTCAATTTTAATTGTCTATATTGACGATATAATTTTGACAGGTGATGTCTATATTGAGCAAGAAAGACTTAAGAGTGTGTTTTCCAACGATTTCGAGATCAAAGATTTGGGAGCTTTAAAATACTTCCTTAGAATGGAATTTGCTAGATCCAATAGAGGTATATTTGTATGCCAACGAAAGTAGTGTTGAACTTACTTGCAGAAACAGGGCTACTTGGTTGTAAGGCAACAGAGACACCAATGGAACACAACCTAAAGCTTCTTCCAACTAAGCCGAAGCTGTCAAAAATAAGGAACAATTTCAAAGACTGGTTGGAAGGTTAATACACCTATCGCACACCCGTCCAGACATAGTATTTGCTGTGAGTATGATCAGCCAATTCATGCACTCACCAAGTCCGAAACACTTCGAGACAGTAAATAAGATTCTGAGGTACTTAAAAGGGACACCAAGAAATAGGACTATTATTCAAGAAAAATAGTCACCTACAAATCAAAGTCTATACTGATGCCGATTGGGCTGGTAGCTTAACAAATAGAAGATCGACTTTCGGCTACTGCACATTTGCTGAGGGCAAGTTGATTACATGGCGTAGTAAGTAGCAAAACATGGTGGCAAGGAGCATTGTTGAAGCTAAATTCAGATCAAAAGCTCATGAATGTGAGGTTCTATGGGTCAAAAGAATCTTAGATGAGCGAAAGATAGGAAGCTCGTCTCCAATAAAGGCTTACTATAATGACAAAGCAACAATCTCAATAGCACACAATTTGGTACTTCATGATAGGACAAAACACGTTGATGTAGATAAGCACTTTATCAAGGAGAAAATTGAGAGTGGGCAGATTTGCATGACATACGTACCAACCAAAGAACAAGTTGCAGATATCCTAATAAAGAGTCTAACCAAAAACAGTTTGAGAAGCTAACAGGCAAGCTGGGTATGGAAGACATCTTTAGACCAACTTGAGGGGTGTGTTGGAAAGGAAAATGATCAGCAACAATAAATCAGCAGTTTTGGAAATAAAAATAATCAGCCACAATAAATCAACAACAATAAATTGCTTATTTCTGGGAATCTGTTAGCTGGCAGTAAATGCTAGATAGTCAATTTTTTGTATACAAGGAAAGTTAGTATCAGTTATTGTATCCCTAATTTAATGATCTATATTAGTCTTTATATACTAGGCTATGAACATCATTCAAAATATCAAAGAAATATAATTTCCCATTATTTATTAGAGAACTACATGAAAAATCAAGCAATGCATATACTAAACACGAACAATTCAACGAACTGAGTGGAAGATTGACTCATTACTGAATCATGAATAAGCAGGAGTCTTCCCAAACGATGAAAGGAATTATATGACTAGTTAAGAAGATGCGTAAGTAGCAGTCATGACATCACATCCAATCCATAAGTAGTTTGGTTTGAGAAGGCAGAGTACCAACTCCATTTTCTCTACCATATAATTATCCTAGACGATAATCATTTGTTTTGTATACATCTCTCCAAAACGCATTGCATCAAAATATATCTTCGGGCAATTAACATTGGCTTTCTAGACCCTAAACTAGATTAATCAGGTTCAAACAAGATCTACATGTTTACAACCAACCAACCCCCACCCACCCACCACCCACTCTACCCCAAACACACACTTAAAAAAAGGGAAATGATTATAAGCCAGAAAGCAACGGATGGAATTGGTTTTAACTAAACACTTTTCAATTTGAGCTTCGATGATCCTACAGATAAATGTAGATTTGTTGGCCAGTGCATTTGTTGTACTTAACATAATACAATTAATAGTAATAAGAAGTGGATTCATAAGTAATACATGTATACTAGTGACACATACTCTTGAGCTGCATATAACCTCCATTAGAGATTTCTCTTTTGAATGACTGGTAATAACTACCCACACAAAGCATTTAAACACTTGATTACGTGCTTCAAGTGGAAGAATCCTTCATTTTAATGATATAGAGATGGAACTCAGTTCTAGATCCATTTTTATCTCCAGAATGGAAGCAGAGAATCACTAAACGGAGTTCAAGTTACAAAATTAGCCCTAATCTTTGGCAAAACCTCAGAATGCAAAGATTTTTTTTTATTTTTTTTTTCAGTTTTGATTGCCGATTTCAAATGTAAGATTATCAATACAAGGGTTTCAGATTTACCTCCTTGAATCATCTGGAAAAGCAACCAGAATTTTGCATGAACTTAATGGATCAAGCTTTAAAATTAGCCCTAATCTTTGGCAAAATCTCATAATGCAATTTTTTTTTTCCAGTTTTTGATTACTAATTTCAAATGTGAAATTATCAAATACAACGGTTTCAGATTTACCTCCTTGAATCATCTAGAAAAAAAAAGGGGAGCCTTGGCGCAATGGTAAATGTTGTCGCCATGTGACCTAGAGGTCACGGGTTTGAATCGTGGAAACATCCTCTTGCAAAAAATAAGGTAAGGTTGTGTACAATAGACCCGAGTGGTCTGACCCTTCTCTGGAACCCACGCATAATGGGAGCTTTGTAGCATTGGGCTGCCCTTTTTTAATCATCTGGAAAAACAACTAGAATTTTGCATGAACTGAATGATCGCAAGCTCCAAAATTAGCCCTAATCTTTGACAAAACCTCATAATACAATGTTTTTTTTTAAGTTTTTGATTGCCGATTTCAAATGTGAGATTATCAATAGAAGGGTTTCATATTTTCCTCCTTGAATCATCTGGAAAAGCAACCGAAATTTCGCATGAATTGAATGAATCGCTGGCTCTGATGTCTTCTCTGATCTCAATGGCTTTTCAGTGAATAGATTTTCAATAGTCTGATTCATTAACAAGTTCGAGGAGTTAGTTATGCAGAGGCGGGAGTCGAATAGCGGCAAACATGAGTTTTACACTTTGCGCCCCTATTTTTTAGTAGAGTTTGCAGTCAAATCCAATAGGTTTTTAGAATTGAGCACTTGCAATTATAAAATTTATTAATAAATCAGAACGATTTTTTTAAATGTCATTGCATCAACGGATTAGATTAATTTGACCGAAATTGATGGTCAGGATGAGCTAATTAAACATTTAAAAATAATATAAAGTGGTTGAGCTTAGTTATACTTTATACTTTTTATGTCTCATATATATACTTGTAAATTTAAAAATCAATACAGCGTTCTTAGTCACAATAAATTCTCAATTAAAATAAATATGAATATTTGACAAGTGTTTAATAAAATTAGGGCTAAATATTTACGCATTTGGGTACAATTTAATAAAAAATATTTATTAATAAATCAGGGCAAAAATATATTTTAGAGAAAATTACATTTTAAACCCTCTAGGTATTGGCATTTTTCTAAATGGTCCATCTCTGTTTGAGTGTTTCATTTTAAACCCTCTAAGAATCAGCATGTTTTAATTCGGTCCTTCCGTCAAAAAATCTGTTAAAACTAACAAAACAGAATAGCAAAATCGTCATTTTACATATTTTTCTATTTTTTAATGATTTTTTCTTTTCTTTTTTTTTTTTTTTTCTTTTTTTGCCTACATTTTTTTCTCTCTCTCTCTCTCCCGCTCAATTCCCTCTCTTTCTCCTTCCTCCATCCTTCTCTCTCTCTCTTTCTATTCCTCCTTCCCTCCTCTTCTCTTCCTCCCTCACTCTCTCTCCCTACCAACCAGAATAGGGGGTGGTAACACCCCTTTCAACAGGGGGTGTTTTCACCCCCTATTTTGGGGGTATTTTCACCTCTGAAATAGGGATGAACCACCCCTTATTTCGGGGGTGAAAGCACCCCCTTCAACAGGGGTGGTTCACCCCTATTGAAGGGGGTGAAAATACCCCCGAAATTACCCCCATGCAACAAAGGTGAACCCACCCCCTATTTCGGGGGTGATTCCACCCCCTGTTGCCACCCCCCCCAATAATAGGGGTGGTTCTGACTGACGGGGAGATGGAGGAATAGAGAGAGAGAGAGAGAGAAAATGAGGGAGAGAAAGAGAGTCTTGAGCAGGAGAGAGAGATGGGTTAAAGAAAAAAAGAAAAAATATTAAAAAATAAAATAATATAAAATGACGATTTTGCCCTCACAATTCTGTTAGTTTGGACGATTTTTTTAACAAAAGAATCAAATAAAAACGTGCTGATACATAGAAGGTTTAAAATGAAACGCTCAGACGGAGAGAGACCAATTAGAAAAGTGCCAATACCTGGAGGGTTTAAAATGTAATTTTTCCTATATTTTAATAATTTATGTTGATCCCAAGATTTTGATGAACAATTAATTATTGATACTTTAGTGGAACTAATGTTTGATCAAGTGTTTTAGTGATTTAAAGTTCCAGTAATGAAGATGTCAAAGTGAATGGATGCTAAATGAAGATATCAAGATGATGAAGAAGAATTAAGAGTTTGAAGACATTAGGAAAAACAACACAAGTAAATATAAACTCTTAATATCCCATTTAGGAACACACACATAGCACAAAATGAATTTTATCTTTTATGTGTGTCTTGATTGAGTATATTTATTTGCTCCTATGTGAATTAAAAAGAAATATTTTTGAATAACTAAAATAGAATATAAGAGTATTAGTGGAGTTCATTTAAATATAAATATGGATAAAGGGGCAAAATTGTAAAAGAAAGTAAGTTAAAAACGAGATCAGAGAAGAGATTTAGGAGGGGGCAGTCGACTGAGGAGTCGATCGGAAAAAGAAGATGAACTCTCTGAATCTACGAGTCGACAGAGCGGTTGACCGATAGAAGCTTGGCAAACTCTCTGAATCTGCGAGTCGACTGAGGAGTCGACCGATCAAGTGCATAGGCTACTTCCAGTATCTTTCAGTCGACTGGGCAGTCGACTGAACGCGCAATTTCAGGATATTGGTTTATCCGATTTTAAATCCAAAAGTAGCCGTTTTTTGTTAAAATTTGAGAAAGATTTAGGGGATATTCTTAACATTTGAGATATGGTTCATATACCAATTAAATCCTTTCAATATGGTTCATTAATTATTAAAGTTTCTCAATTTGGTACTTAAAATAGATTCTATACTTATTTATTTTGATTGAGAAATATTTTGGGGATTTAATTGAGAGTTTTAAAAGTTGTTATTAAGTGAAATTGAACCTCAATGAAGTTTTCATGTTATGAAGGGCCTATAAGAGAGTTTTATTGTCATGACACTTGTAAACTAGCCGTTAGGAGGCTAATTACATATGCCCTTATATAGACCTGCGAATTTTCTAAAAGAGCTAATCATTCTAATCATTCAAAGAGAAAAAATCAGTTTATATCTTTTTGAGAGAGCGCTTATAAGAGTTATTATTTAACGATACTGTGAGTTGTTCTAAGAGTGATTCTGATAATCAACTACGATCAATTTGTGCTAATATCGGAATTGAAGCTACATTGTTTTCATCATTAATTCTGTGGATTCCGAGTGAGATCTTTCCATATTGATTATTACTTGTTTATTATTGTATTTTGGAAATTGATCTTAGAAATTATTTTTTATTTTTAAAGAAAATATTCTTTCAAACAATTTCTTGAATCTGATTACGTGCTCTAATTTTCTATCCATATATTGTTAAAATCAGATTTTGCATTTCACATAATTCTATCACTAGTTGGAATATTAATTGAGTTTATATATATATGGGGTGGTAGAAGCTCTGAGTGAGATTTACTTATCAATTTTTGTATTGGTGAGTTGTGACGGGTTAAATATCATTAGGGATATTTAATCAAGGGTAGTTGGGTTTCAGTCTCTTCCTGTAAAGAGATTGAGGTAGTGATTCTTCTTGGATAAAAATTGCGTGTTTGTGAGTGATTTTATAACGGTTCAATCATTACCAGGTTAAAAGATATTTGGAGTGTTTTGGTGAGATTTTGATTCTTGAGCCTAAGTGTTAAAAAGAATTAGGTTATTCTTTAGCCTATAAAAGTAGAGATTATTCCTTAGTCTTTGAAAAGGAAATTGCAAAAGTTAATTCTGAGCTTGTAAAAGAATCAGTGTACAGGTTTAGTTCCTACCTTTAAAGGAATCTTGGTTTTAGTGGGTGCAACCTCCATGGAGCTCGGGGAACTAGATTAGCCAAGAGTAGCTTGGTGAACCAGTATAAATCTCTGGTGTGCTGCTTTCTTAATTTGTCTATTTTTATTGTTTGTGTGTACACCTAGTTGATTGATTAATTCCACTGTGTTATAAAGATAATAATTAATTATTTGATTTATTAATTTTTATTTTTATTATTTTTTAATTACCCAATTCACCCCCCTCTTGGGTATTCTACTGGGCCAACAATTTAGATTTAAGTGTAAAATATTAATATTTTAAAATTAAATTTGTACAACTTCTCAACCCACTAATTTCAGTTTTTTCTAGAAAATTTTATTATTTAGTCCCCCAAAGACAGGAAAACTATAAAAAAAAATCTCCAAGTACTTTAATTAAGTTTTCAGTCCCCAAATTTTTTAAAAAAAATAGTTCATGTTCTTTGACCATCACTTTTCCCTAAATTACATAAAATGTCATTTTGTAAGATGCAACAATATTTCACTCAATGTTTGCTTATGTGTGAATATTCACTTATTATTTCAGAACAATATTTTACTCTATATTTATTCAAATATTTTAGAATAATATTTCACTCAATGTTCACCTAACATTTTACTCATTTAATTAAAAAACAGTTATGAATGTACATTTTTGTGTGAATGTTCACTCAATATTTCAGAATAAATAAAAAATATTGAAAAAATCATTATTGATCCTAAGATTTTAATGGACAATTAAGTGTTGATGTTTTTTGTGGAACTAACAGTTTTATTGAGTGTTTCAGTTTAAAGAGTTCCAGACAGTATCATGAAGTAATTATAAATGATGCAGAGGCGATAACATCATGAAGAAATTGTAAAGGATGCAGAGATGGATACTAAGAGATTGAAAATTCCGAAGAACCTAGGAAAAACAACTCAGGTTAACTTTTGACTCTTAATGTATCCCGATTAGGATCACACACGACATAGAAATACTTTTTATAATTATGTGTGTGTTTTATAGGATCCTAATTAGTTAAATTATTTGTTCCCATGTGTAATTGAAAAAAAAACATTGATAATTGATTAAAATTGAATTTAAGAATTTAGTAGAACTAACCGAGAAAATAAATCGGTTAAAGAGGCAAAAATGTCGAAGAATTTAATTGAAATAAATTAAGGAAGAAGTTCTAGCAGAATCGATCGACTTGTGGAGTGTGATCGGTCGACTTGTGTAAAATACATGAAGTCTCTGAATCGTTAGGTCAACAAATAGGTCGACTTGTAAAATTTGTTGAATCATCCAGTCGACAGATGGAGAATGGGCGGTCGATCGATAGGCGAATAGATTTTGGCGTCAACCGACCGTGAATTACCAGTCGACCGATGAGCGAGAAACGTTTGGCTTGGGCTACAATCTGAATCAGGCAGTCAACTTATGGGCGTTGGTCGGTCGACTGATGAGTCTGTTTTAGGTTTAGAGGATTTTGAGGATTCTCATAAAATAGTAGCCGTTACTAGCCGTTTATGGTTAAGATATGAGAGAAAATTTAAGGATATGATAGTATTAAAAATATATCATTGATATTTTGTCATCCCTATAGATACGGTTAATATATTTTTGATATTTCTCAATTTGGTAGATGAAATTATTTCTATCTTATTTAATTGGGTTTGAGTAAAAGTTTGAGGGACTAAATTGAATATTTTAAAAAATATTATTAAGTGAAATAAACCAAGATTAAGTCATAATGATATATTGGGTCTATAGGTGCAATTAGTTATCATGATAAGTAGGAACTAGCCGTTGAAAGACTTGTTTTATTTCCCTATAAATAGACCTGTGCTTTTAAGATTAAAGAGATCCCAATCAATCAAATTTCAAGAGCTATTCAGTTTCTGAACTTTCTAAGAGTCATCATTCTAAAATCATATTGAGTGCATTGTGAGATCACTCTTGAGATTTGGTCTTGAGAAAATTTGTTGTGGATTATTGCTACTATCGATCTAAAATTTCATTGCTATTATATTCATTCCGTGAATTCCTAGTGAGATCATTTCAAATTATTTGCTATTAATTATTGCTTGATCTTATTATCTATTATTTGGAATTTGATCTTTGAAATTATTTTCTGAATTTTTTAATTGAAAATTATTTTTGAAACAATTTCTTAAAGAAATCTGATTACATGCTAAATTATGTGCTACCCATCTTTGTTTGAAATCAGATTTTGAAATTCTCACTTTTTCTATCACTAGTATCGGGACATTAATCGAGTTTAAATTTATGTGAGGTGGTAGAAACTTCGAGTGAAAAAATCACTCATCAATTTTGTAATTGGTGAGTTGAGTGTCGAATTAGATATTATTGGGAGTGTCTAATCAAAGGTGGTAGCTAGTTTCAATATCTTCCAGTAAAGATATTGAGGTTTTAATCTTTGCCTATAGTATAAAAAGATTAGGTTTTAATTCTGCCTTTATAGAATTAATTGTGAGTGAATTATAAAGGTTTCATCCTTACCTGGAAAAAAAATATTTTGAGTGATTGTGAGGTTTGATTCTTAAACCTAAGGTAAAAAAAGAATTAGGTCGTGATTCTCCCTGTAATAGAATTAGGTTAATTTTTAGCCTGTAAAAAAATAAAGTTATTCTTGAGCTTGGGAAAAAGAAGAGGTTATTCCTAAATCTGAGAAAAAGAATTTGTAAAGGTTGATTATGAACCTATGAAAAAATCATTATTGTAAAGGTTTGATTCCTACCTATTTAAAGGAATCTTAGTGATTAGTGGGTGCAAATCTCCGTGGGACTCGGAGGATTGGATTAGCCAAGATTAACTTGGTGAATCAGGATATATCAGTGTGTACTGCATTATTTATTTCCTTTACTTTATTTTGTGTTGTTTGGATGTGCATCTAAAGATTATTACACTTATCCGCTACTATAAAGAGATAATAATTAATTTAAGATAAAATTAATTATTTGATTTTTGAAGTATTATTATTTAAATTAATTTTTATCTACCCAATTCACCCCCATTTTGGGTTGCACACTGGGCCAACAATCATGTTATGAATGTACACATTTATGTAAATATTTACTCAATATTTCAGAATAAATCAAAAACTTGAAAAAAATTCTAAGATCGGCAAAAACAAATCAGTGTGAACATTCACCAAACCACAGTTAGGCACAAACTTCAAAATTTCTACAAAAATCAACAAAAAATAACATGAACATTACAAATCTGAAAATTTCAAATTTCAAATTTTCCAGATTTGAGATAAAGAGAAAGTGGTGAACGGCAAACACAATGAGCACAGCGGTAAATGGCGAGCACGACAATGAACTCTAGATTTTTTAGATTTAGAAATTCCATATCTAAGAGAAAGAGAGAGAGCACGATGAACAACAAGAAAACAAACAGCCAACGGCAAACGGAGAGCACAACGAGCACAACAACAAACAATTGCTAGCGGTTTGGATAGACAGTTGTGGATTGCGATGAAGGCCGAATCTAGACGAATGCTTTGGGTTTGGTGAAGGGGTCAATCGGAAAAATTCAGATCTGGAATTTTTTGAGTCAGAAAATTTTAGAGAGAGAAAGAGACGGCAGTTGCAAACAAGGCGAAGATGGTGAAGGAATAGGCAACGGAGAAGAAAAAGGCAAGGCAAATGTGGTGGTGGGCAGTTGCAATAGAAAATTCCAAATCTAAACAGTTGTAAACAAGGCAAGGATGGTGAAGAAGAAGGCAACAGAAACGGCAGTTGGGGTGACGATAGTGGGGCTTGCGGCTAAGGAAAAGATAGATGGAGATGGTGGCTGAAAATGAAGGGGACAATTTTGGAGAGAAGCTGGGGTTTTCTATATTTATATAAGGGTATAAATGGTTGTTCATTAATTTGGTCATGGTCAAATGACTATACACTAATAATGTTTCACAAAAAGACTAAATTAAAACATAACTGTTTAATTTTTTTTCCCTAAACTGGCTCTTAAATAAGGGTTAAAAATAAAAAAACTCTGTTTTTTTACATCACTCACCACATTCAACCCACTCAATGATTTAATTATACTATATGCCCTTCAAATTTTGTATATGTTCTTGATTAACTATTTTTTTTTAATTATTTTTTTTACACTTATAAAATTTAAAAATCGATATAGTACCTTTGAACAAAAATCCCTAATATATAAAAAAAAATAGACACAAATGTTGTTTTAGATAGTTTGAATTTAGGTCAATTCTTGTTTTATTTTATCTACCCCATTTTTAAAAAAAAAATGCATTTTACCCATTCTATTTATAGTAATTGAAAAGTGATTCATTATTTTATTTCACGGAATAGGTTAAAAAATAAATAAATTTTCTATTTAAATTTTACGGAAATGGTTTTAAGTTTGAGTCTCCTAACACGGTATTAGAGCCATTATTATCAAATTTGTCTCTCATTCCCTCATAGTCAAATCATCCATGAAGTCGAGAATTGCACATTTTTCATTATTCTCTCATAGTTAAATCATCTGTACAAATCGGAATTTGCACTTAAGTACAAGTATTCAATTCCGAGAGTTCTCAATCTACTCTATAAGTTAAAGGAGTTATTGCACTTAATATTATATAACTTTAAGTTGAAACCTCCCAACCTATACCTTGTTTAAAAATAAAAATAATTTTTTTTTCTTTTTACTATTTTTTTTTGTTTAATTTCAATTTAAAAATTAATGGTAACAAAAGGGAGAAATTAACATATTCACTTTCTCATATATATATTTTTTAATAAAGATAAAAAATTAAAATAGAAGGAAATTATTTGTATTTCATGTAAAATTTGGAATGAGAATTTAATTGCACTTATTTTATTAGCATTTTGAGCTAATTTCAAACAAAAAAATGTTAGTTTTTCCAATTTAGTATAGTATAAGGGAGGAAAATGTAAGTTTTTAAAGTAAAGTGGATAAAATGTAATTAGATCAAAGTAAAAGGGGGATAAAAGACAATTATTCCTTTTCTTATGTGGGATGGAAATTCAAATCAATTTGATGCATTGCCTCCATATCCAAGGCTCCAAACCCCGCCAATTAATGCGATAAGGAGAGCTATGGTGATTTCCTCAGCTCCCATTTTCTAGGTTTGAGCTCGCTCGAGAAGCAGAGATGGATTTTGTGACAGATGCAGATGCTTAATATTCTCTATGATGTAAGTTTCGCTTCGTTTATGGTTGTTTGATTTTGAAACGATGTTGCATTTGAACTTGATTATTCCGATCACTGGAAGAATAAGCAGCGAATTTCAGTTTTGATCTTGATTTTTTCATGAATTTAGTAGCTAGTTCCTTCATTTCAGTTTTGCAAATTTCATCACGATGTGAGTTTCGATTCGTTTATTTTTATTTTGAAATGCTGTTGAGTTTGAACTTGATTATTCCGATCACTAGATATCTGGTAATGTCCGTGAGGTTGCAGGTTCGATGAAGACTAATCTGCAACTTTCGGTTTTGATCTTGATTTTTTCATGAATTTTTGAACTGGTTCCTCCATTTTAGGTTTCCGCGAAGAATCGAGTTCACACTTCGATCTGATGTAGAATTTTAACACCTTAGATCTTTCCAAGGATCATGTAAATAGCCAAAAGAAAAACAAAAAACCCTAGGTTGATTATTACACTATTTGATATGGAATCAGTTCAACAGCTGATTCAGTTTACAATTTTGTTGCAATCTAGGAAAACTAAGACAAATTAATAGAGACTGCCCAAACCATAATCTGATGCTGCTCCTCGGACATGCTCGAAGCATGAACATGGAGTTTCTTCCATTCAACGACCCGAGTTGAGAATCGACTCACTACTGGACAAGGAACGAGAAGAAGCTTTCCCAAGCGACGAAGGGAATGAAGTGAGTAATTCCGGAAGCATGTAACTATTCATCTCAGCCATGCCATCACATGAAGCACTCATGAGTAGTTCAGTCGGGATGGCGTCTCCGTCCAAATACTGCATCACTTGCCTCATCGTTGGCCTAGCGATTGGATTATAATGCGAACAGAGTAGGCCTAGTTTTAAAACCAAGTCCATTTCCTCCACCACATAATTTCCCCCCAATCTAGGATCACTTGTCTCCAAAATATCTCCCTTTTTCCATTGCTCCAAAACCCATTCAACCAAAATCATATCTTCGGGCAACCCTTGTAGTTCCACAGGCTTCCTCCCACAAGCCACTTCCAGCATAAATATTCCGAAAGCAAAGACATCTGTGCTGGTTGTTGCCTTGCCAGTTCTAGTAAGCTCCGGTGCAAGGTAGCCAACGGTTCCAACTACATGTGTAGTTTGAGGGTTTGTTCCATGATCGTACAATCTGGCAAGTCCAAAGTCTCCTAGGCGCCCGTTAAGATCAGCGTCTATTAAAACATTACTAGCCTTGACATCTCTGTGGAGAACAACTTGTTCCCACTCTTCATGGAGATACAGAAGCCCTGATGCTATCCCTCTTAGGATACGGTACCGTTGATCCCAACACAGATTTGATTGTTTTTCATTGCTGCATATGAACTTGTCGAGGCTCCCGTTAGGCATATAATCATAGACCAGTAGAAGCTCTCCCCTTCTCCGGCAGTACCCCAGGAGCCCCACCAGGTTTCTATGCCTCAGCCTTCCCATGCTTGCGATTTCAGCTACGAATTCCTTCATCCCCTGCGTGGAATCGTGAGACACTTTCTTGACCGCAACTTCTGCACCCGACGAAGGAAGTACCCCTCGATAAACCTTCCCGAAACCTCCTGATCCAAGTAGCTCTCGGTCTCTAAAACCCTTGGTTGCTTTGTAGAGCTCCTTGTAAGAAAATCTCTGAGGCCCGTATTCCAGTTCCCAATCCTCCCGGATTTCTTCGTACTTCCTCATCCTTATTACATAAGCAGTTGCGGTTATGGTGATCACCATGACCGATACTGATATAATCGGTACTGTAAACTGTAAATCCGGTCTCCCTTTCGAAATTCTCGGCCTTGGAAATGAAGGCAGGTTTGAGTTTTCTAGTGTTTCTGCTTGTCCACTTCCATTGAAGCTCCATCCAAGGATATAGTGGTTGCTCATAGCAACTGATCCTGTAGCTGCAGAGAACCCAACATACATAGACTCCAGGAGAACCGGAGAGAGATCGACGGTTGTCGACAAGAGGGGTTGAATTGGTTTTGGGATTCTGGTTGGCGCTACCGTGACATTGAGACGCTTTCCGGCATCATCATAATCTATCCAGACATGAAATGGGTTTCCGCTTACAAGCTCCAAGCTCTTGTTTACCCTGTCCTTGTCAGAATAGTAAGCCACAGGAGCAGCTGCTACTGATTTTAGGCCATTTACATCGATCCCGACATGGTTGCTATTTATATCTTCAAATTCCGGGCTCCCAATCGTGTCGAATTCAACAGCAAACATGTGATTTGACAAGAGACCGTTGTTGGAAGTATTGAAGAGTCCGAAATATTGGCTTGCCACAGCTTGGTTGAAGTTCATGGAAGGTGAGATGACAAAGGTGAGGCCATGGCCGCCGGGATTTGGGGAATCATGAACCATGGCGAAGACAAAGTTAGTAGAGAATGAAAGGGAGGAGTTGTTGAAATTCACTGGCTGGTTGTAGAAAGCATGACCGGATTGTTGCTTTGAAGTGTTGGTGACTTGCAACAGACCATTGGGGTAGATTTCAGCAAGTCCATCGAGATGGAGCTTGGCATTGTGGAAGCCATTGTAGATGAAATGGTTTCCACTCTGAGCTAAGGCCAAGAGTTCCAAAAATACAGAGAGAAGCACAAGTAAGAGAAGAGATATAGGAGTTGTGGTCATTTTGGAGAAGAAACTGAGACAATGTTACTTCTCTTGAAGCCAAATGCTTTTTTTTTTTTTTTTTGCTTTGAGCTTTATGCAGTCTGCACTACTGAAGGTTTAGAGAAATCTCACTTTAGCCCCCATCCTTTTCATTTGAACATATTAAATCTCTAAGTATCTAAATCATAAATCGTGTCAAGTCAGTCATTTCGTCATTTTCTATGATGTAATTCACCCACGTGGGTGATTCTGTGTTGGGCATGTAGTTCATTTCCGTCATAAAAATTGATAGAGTTATTGATTTGGATTGACTTTATTTTGATTTATAACAGTTCCCACCCCTGAAGTTTTAGAAAAATCTCACTTTGGCCCTTATCCTTTCAATTTGAACACATTATATCCTGAAGTATCCAAATTGTGTCAAGTCAGTATTTTCATCATTTTTTATGATGGAATTTACTCACGTGGGTTATTCATGTTTGACACGTGGCTGATTTCCGTCATAAAAAAATGATGGACTAACCGATTTAGACTGATTTAACACAATTTGGATACTTCTGGGTTTACTGTGTTAAAATTGAAAGTACAGTGGCGAAAGTGGAATTCTCCGACACTTCAGGGATGCAAATTGAAAAAACCTCTTTTATTTTTCTCCATGATTGAGGATTTGGTCTTCATCTTTGCATGACTTTCTTGGTTTAATTGCGGTTTGATTGCGTTGAAATTTGGGCATAAAGAATTTATTAGTCTCACAAAAGGGACCCATGGCTCACCATTGGTCCCCATGGTCAAGGGTAAGTAAGAAGTAACCCTCCATGATTTCCATATTTCTCCATTCGGAAAAACAACAGATTACTGATGAACAATCTCATTCAGGCTAATCACTTGTGGGAAAAGCATGTCTTACCATTCTATTTTTGTTGCCCACCATAAATTGTCGAAACTATTAAAAAAGATTGATTGATATATAAAGTATTATGTGGACTACTATTTATTGAATCCCACATCGCTTGTGTTACTTGATTATGAGCTATATATAAAATCTAGGGTAATCCTCATCTTACAAGGCGTCTTTTGAGTGTGAGTTAAGTCCATTGGGCTATTAGAAAAGAATGTCTTATATATAAACAATCATGTGGACTACTACAAGTATTTCGACTTAAGCATATTGGGTCACGTGGAGTCGGTCCGAAAAGTTACTAGGACAGTGGGTCACACTCGCATTACATAAATCATAATATATATCAATAATCAACACCGTTTCCTTGGATGCTTCTTTGATTAGATAAGTTTTTTTTTTTTTTTTAATCCTTAAACTGATTAACAGCTAGGATCTTCTTGCACAAAGTAAGGACAAAACGGTGTAAACTTCTTTTTTTTAATGTAGGGTTGGTGTTGTTGATTACCAAATTTATCTTTAATTGTGACCTAATTTTTCAAGTGATTTTGGGCTTCTTGAATCATTGCCGATAATTCCCCACCTGTTGTTTTTCATGACATACAGGCAGCTCTGATTTGAGGTGTTGAAAATCTGGAGTTTTTAAATTGGAGCCTGATAAAGAAATAGTATAAAAGCATTGGCAGTATCTGAATGATGTAATAAGCCAATTAACTGGTTCCAACATAAAGTCCAAGGTATACTCATCAGTTTCTTACTCTCCCCTTTTTGGAAACGTGTTCCACATATAGTGCAACTTAGTCATGATTCATGATTCATGATTCTCGCTGGGCGGTGGTCAAGGCCCCATTTGGTTACTGTTTCTGTTTCCTGTTACAGAAATGCATTTGGTAAACACGTTTCTGTTTACCAAGTTTTTGGGAGTATTTCCTGAATTCCTTAAAAATCTGAGAAACAAAAAAACGTTGATTCCTATTCACCCCCACAAAACTATTCCCACACCCGCTGACCACCATACATTTAAAGAAAAAATAAACAAATGTTGCAACCAAACATGTTTTTTTATTCTTGTTCTCATAAATTAAAAGAAACAAAATTCTTATCCCAATTTATTGGAAGTAAAAACAAAAAAATAGAAACACTAAGGTGGCGTTTGGTAATCGTTTCTGTTTTCATTCCAACAATGGGATGAGAATGAGATGAGAATTTTGTTTCCTTCTTGGGAGTAAAATCGCATTTGGTAACGATAATTTTTTTTTTTTTGTTTTTGGAAACAGAATCGCATTTGGTAACGATTTTATCCTAAAATCATTTTATTTTATTTTTTTGAGAATTTTTTTTTTGTTTTGGCCGGACGACGGAGGTGATCGGCGACGGCGACCTGCAGGTGGGTGACAGTGGCCGGACGGCCGGAGGCTAACGGTGGTCGGACGGTAGGCGGCCGGCAATGCTAGAGGTGACCGCAACGGTCGCCGGAGATGACCGGCGGCGGATGGTGGCCAACAGCGGACGGCGGATGAACAGTGGCAGTGGTTTTGGGAATGGAATAGGAATTATGAGAAACAATTTTGTTTTTTGTTTTTTATTTCTTAAGAAAAAAATGAGCACAATTCTCAAATGGGAATGGAATGGGAACGAGAACAAAAATTACTAAACACTATTCCCAAACAGAATTCCCAAAAATCTGGGAATGGAATGGGAATTTCTGAAATAGAAACGATTACCAAACGGGGCCTAACTAAACGCCACCCAAGGGTTCAAATCTTGCTACAAGCAAGATTTGAATTAAGGCAACATTTGGTAACCCTTTTTTGTAAGACTTTTAAAAGCAAAAAAAAAAAAAAACAATTTAACAAGAGAGTACTTTTACTTAAAAACAAAACAAAAAAAACAAAAGCATGTTTAATAGTGTAGAGATAATATTTTACTATTACCCTCATACATGATCTCTTAATTCAAAAAAAAAATCATTGATGATTGAAAAAAATGCACGAAGAGGTTCTAATCCATTAATCTCGTCGGGTTTATACCATATCGAAATAGGAAGGAGTTGGTGATCAAGTTATAAGTGTGAGAGAAATGTTCACTTCATGAGCTAACTTTTAAGGTTGAGAGAGACCCAAAATAACCTTACATTGATATCAGAGTCTAAATTACATCTCTATCCAATAATCATAGAGGGAAAGACTGGTCAAGGGTTAGCTGATCAAAAGTCCGATGTGTAAAATGAGATTGTTGAGTTTATCCAACATGTGGAAGGAGTTGGTGATCAGGTTATAAATGTAAAAAAGTCTTATCTTATGAGTTAGCTTTTAGGGTTGAGAAAGACCTACAAAACTCTATCGATCTATAATAAATATATGGAAGAAACAAAAAGTAACTTTTTTTTTCACTTCTTTTTTGAAAAAAAAAATACTTAAAACCATATTTTCACTTCTTTGATTTGTAAAAGTATTATTTTTAAAAGTGCAAAACAAACACTAATATTTTAAAATAAATATTTTTTTTTTGCTTAAAAATAAAAAACTTTTAAATAGCGTTACCAAATAGTGCTAATATTGTCGATCTCTTATTTTGTGAGCTTTACTTGATCTAATGTCTGTTATCCTTTGTAATATCATGCAATTTAAAAAATTAATTTTAAATTCATAATTAAAATAAAGTACGATATTTTAGTAGAAAGTGAGTTCCTTTTGCACCTATTTAAAGTAAAAAAAGACAAAAAAGAAAGTTCATTGATAATATACAACTAAAAATCATCACTCATAGCAGTGAGGGAGTAGGTTAATAATTGATACATGAAATTGATGGCACAAATCAACAGAAGCCATTTCTTTGTCTCATAAACAACATTTTTCTTCAGTTCGTTTGGAGTATCCTTCCATAGTTTTCTTCCTCTGAAACTGCAATAAGAACATGATCAGAGATAAAATTTCATAATATGGAGGAAGAGTGATTTTTTATTTTTTTTTGGTTTTATGGTAAGGTTGTGTCTGGGCCAGTTTATGCGCATCTCAACTAATCATCTCCCCAGTCAATCTTAAGGGCGCAGTCACCCAACATCACCCTGGTACATTCAGGATTAAATTTAAGATTTAATTTCTGGAGTGCTTTCCAGGAGAGAAATCTTAGTTGACAAGGAAAGGAGATACCTCCCCTTGCCAACTGGACTAAATATGGAGCTCTAGAGTGATATTGATTTTTTTGGGGTTTTACAGTGAGGTGTGTTTGGGTCAACTAAAGCGCAACTCGACTAATCACCTCCCTAGGCGATCCTAAGGAAGCAGTCCCCCAATATCGGATTGATGAATTGAGAATTAAATTCAAGATTTAATTTTTGCAATGTTTCCTAGGAGAATTGAATCTAGTTGACAAGGAAATAGGGCACCTCTCCTTGTCAACTGGACTAATATCTTTTGGTGAAAATTTTAAACCCTATAATCTCACAATGTGCAAGAGCAAAGCAGAAAAGTAAAGCATGTTTGGTAACTCATTTTTTTTTGGGGAGAAATTTGATGAAAGGTCCCATTTCACAAAATTATCACTCTGCCGAGTCTTGTAACAGTGATTTTTTAACACATGACATTGTCCTTAGAAAGTGATTTTTTGAGTCTTGGGACCTCTGAACAAGATTCCTTTTTTATTTTTGTGCTTAAACTTTAAATTATCGTTTCTTTTAAACTTAATTAAAAATATGAGTATTTTGTTAAAAAGCAAAATAAGAGATCATTTAGATGTATAATACTTAAATTTTATCTTATGTTATTAAATAATAAAAATACTTTTTTTATTCAATTAACTTTTTCTTTTATTACAAGAAGGTACATTAAAACAAAAAAGGTTACGAAAGGGTGTGTAACTTACTTTCATGAGCATTGGTAGAAACATGGATGTTTGGCTACGTGTTAGATTATATTTTACAGATTTTGCTTTTGCTTTCAAGTAAAAATGTTTTTTTTTGTTCGATTATTTTTTTCTT
The DNA here is from genome assembly GCA_016647705.1 of Eucommia ulmoides. NCBI lineage: Eukaryota > Viridiplantae > Streptophyta > Magnoliopsida > Garryales > Eucommiaceae > Eucommia > Eucommia ulmoides. Next base: position 2,184,195 of record CM028338.1, read on the forward strand.
CTATTATAAATAGTACTAAAAAAAAAAAACGATTTACCAGACGGGCTTAACTTACTTTCATGAGCATTAGTAGAAACAGGGATGTTTGGCGATGTGTTTGAGCTTGAAACCGAGACGTGTGGAGACAAATTTGTATGGAAAGCTCGTCCCGGAGCAATTTGTGGCAGCAAGTTTGCTTTAATATGAGGAGTAGGGTCTGCAACGGGCGGCGAAGATGGTTGTTCTTGAGGCCTAACTAAAAACGAAGTCAGTGCCTCTTTAACCTTCCCCACCACGCCCATTTCGCCATGGCCTCTTCTAGGACTAATTGCGTCTGTTATAATCCTGGACAAAGCTCTCTCGTCTTCACCTGGCTCCAATTTCTGCATAAGATACTCTTTTACGGAAACACCTTTGTCCCATGTTTGTGTGTTGTTATTTACATTTCCTTGACCAAATTTTTCTGTTTCCTCAGGTATCGAAAGGGTCAGGCCGGTGATCCTGGAAGCAATGCCTTTGGTTACATCGGATACCGCTGTGTAGGTAGGTACTATTTTTTCAGACACGCTCTCTGTTATTGTCTTGTTTGTGGTTGTAGGAAGCTTTTCTTGGTCCTGTTCGAATTCACGTTCGACGCTGCTTGCCAAAACATGTTTTTCACGAACCGTAGGGACTGTTGTTAGATTGTGCTTCGATTCGTCTCTATAGTTTGGGGTCGCCAACGCTGATTGATACACTAAGGAGATAAGAAAGTAAAAAAAACTAGAAAAATCAACAAGCGTGTTTGATAACGATAACGTAGAAATGATAAATTAGTATTATCAACATGATGATCTCGTAATCCACAAGAATTTCAAAGCGGATTGAAAAAATATGGGTGGAGGGATTCTTGTTTATCAATCTCTTAAAAATAAATCTTTTTTGCTTGAAAAAATATTTTTATTAGAGCTTTTTGAATTTTATATCCCTAAAGTTTCAAATAATTTTACTTCAGCTCCTGTCCTTTCAATTTGAACACAATAAACCTTGAAGTATTTAAATCGTGTCAAGTCAGTCTTTCTATCATTACGAAATTCACCCACGTGAGTGATTGTTTGACACATGGCTTATTTCCATCATAAAAAATGATAGAGTTACCGGTTTGCACTGACTTGTCACGATTTTGATACTTCAGAATTTAATATTGTCAAATTAAAAGTACAAGGATTAAAGTGAGATTTTTCCCGAACTTCAAAAGCACAAGGTACAAAAATCTCCTTTTATTTTATTGATTTTTTTAAAAGTACTTTTTATAGAGCAAAACAAGGACTACTTTTATTTTCAGCACTTAAAAAAATATTGTTATTAAAACATTTTAGTGTTATTTCATATAAAAGATCTTGTTAATTTAAAAGAATTTTGTAGAGAATTGAGAAAATTTGGCCAGATAAGCTCTATTCTATCAATTTTTTAAAATAAAAAAATCGAGAAAATAGAAAAACATATATATATATATATATATATTTCTAAAAGTAGATATATTTTCTTGATTTTTAAAAATATTTTTTTAAAACACAATTCAAACTTTACTTTTACTTTTAAATACTTTTTTATTTAAAATTTTAAAAACACACAAAAAAAATATATAATTAAACTGCGACTATGATGCATATGTAGTCCAGATTTAAGTGGGGGCCAAGGAGGACTCTGACCTTTAAACTTTTATTTTTTATTTTTACTTTTACCCCTACATGTTTAGAAAAAAAAAAATCGATCAAAACTCTTAAAATTTTACATAAATTCCTTCTAATTTATAGAAATATTCAGCAGATCTCTCCCAAAAACTTTTCGCCACCTCCTCGACTAATTTTCTAGATCCGCCCATGTGCATATGCCTTGATACCAATGTTAGAAACTTATGTTAATCATAAAGAAATAAAGGATATTATTACTTGGAGCTCCAAGATATTCAGGATCTTCGTCATTGTCGTCTTTGTCATTCAAGGTAACTTCCCATGAGGGCATGGTGTTGCTTTTGGTTGAATCGTTTACTTGCTTCTTCTTGCCGCTCAAACTGTACCGTAGTTTCTTGGCTTTATCCTTCACCCTTTTTAGCATCGATTTTCTATGTGGGCTGTGATCTTCGTCTGAATCATGGCTTTTTCTTCTGAGAGATGGCAAGGGACTCGACGGCAAGCTTGAAAAACCATCTGAAGAACAAATGTGTGTGTGTGTATATTAGCATCGAAAGCCATTCTTTTCATTAGTTTATCATGGTATTAGAATTAGGAAAACTTGTCTGGACTCTTGACAGGAAAACACTCCACAAAACATAGGCAATGATATATTTAAGCATTGTTTGATAATGTTTTTAAGCATTTTTTTTTTAAAAAAAACATTAATTTTATAAAAAAAATATTTTTATTAGAAAGGAAAAAAAATTAAAAGTGTGTTTGATAATGGAAAGAGAATATATTGGTATTATTGCTATGAAAGATATCTTTATCCCCCAAAAAAACATGATTGGTTGAGAAAATTTAATGTAAAGGTGTTGGTCCATCAATCTTTTAGAAATAAAAAAATAAAAATAAAAATTGAGTATTTGTTTCTTTTATTGAAAAACCTTAAGATATATATATATATATATATATATATATATATATATATATATATATATATATTATGTTTTTAATTATTTTTAATATTTTTTAAGTGAGAATCAAATGCTTCTTTTAAAATTAAAGTTCTATTTGATAACACTTAAATTTCAAGTGGTGAAAATTTTAATTGCTAAAATTTAAGTGCTAAATTTTTGGCTGAGTATGTTTAGCAAGACAATTAAGTAACCTACATTTGGTTGAAAAATTTAAATAAATTTTAAGGAATTAATTGATTAAGTGGTCTTAAATATAATTATTAAACAAATTTTATTATAACCTAAGAGGTGTTAGTCCGGTTGGTAAGAAAATGTGTCATATTCCCTTATCAACAAGGGTTTTACTCTCTTAGAGATCACTTTATGAATTATTTTGAATTTAATTCTGAATGTACCAGGCCGATGTGAAAGAATGTATCCTTAAGATCGCATGAAAAGATTATTAGTCGAAGTGCATGTAAATTGATCTAGACACATCTTACCGTAAAACAAGAAATAAAAACAAAAACTTATTATAAAAAATATTTAATTTATTCAGTTTTCAACACTTATAGTAAAAACTATTTCTTTATGGGATAGATTATAATCCATCTATGTATCAATACATTTCTCCCGTTGCAAGTTCTCTCTAAATATGTTGTAAGTTCATTCAAAAACTTGCAACGGACCCGTTGCAAGTTCATTCCAAAAAGTTATAAGTTCATTTAAGAACTTATAATTCTTTAAGGAATGAATCGATACTTAGATGTATTGAAGTTTTTTCATTTATTTATTTATGTTTGTGTTTCCCTCTCTCATTTCTTTACACAAGGTCTCTCTCTATGAACTTAGAATGTTATGCATTTAGGAGGAAGTAGCAAGGGGATATAGAATTATTACCATGGAGAAGTTGTCCAAAAGTTGAACCCTTTTGAGCTCTCTCTGTTTTAGGTGTCTCACAAAATCTCCTTATCCCATCCATTTGAGCCATGTTTTTTTGGCTTGCTTTGACAAACAACACTTTCCAAATCGCTACCCTTTTCGTGCTCTCTCTCCTCTCTCTCTCTAGACTCTCTCTAGACATAAATTTAAGGACAAAGTAGGTTTGTTTCTGCTTATTTTTAGGTGTTCTTGTGTGGACATTATGAGCATGAAGCCCAACCTTTCAAACACTTGTCAATGAAATAAGGTTGTCTCCTCCCCACCCCACCCTCTATGAAATAGGATTTGACTAGGCCTTGTTTGGATCATATGACTCTTTTCCTATTTTTTAGCCTCATGACATGGGATAAGATTTTTCTTTCCCTCTTGTCTATTTGTCGTCGAAAATTGTCAAATTGAAATTTATTATTTTTCGAGCTTTTTGCACTTTGCGCCTTTGAAGTTTTAGAGAAATCTCACTTTAGTTCTTGTCTTTTCAATTTGAATACATTTTACCTTGAAGTATTTAAATCGTGTCAAGTCAGTCATTCCGTCATTTTTTATGACGGAATTCACCCATGTAGGTGGTTCTGTATTAGACACGTGGTTAATTTTCGTTATAAAAAATAATAGAATTACCGATTTGGACTAACTTGACATGATTTGGATATTTTAGGGTTTAATGTGTTTAAATAGAAAGTAAAGGTGCTAAAGTGGATTTTAACGAAGTTGCAGGGGTGCAAAGTACAAAAACCTCTTATTTTTATTAAGAACACTAGGAGGAAAAGCACGGCGAAGTTCGTGCCAATCATTAATAAAAAAGTTACAATAAAACTTTAATTTTATATATTTTATTAAAATTTAAAAAAAAAAAAAAAATTCCTTATAAGTGAGGCTCATGGTCCATTTAAAAACGTACTACTGATTTTTTATGTCCATCGCCTATGATCGATATTGTCGTTTGCACCATCACCTTTATTACTAAAAAATTTATAAGTAAAATATTCATCAGTAATTTTAGATTAGTTATAATTAACAAAAGAATTTTAAGTTAAATAATTGTCATCTATTAAATATTTTTATTAGAAAAAAAGTTAAAAAAACGACTTTTAATTTTTAATTTTTTTTGTTCTACCTAAACAAATGAATATTGATAGAAATTTTAATAGTGATAATTAACTATAAATAGATAAATGAGGTGACAATTGTATTGAAAGTCGCAAAGTCCCAATTCTATATTGAAAAAATAAAATCATAGAATCGTATAAGGTTTAACGGAGCAACTTAAATTTATTAAAATTCTAATTTTTCTTTTCTCTTATATTTTTTTTTTTAATTTTAAATAATGATGATAATCACAAAACTTAATATAATAAAACAAATACATATATGCAAATTACACAGGGCTACAAATTGTCAAATTAATTATAATTTTAGTGTAATATAGTACAAAATAATATTCAATATCTTAAAGATGTAAAATTATGACTCATAAATAAAATTATAAAAATTATTCACAGCATTAGTATGTCATACACTAACAATCAAATAATGTTTTAAGATATTTTTTTATAAAAATATATAAATAAAAGAATGTCTACAATTTTTTTTTTCAAAATTAAAACAATTTTAGATGAAAGTCCCACAAAAATTTGCTTTAAAAATTCTTCTTAAGTACACGTTTTTAGGTTTCTATTGAATAGTTAGAGTATTTTTTATGCAAAATAAAATATTATTTTTAATTGAATAATACAAAAATTCTCATGCTATTTTGTTTTTACATTAGTTTATTACAATTTGTAATTCTATATTGCAAATAAAAATATTGAAAAAGAAAATTTGTGTATATATGTAAAATATTTATAATATATATATATTAAATATTTCTCACACAAATAATAATTAAAAATATGAGTTTTTTTTTTTTTAATCTTTTAAGGACAATTTAGTACAAATATATAGTGAAGAAATTTTTTATTCTTATAATAGTTATAGATAGATATAAATAATATTTCTAATGTATTAAAAGTTAGTAGGCATAGAATATATATATATATGGGAAAAAAAAAAAAAAAAAAAGTTGGTGAAAAGTATATTTTTATTTTCAAAAATTTAAAGGACAATTATGTAATTTCACATATTCAAACGAATAGTAAGTCAAAGTTTGCTTTTTATATAGGGGCACTGACTGAACGGTCCCAAATTGCGGCCAAAACTACCAAATAAACCTACTAATATTCATGTGCACCCAACAGTCCTTTTGTTATTTTTGTGACGGAAATATCCCTTGCATTATATGCGGTAATGTAGACTCCTTATATAGCGGAGCTAAATTTGGTAAACAATACTAATATTCATGTGCACAGTTTGCTTCGTTTTTTTTTCTCAGATTTCCATGTGAAAAAAATAAAAATTGCAAAACAAAAATATTCATTTTATTCTCTTTCAAATGAAATGTTAATCATATTTTTTTGACATGTTTAATATGATGCACACGAATGTTACATGTAATATTCAAAAAGGTTATGATGAATTTCGTATCATTAATGTTACATGTAACATCAATGTTGCATGTAACATTAAAACCAACCCAACATCAAATCCCCCCAAAAGAAGTTGGTACCTACACCTTGTTACATGTAACATTCAAAAATTCTGGAAATATCATGTTACATGTAATATGAATGTGAAAACTGAAACTAGTTAATCACATTTTTTGGACATATTTAACATGATACACACGAATGTTACATGTAACATTCAAAAAGGTTATGATGTATTTCATATCATTAATATTAATGTTGCATGTAACATCAATGTTACATGTAACATTAAAACCAACTCAACATCAAATCTCCCCAAAAAAAAGTGGTAACTACACTTTGTTACATGTAAACATTCAAAAATTCTGAAAATATCATGTTACATATAATATGAATGTGAAAACTGAAACTAGTTAATCATATTTTTTAGACATATTTAACATGATGAACACAAATGTTTTGGACATATTTAACATTAATGTTACATGTAACATTAAAACCAATCCAACATCAAACCCCCCAAAAAAGTTAATAACTACACCTTATTACATATAACATTCAAAATTTTGGAAATATCATGTTACATGTAACATGAATGTAAAAACTGAAACTAATGAAAAAAAAATAGTGAATTGGATATTGTTTTAAATATCTTATTTAGACGAATCTGAATATATAATTAAATTGTAAAAAAAATGTGTACAATAATAGTTATTTTCATTTTAGTAAAATGATTTTGTTAAATATGGAAACTCTCAATCTTTATTAAAGAAATTTTATTACCGCATATACTAAAAATATCATGTTACATGTAACATGAATGTGAAAACTGAAACTAGTTAATCACATTTTTTATATATATTTAACATGATGCACACGAATATTACATGTAACATTCAAAAATGCAATGATGAATTTCGTATCATTAATGTTACATATAACATTAATGTTGCATGTTACATTAAAACCAACCCAATATCAATCATCCCCCTCCAAAAAAAGTTAATAACTACATCTTGTTACATATAACATTCAAAAATTCTGAAAATATCATATTACATGTAACATGAATGGGAAAGTTGAAAACTAATGAAAAAAAATAGTGAATTGGATATTGTTTTGAAGATCTTGTTTAGATGAATCTGAATATATAATTAAATTGTAAAAAAAATATGTATAATAATAGTTATTTTCATTTTAATAAAATGATTTTGTTAAATATGGAAACTCTCAATCCCTATTAAAGAAACATTAATGCCGCATATACTGTAAGGGCAAATCTGTCAATGGAAAGTGTACAAATCAGATTTTTGGGACTGCGTTGTGCAAATAATATGTAATTTGGGATTTCTTTGTTTATTATCTAATTAGTGGGTTTAACCGGTAATTTGATGGTATTTTTGGGTCCTCTCGGTATTTTTCCCTTTTATATAATATTAGGTGAAGAGCACATGCGAGGTACGTACCCGTTATCTCTTTTGTTTGACATATTGATAATCTTTTACACTATTTACTCAATAAAATCCACAATAGAAATATGTATATTAATTTAAAAAGAAAAAATCAATGAAGAAATATTGTATAAGTATTCTGTTCTAGATCAAATGGTGAAAAAGGAAAATAGTTTAAATGAAATTATAATGTCTACTAATAATAAATATGAGCGCATGACATGATCAAAAGATTAAGCATATTTTCATAACCAAACCAGTCGAGTACGAAGTTGTTTACTATACATGCCCTGTCATATATACAAGTCTAGAATGTATTCAAAACATGAGGTTAATGTAAGGATTGCAATTCCATTCGCTCAGCCTCTCCACAAAAAAGTAAAAGACGAGAAGTTCAAAATATCAGATTAAGGAATTAAGCATCATGAACGGATGCTTCTTCTCCAAACAAGTTGACATCTGAACTGGTCGTGGTAGAAACATAAGTGACATCAATATTTGCAGGTGGCATTATTGGACCCTGATTGCTTGTTTCTCCAATGGAAGTTATAGGTGCATCTTTTTTAATACAATGTGTTGGTTGTTCATGGGTAGGAGATATAGCGGAAAAATTATAAAGGCGTTTTAGTTCTCCACGAACGTGGTATCAGTATGGGCGAACACATGCCAAGTGGTCCATTTCTGTTGAAGTCTTTACAATGCGACAAAGGTCGGTTGGATTTTCCTACAAAAACAAAAGGAAAAACAGAATTTGTAAATGACAACAAAATTTAATTTATTCTTTCTTTGTTGTTAAACATAAAAGAAATAAAATATGTATAATTTTTTATATTAGAAAAAAGTTATATGTATTTATTTATTTGTTCTATTTTTTTGTTTTTGTTGTAAAATTGCAAGGAATAAAACTAAATGTACTCACCAATGCTATGTAACTAACCTGAGGTGTTTTTTTTTTTTAGGTTGTTGAAATTTGTTTAGAAGATCTTGGGCACATGACTCAATTGTTCTCATGTCTTTACTATGTTCTTTGTTGTATAACTTTTTGTTTGAGGACGAAACTGAGTTCATAAAGGCATTAGTAATAGATAGTGATAATTACGAATGGTAATGGGTCCGGGGGCCCGCCCAGCCCGAATGGCCTGGCCCTATTTTTTTAGGGTTTGGGATTTGGCTTTGAGCCCATGGGCAGGGCTGGGGCCTAGGTGTTAGGGTCCGATCAATTTTAGGGCCAGGCATGGACAAGGCCAAAATATTTTAGGGCCGGATAATTAAAAAAAAAAAAAAAGAATATATATATATATATATATAGACACACACACACACACACACATTTAACCATAGGGCTTTGGACTTAGATTTTTTTTAGGGCTTTGGGCTTAGGTTTTTTCAGGGCTTTAGGCTTATTTTCCTAGGGTTTTGGGCTTATTTTTAGGGCTTAGGTTTTTTGTACTTTGGGTTTAGATTTTTTTTATAGGATCGGGCTTGGGTATGGAATTAAGGTCTGACTATTAGTGGTGGTCATGGGTTTGGAGGCCCGTCCAGCCCGAAAGGCCCGACCCTATTTTTTTAGGGCTTGGGCTTAGGGTTTGAGCCCACGGGCAGGGCCTGAACCTAGGTATTAGGGTCCGATCAAATTTAGCGTCGGGCTTGGGCAAGGCCAAAAATTTTTAGGATCGGGCCGACCTGACCCGAAGAATAATTAATATATATATATATATATATATATATGCACACATTATACAACCCTAATCCCTAATTTCATTTTTCAAATTGCGTTGCTGGAGAGAGAGAGAGAAGTGAGAAGTGAGGAAGAGACGATATACACAGTTACACACAACCCTAACCCTAAATCGCTCCATTCTTGTTGCCGCTTGAGAGAGAAAGAAATCTGACCTCCGTTCCTACTTTCCCCGCCATCGTTGAACACAACCTTAACCCTAAACCAACAGCATTTCCTTTGTTTGCTGATTTCGAGTTGGTCTTCGCATACAAAGCTCGCGTTCGTTGCCGACTTTCCGCCGGCCTCTCTTTCGTCATTGGATGCCGCCGCCGCCGCTACGAATTTCAGGTAACGCCGCCGCCAACTTTTGTTCTGTTCTACTTCAGATCTGTACGTTTTGTGTTTGTTTTGTTCCAAGAGTTTTGTGTTCTGAGTGTTTTGTTCTGTTTACCAACAATACGTTCTGTTCTGAGTGCTTTGGGTTTGGTATTGTAGGCGCCGTTTGTTTAGTGTTTCTGTTCCAAAATAATGGGGAACAAAAACAATCAGTTTCAGTTTTGTTCCTAGATTTTTATAAAAAAATTGGGAACAAAAAAATACAAAGGTATAGTTTGTTTAGTGTGTTTTGTTTCCAGATTTGTGGTAGTGTTGCCATAAAATTGGAAGCAGATCAACACAAGAACCTGTCCCGAGATTGGTAGAACAATTTTTTAAGGAACAGACAGAGTTATTACCAGAAAGTTTGTTCTATTCCAAGTTTATTGGGAACAGAAACACTAAACAAACGAAACCATAATTTTTGAATTTATTTTATAAATTAAAAAAAAATTATAGGGCTAGGACCGGGCTGGGCCAGGCCGAGGGCCCTAGTTTTTTTATAGAGCCGGGCGTTGGGCTTAGGTTTTTTTTATAGAGTCGGACTTGGGCATGGAATTAAGGCTCGACCATAGGGTCGGACTGGGCTCGGACCTAGCATTTTTATGTTATACCCTAGTTTAAGCCCTGCCCATGACCACCCCAACCGACTATAGGGCCGGGTCGGGCTCGGGCCTAGCAATTTTATGTAATACCCTAATTTAAGCCCAGCCCGGCCCGGCCCATGTGTAATACCCCGAAAATTTATAAAAATATTATTTTATATAATTTAAATATTTTTGAGATTATTTTACAAATTTATAGTATAAATAATATTTGATAATTTTTGGAGTTAAATGTTAAATTTATATTTTTAAAAATATTATTGTATTTTTGGATTATTTTGTATATTATGTAAATTTATAATAAATGATTGATAATTTTGGAAAGATAAGTGTAATTATGGGTCTAATATGAATTATTTTAAAATTATGGGAAAAAATTATAATTTTTCAAAACTGCACAACTAAGGAATCGTTTATGACTTAAAAAAAAAAAAAAAAAAAAAAAAAAAAAATTGAAAACAGCCATATCTATATATATACACATTATGCCATTGCCACTTGGAGGATGGGAAAATCAGCCTCATACATTTACATAATATATATATAAATGCTTGGACATGTGTAAGGATATTGGAATAAGAAGAATAAAATAATAATAACAATAATAATGACAAGAATTATCATACGTAGATGACTCGAATTGGTTATGGAAGGATATTAAGCATAACCTGCATACTAGGCTTATATAGACGAATATCTCTGAAAACAATTTCAGTTGATGCGAAAATATATACGTTGAATGATTTTTTAGCAAGGAAAAAATATTCCAGTTCAGATTTCCACTTCGAATAGGTAGAATTTCTAACTCTTTTAATATGTATTTAATTTTCTTACTGTGTGAGTTATGTTATTATTGTTGTTGAATTTTACCCGTTAAATTTTATGAAATAATTATGATTATGTGAAAATTATGTGGGAATTATGCCAAGATATTTTATTTGTTATATAAATTAAATACAGGTACTAGAGGGGTTAAAGTTCTACTGAGCGTTAGTCCACAACCCCACAGTTTTGATTGTAAGGCCGGTAAGAGTGAGACGGCGACGGAAATTTTAGTTGAATTTCTAGTTAAAATTGTAATAGTTGTATTTATTATTCACCGTTATAAATTCGTTTCAATAAATTGATGCATTATAAATTTGATAATTAAAATTATCGCCGCCGTATTGTAAATTAAAAGATTTTTATTAAAACGAATTATGAATTACTTGTCGCCTTCGCATTATAAAAAGTTATAGAATGAAAATTCGGTCAATCGGGTTAGTGTTAATTCTCCAAGGGGAGAAACTGCACAACGGCCCTAGGAAATCGGATCGTTACAGATGGTATCAGAGCGGGTTTGCGATCGCGCTAAGCTTGGGTAATGGCACCCGTTACTCATAGATTAATATTTAAAAAAAAATAATGATGATAATAATAATTTTTTTTTTTCAGTATAATTTATTAATTTTGATAATGTGTTTATTATTAAATTGGTAGATTGCCAAAATCCTGAACACCCTGACTGAGGCTTGGCTTTAATTTTGACACCCTCTGTGTCAAAATTTATTAATTTTGACAAGTTGTTTAACATCTACCTCAACACAAAAAGCACTTCAACTTTCCTTTAAAATTATCATTATCAATTTGACGTCAGAATCCTCTTCACATGCAAAAAAAAAATAAAAATGGTTCCTGTTGCCGATATGTGGGAAGGAAACAACATTCAATTGCTTAGGCCTATTTAGTATGAATGCCCTCGTACCCAAGTTCTCCACCACCAAAATCAGATCCGTAATTTTAAGATTTATTTACTTTATCTACTTATAACTTTGTGGCCTTGTTTTTTTTATTGCTAAGTACTCATTTTTATCATTTGAAGTTGTTGTACATTTGGGAACAAATTCAAATAGGGATAATATCGTTTGTGCCACTTGAGTTTTGGGATAATATCAAATTGATCTCCATTAAAATTAGTAATCTCTCTCTAAGGCTTAAAAAAAAAATAAAAAAAAATTGATTGATTAATGCAATTTTGTATTAATCCGTCGACGTGGGTGGTAATATCATTCTTTATGTTATATTATATATTATTTGTGTTTGAAATTATCATATGATTTTCTTCTGAAGTGATTGCTTGCAGTATTATTAGTTTACAGTATTATCAACTTGGTGTTAAAAAATATATATATATATATATATATATATATATATATATATATATATATATGTGTGTGTGTTTTTTTTGTGGTTTGACACTTTACACCCATGTGTTGTTAACATTATTCCACTTTGGTCCCTATAGTTTCAATTTAAATATATTAACATCTTAGGTGGTGTTTGATTAATGTAACTTACCAATAGTAAGTTAAATAAGTATGAGTGAGTGTCGTGTTAGCCGTGAATCACAAGAATTGTCGCTAAATTGAAAATATTAATTTAAAGGTGTTTACTGTCTTTTATATAAATCATAAAATTATATTTTCGTATTTAATTGAAAAAAATGGGGTTGTTGAAAATGGACAGTTTTATGATGATTAATGAATCAAGTAAAATTTGAAAGGTGAAAGAATTATTTTTGTTATCCTGTTATGTCATAATTGTCTTCTCATCAGGAGGGTCAGTTCTACGAAATGTGGATATATGTTGTTATCTGTCAGGCAAATCTTGCAGAGTAGATATATTATATATATTATTACATGTCAGGCAAGTCCTACAGGATGGATATATTATATATATTTTATATGTTGTTACCTGTCAAGTAAGTCCTGTAAGGTGGATATATTATATATGTTGTTACCTAGCAGGTAAATCCTATAGGGTGGATATATTATATATATTATTACATGTCAGGCAAGTCCTGCAGGGTGGATATATTATATATGTTGTTACCTGTCAGGTAAGTCCTGCAGGGTGGATATGATAACTCCCGATCGTGAGGTAAAACGATCCTATGGTTAGTAAGGAAATATATTATTTTATTATATACAAATGAGTTGATCAGTTTATTTAAATTTGGTTGTTCGGTTACGGCGATATTTTTGTGGAGATTTGAATATTGCCCAGGGTGGCTATATTTTATTACAAAGTGAATTTTGATAAATAAAAAAAAAAAAAAAAATACTCGATCCATAAAATGCTTTTATACTAAGAAGACAGTACACCGATAAAAATAACTCAGATAGATATTGGCCCACAACTAGTGTTGGATAGAGTCGGAGTGTGAAGTCATTATGAGACTTTTGAGAGTCAAACGTTATTTTGAAATGTTAATTTGAATTTTTTTAGCTTAATTGGTATTGTAGAAATGCGAGTTGGGGCTTTATGTAATATTTTTTATATACATTTCACGTGAGTATTGAATTCAGTATTGAACTTGTTATATTACGTGACTTTGGAGACGTAATTATGTGATTTGAGATGTATTTGATTTTTATAGTTTGACACGTATTTAAGTGTTTGAAACGTATTTGTGTGGTTGAGACATGATTACGTGTTGGTGATATATTTACGTGTTTCTAGATATTTATGTGGTTTGGAATATATTTATGTATTTCGAGATGTATTTACGAGATTAACACGTAGTTGTGTGATTCAAATGTATTTATAGGTTTCGATACATATTTATGTGATTAAGACGTGTTTATATATTTCGATACGTATTGATGTGGTTGAGAAGTGTATATGTATTTTGACAAGTAATTGTGTGTTTTGAGACATATTTATGGGATTGACACGTGTTTATGTGCTCCGAGATATATTTATGTGATTGTAGCGTAATTATGTGATTTGAAATATAATTATGTGTTCGAGACATATTTATGTGTTTTAAACGTATTGTGAAAAATTTATTATGAGAAGTTTGGATGGTATTGATATTTTATGAAAAAGTTTGCGAGAGTATTGAAATTTTTATGTGGATATTGAGATTGATTATTTTTAGTTTCACAGGAGAGTCCACACGGAATTGGATTATCTGTTGAATAAGATACTGATTGCGAATATTTTAAAAATATATTATTATTTATTGTTATTTTTATCAGAGTAGCGCAGTGGAAGCATTTAGAAACATAAAATTCTTTGGCAATTGGTTGTCTGTGTTAGGTGTTATCGACCAAAGTGCACCATATCCGTAGGGTTGTTGGAATAATATGGGCCACTACGAATGGGAATGTAGCGATGTTGGAACGAATTTTGTTGGTTACGAATTATGGGTGACTTTCGGTTATGGAACCCAACATAGAGAACCATTGTTCTAGAATCGAGTGTAATTAATATGGTCGCGCGATGCAATTCTGCAATATTATTACTTTGAACGAAATTTCGAATACGAAATTTATTTAAGGAAGGTAGATTGTAATACCCCGAAAATTTATAAAAATATTATTTTACATAATTTTAATATTTTCGGGATTATTTTGCAAATTCATAGTATAAATAATATTTGATAATTTTTGGAGTTAAATGTTAAATTTATATTTTTAAAAATATTATTGTATTTTTGGGTTGTTTTGTATATTATGTAAATTTATAATAAATATTTGATAATTTTGGAGAGATAAGTATAATTATGAGTCTAATATGAATTATTTTATAATTATGGGAATAAATATAATTTTTCAAAACTTCACAACTAAGAAATCATTTATGACCAAAAAAAAAAAAAAGCGGGCCATATCTATATATATACACACATTATACCATTGCCACTTGGAGGATGGGAAAATCGGCCACATACATTTACATAATATATATATATATATATATAAATGCTTGGACATGTGTAAGGATATTGGAATAAGAAGAATAAAATAATAATAACAATAATAATGGCAAGAATTATCATATGTAGATGACTCGAATTGGTTATGGAAGGATATTAAGCATAACCTGCATACTAGGCTTATATATATGAATATCTCTGAAAATAATTTCAGTTGATTGCGAAAATATATACGTTGAATGATTTTTGCGCGAGAAAAAAATATTCCGATTCAGATTTTAGTAGAATTTCTAACTTTTAATATGTATTTAATTTTCTTACTATGTGAGTTATGTAATTATTATTGTTGAATTTTACCCGTTAAATTTCATGAAATAATTATGATTATGTGAAAATTATGTGGGAATTATGCCAAGATATTTTATTTGTTATATAAATTAAATGCACGTATTAGAGGAGTTGGAGTTCAACTCACAACCCCACAGTTTTAATTGCAGCACCGATGAGAGTAAGACGGCGATGGAAATTTTAGTTGAATTTCTAGTTAAAATTGTAATAGTTGTATTTATTATTCACCATTGTAAATTTGATTCGATAAATTGATGTATTATAAATTCGATAATTATAATTATCGCCGCATAAAATGAATTATGAATTACTTGTCGCCTTCGCATTATAAAAAGTTATAGACTGAAAATTCGGTCAATCGGATTAGTATTAATTCTCCAAAGAGAGAAACCGTGTAACGGCCCTGGGAAACCAAGTCGTTACACCATGACCACCCCTAGTGATAATGCATGTTGAAACATTATTACATAAGTTTTGTGCATTGCTAAGTGTTATGTTTCTAGGTCATGATACGACTAAAGTTGAACAACAAAGTTGTTAGGAAGATTGGTGTTTTAAAACAATATTTGATAGACATGGCAAATTTCAGAGTTTTTAAGCAAAAAATTCACAAGAATGATATACAGATTGTCAATTTAATGTTAAATGATGCATAATTAGATCAATTATAAGCGAAGTAAAAACAGAAAGATAATTTAAATTTTCATTCGAGTTATTTCTTATAAAAAAAAAAATGGACTACGGAGATATTTAACCTTGGTAGTATTTTCCATGAGTTCTTTAGTGGTGCAACTAAAGAAGCTCCTGGCATTAGGTCCAAATAAAGAATCAATTATGGTTCCGCTTTCATTGCGAACTTCAACATCAATACGGCACCTGCATTTTAATTTTCAATATTTAACGAGCACAAGTAAATATAGGTGGCATTATTTCATTGTTTGTCTTCTTACTTCGTTTTAATTGTCCAAAATTTAGGACCAGAAAGGGAAGCTAGAAATGATCATGGGAGTTTGACATAGAAATGTTATGAAGTTTCTAGATTTCTATAATTTTCATCTATTTAGAACAGAGACATAATGTTCCATTTGTTTTATTGTTTTTTGTTACCAAATGGGCATTTATGTTATTCTTTTTTTTTTTCAAGAGGAAAAAATTACGAGAAGAGACAAAGTTGTTCTTCTTTTTGTACCTATTTTTGGGTACCGAATAATAATCTTAAAAAAAAAATGTAACCAAATGTAGGCTAGACAAAAGTTGCCTTAATAACCAAAATGTTCTTTTTGATATTACCTGAGGCTACCACGTGTGTTTTGTTTCTGGCAATGGAAACAGGTAAACACTTGATCATACAAGGCAGTAGTTGCTCGGTGACAATGACTACATCCTATGTACCATAAGGGCTTCTCCAGGTTAACAAGAAACAATCTACATTTAACCCAAATAGAGTACTGCAAAAACAAATTTGTGTGTGAGGAGAAATATCAAATTAATTAGATACATATGGAAAACAAATTTTGAGATACACAATTATAAAAGAAAGACATTATCAGGAATTCCCGATAAACTTGCAAGTGGAACTATATGACGCTCGTGAGGTTCATTACGGAAGTTATTCGCTTTTAGATTGGTTGCAAGTGCACTATGACACTCTATTGAAGAGAGATTCTGATTGATCCTTGGAAAAGTAGATAAAAAAAAAAAAAAAAAAAAGAAGTCTCAGTTAATGAATTTTTTTTTTATCATTGTGAATCAAGTGTATAGGATGATAAAAGGGACATGTAAATAAAATTTGAAAAGTGAACATAATACTAAAATGTTAGTAGTAAAAGAGGTAGAAGAGAAGAAATTTGACTAAAAAATAATAATAGTAAGATGGTAGAAATAATATACTGTGTGCGCAGCTGCTCAGCTTCCATAATGTTTGGGTTAATGATAAAAGTGCTTGAAGATCGTGTAGATAATGAAATACCTAAAATACACATCAAGATAGAAGTAACAAATGATTGGCAAAATTAATCACTATATTACGGGTGGAAGACAAACCATGATAGGTAAAGGTATGAAGGCGCATAGCAACAATTATAGGTTTCGTCTCAATCATCCATTTGATGGCCATCCCCTCATTTTCAGTAAATTGGTTCCACGTTGTCAGAATTAGAGGCTTGTTCCTATAATCCAACGTAAAAACAATTTACTATAACCTTCAAAAATTGGTATCATTAATAAAAGTATTAATTAAAAAGAAAACTATGGGTCTAACGATTTAGAAATGAGGAGGAACTCTTGCATATAATTACATAAAAAATAAGTGATTTTTTTTTACGATATTTTATAGCAACATAAATAAATAAGGTGTGTACTTTTTTTACAACAAAATATGGATAAAATGCACATACCAACTTCCTTATCCTTGTTCTTGCACTCTAAAATCTCATTAAAGGAAGTGAAGTGGAACAAAGGACTTATAATGGGTGGAATATTATTAGGAACATGTTCAATGATTATCCAAGAATTGATTATCCACTGAAACTCATGCGCGACAAGACGGTGTTCAAGGGAAACAAATTGTACAATGGCATTTGAGATATTATATGTTTCAAGCTCGGTAAGAGTATTTTGAAGTAACTTGATGTCATTTACAAAAATAGTTGCCTGAACTCGAGTTCCCTAATGAGAAGGTTTAATGTGAAAGGAAAAACGATATAAGTTGATAATCTTGAGGCGAAATGACATAACGAATATTAACATAAAATCAATGCAAATAAATGGAAATAAGGGTAAGTGCCTAAATGATCATATCATAAGATTGCTCAGTGAATGCACCAAACCAACATGGGCAAGTGGGCCCTTAAGATTGCTCAGTGAGATTGTTATTCGAAGTACGCGCAAGGTGACCTGGACACACCTCACTTCAAAACCCAAAGAAAAAGGGAAAAAAAATTGAAGAGTGAGCAGTTCACTAAAGTTGTTGCCTATCAAGGTATAACTGAGGCTACTTTCATATAACTTAAAAGGAGAAAGTGTAATATACTTTTTTTGTTACAGGGAAATACCATTGATACTTTTGCTAAGTTCAATTGTAGCAGGTCTGTATTTAGAAATTAGAAGTCATAAGTGAAATTGATATTGTCTCTTAATGTTAAATATTTGTTTTTTGAATACTCTTAATTCTTTTTTAAAAAAAAAGTCTGAAAAGAGAGATAATTATTGAACCGAAGATAAGATTTTTTATTTGACATAATATTAATAGAAATATTTGAAAATTAAAAAAGAATATTGGTATCAAATTGAAGGGCTTCCTATATGTTGTTTATTCAGATCAATATAATCAGCCATGTTTAGCAAATATATGCTCCTATTTTAGATTTAATGGACTATATGGCCATGTGGCTAATTATGCATAGAAAATTCAGGTCTTATATTTGATGTGGAGATTAGAAGTTCAGATTATTGCGCTCGATATTTATTGTTTATTGTAATCCATGTCCCTATAAATCCATTGATATTCAGATCTATATTAATTAGATTTTAAAGGAACTGTATGTCATACCCCCACCCTGGGCCCCTACTGCCCAAGGTCGGGCATGAGTCCCCTCGACCCAACCTGACCAAACAACTATATATATATATATACACGCACGTGTACCACTATCAATTTTTTTTCTCCAAAAATATATATATTTACACATTTCAAAAATTTGGGAACACTTCGGTCCCAAATATTTACAACAAAAATCACAAAAAAAAAAAGTTGAACTTCCCATGGTTCGCATCCAACCAGCCCACCTCCAAAAAGACATTACCTTCGGACTCTACCTAGTGTCAGTAGTAGACCCACTCCTAGTTACGGCACCTGAAGACCAAATATTTTATCGGTGTACTGTCTTCTCAATACAAAAATATTTTATGGATCAAGTATAATTATTAAACACCATGTTTCAAAATATAATATCATATAACCGCATACCATACTGGAATCAATTTCCACTGTTATCAGTGCAATAAAATAATAAATTTAAATCAACCAATCCAGCAGTTCATCGTATAGTAAAATACCGCACACATCCTTTCCTACTAGCTATAGGATCGTTTCATCTCACGATTGGGAGTTACGACGGTACCGTAACCTGTGTAATTGTGTCATCTCACGTGACTATCAGTGTCAGAGTCATTTAATATCCTCAATGGTAAGGGTACCACCCTCAAGATTTGCACTCCTAACGGGTCGATCAACCACCCGCTTGACTAATCCTCCTAACAAGTCAAAATAATCAACCACCTGCAGGATTAATCCTCCTGACAGGTCATAATATAATCAACCACCTGCAAGACTGACACTCCTGATAAGTCATAATATATTACAACATAACCAACTACCTGCAGGACGTGCCCTCTTAACAGGTCAATACCATCCCGCAGGACATGCCCTCCTGACGGGATCAAACTATAGTATAGTCGGACAAAAATCACTTTCCATATTTAAATCTACTTGATCCACATAAGTCATAAAGTCGCCCAATTTTAATAAATATTTTTTTCTCACAATTTATACAAAAATATAATTTATAAATTTACATAGAAGACAATACACTTACCTCGATTTCCGCACTACAAAAATACCGTCGTCAAAAGACTACCGGGCCGGTGGAGCCTGTGAACCTAACAGCGATAGGGCCTAAATTAACATTTTATTTAAAATAAACCTAATATGCAATGCGTGGCCCTAAAATGCCCAATTTTTTATTCTCCAAAGTTAATTATGCAAAATTATTATATACCACATTTCTCTATATTAATATTTACTGTACAAAAATTATTATAATAACGATTATAAAAATTTAATGTTAATAATTTAATTTGATGAAACGAGTAATTGACTGAACTTTTACATGTTCCGAATCTTCTGTCTGCTGAGAGGTGGGTTTTGTTTTTGTTTTGTTTTGTGTTGTGTTTTTTTTTTTTTCTTTCCTGTTTCTGTTTGGGTACCAGCCGTTGACACACACACTCACACACTCTTACCGACGATCGGCGACCAAACACTGATCACACACACACACACACACACAGAGCAACGACCACCATTGACAAATACACACACACACACGACGAACGAGTAGAACACACACGCACACACCCATGCCGAACAACACACACACACACACAGAGTCGGCCTACGACCAACGGTCGACCACACTCACACACACGAAATCGACAACGACACACACACACACAATCGTCTTATCAACTGGACACTCACACACACAGTCACCAACCGGCAACATACACCGTCGATCACACCCACACACCGTCGGACGACTGAACAGCTCACACACACACCCACTCACTCTACCGACGACACTCACCACTGACTGAACGAACGGCCACACACACACATACAATCACTGGATGAACGACACACCGCCGGCAACCCATAACCGATTTCTCTCTCTCTTCTTTTTTTTCTTTGTGTTTTGTAATGTGTATATGGATGTGTGTGTGTGTATATATATGTGTGTGTGTGTGTGTGTCCAAATGGTTCCTTTTTGCATTGCCACATGTCTCCTCTTTAATATATATATATATAACATAGAGTCATTTCCTTCCTTGGGAAGGAAATGACCTCATAAAAATTATTTATTTATTTATTGTTAAATTAAATTAATCCCCCCTCTTGATTATCCTTAGGTTATTATTTAAACCCAAAATCTAAAATTAATATTCTTAAAATTGTTAATTGACCCCTAAAAATTTTTAAGTAAATATTATTTGACACAATCTACCCGTTATTTTCTAAATGTTATAAAATGCGACTAAAAATTATGTCTATGCAAAACTCGGGTCTTACACTGTACAAGGGGCTAATGTATATTGTTGTATATTCTAATGGTTCATGAGTTGTCTTTCCTCCCTCCGATTAGAATTTCTTATATATGAATGTGCTTTACGTATATAGTTTGAAATTTATAATTATATATGAATGTCCACTTTGTTTGATGATTTCCAATTTGGTGATCCTTCTTCTTTTGAGTTGTCATTCTACCAAACTTATATGTGCAATTCCATATGCTTCTTGGAAGTGTAAATTTTTATTCGTGTGTTGGACCATTACTTAACCTTCAGATGCTTTATTATTATTTTAATACACGTGCTCAATTTTGATATGAGAGAATAAGTAATTGATCAACTCTGAAGCTAATGAAATCTTGCCTTTAGTATACTATCAGTTGATAGAGTCCTCATTTTTTTGGTTTTTTTATTTGTACTGTCGTAGTTTGTTTATTTCTACAATGATGTCTTTTTCTAAACATTACCATCGTAAGTCAGCCGTGTCCACCCTTATGTTGGGGCTTAGTTAATTGATCTAAGGATAGGTTTGAGGAACTGGTTTGAGGATTGTTTTACCATTTTATTAAAATATTCTACAGATAGTAATTTTGTTATTTTGAACATATTTTTATTTTCTCATGAAAATTTCTCAGGGAGCCATCTCATTTGGTTTTCTTCATGAATAAAAGTAGTCAGATAAAATAAATTTTTATTCTCCATCCTGAACCATTATAAATCTTGTCTTTTGTGATGATGTTCACCTCTTTATTTGTCTAGAAAAAGGAATTAAATGTTTAATCTTTTCTTTTCTAGTTGATTTTTTAATAGTCTAATAAATGTATATATTTATAGTTATAATTCTTTTGTACATTATTTATTCTAGATGTGAATGCAATTGAGTGTTTGAATCTATGCTTTGAACTTAGGTGTTTGGTATGAACATCTTACTGTTATACACATCTTATATGAATTCAAGGCATGGAGGCATTGGAGACTTTATTCTTTTTAACAACTTATTATATTTTTGAGGTAAAAATAATTTGCTTGTGTCCTGCACACTATTGTGTTCAATAAACAATTTCATCTTTTAAACTAATTATGCAACCAAAAAAACATGTGAGTACTCAAGATCATTATTATATTTTTATTTCTAATGAGAAGTGGTGGACATATAGCTGTCAACGTATTGATCGGCCAGGTATTAAATGGATCTTAAATTGTCCAGCAATTCAATGGTAATCCCTAATTGAACAACTTGAATAAAACATGCACATCATACGCATTATACCACCATATAAACTGGTTGAGACAAAATAGGAAGGACGTAAGGAAGTAAACGATTAAATATCGTTATTTCTAAATATCATTTAGCCTGAAGTTTGAGGGAACACATTATACCACCATATAATATAAGCTAATTCTAGATCTATCTACAAAAAGAAATTATATATATATATATATATATATATAATTAAGTGATAGGAAAACCTGGAAGATGTCGTTGATCAGGCAGAATCGAAGTTCACATATACTCATGAACCAAAATTAGAAATAATTTAGGGCCCAATTAGCCAAAGCAAGATAAGTAGGAGAAATTGGAAAGGAGGAAGATTGGTTCGATTTTTTAGACAGAAACAAAAATAGAGAAGAAATTAGGGCGCTTACGTAGCTTGAACGGCGGTGTAGCATAATAGGAAGCAATAGTCAACAATTGGATCTTCCAATACTTCAAATATAGAAGAAGAGAGGGCATGGATGCATGGCACTTATCTCTGTTCGCGGTAAGTCGCCTTACTTTTGCAAAGGCCATGACACTGAAATGGAAATGATAGATTTAGGTGTAATTTTTTAAAGAACTCGTGCAGAATAGATAGGAAAAAGAGAAGAAATCGTGAACAACGAAAGAAATGTACATAGAGTTGGTTTATCAGGAAGTTGCACGTGGTTTCTGCTTCTGAAATACCAATTGAAAGTTGTTTGGTTTCTGAAATGTGTGGTTTATGTTTAAACTTAAATCTCAAGTGTGTGCCTTTTTCTCTTTCACCCATTCTCACACGCGCGAGAGATAATGCAAGAAGTATGGGTTTTGTCAATTCATGGGAAAAAAGTAGTCCACACTCCGTATGTGAGAATGTGTCATCATCATGGTGAAATTTGAAATGTCTAGTCCATGGTCAAACTTAAACCTCAAGTGTTTATTTTGTCTCCCTCACCCATCCTCAAACGTGAGAGAGAAAAAACAAGAGTTATGGGTTTTGTCATTACTCCACATGTGAAGATGTGTTATCATTATTGGGTAATTAGAAAATAGATGTATAATATGAGGATATTTTTGTCAAATTACATAGCAAATGAATAGTGCTAAAACTTTGCTTTATATAAGAGTAAAGGATGTATAGAAATAAAATTGACAGTGTTGAAATTGGATAAAAGAATTCAACTTAACGGGGGGAGGAAATCTATTGGCTGCAATTTGAAAATAAAAATTAAAATTAAATTAAATTAAATTGAGACATAGGAAATAACTTTCAATCACAAAACAATCAAGAAAAAAATAACCAAACGCAACCAAGATTATTAGTTTTAGGTTTTTGAATAAAAAGATTTTTTTTTCCTTCATTTTGTACCGAAACACGTTTGATAAACATATTTCTGTCCTCAAAATTTTGGGAGTGTTTTGAGTGCATTTTTGAATTCCTTGAGAATTTGAGGAAAAAAATGTTGATTCATATTCACTTCCATAAATCTATTCCCACCACCACGTGCTAGGGTTGGTCATGGGCCAGGTTGGGCCGGGCTTTGGCTAATGTATTACAAAAATATACAAGGCCCTAGCCCAGCCCTAAGATCAAGCTTTGTTTTCATTCCCAAGCTCAATCCTATCAAAATAATTAGGGTCCAAGCCCAGCCCTCGGGCCCTCCAGGTCCTTTTTCTTTTTCTTTTTCTTTTTTTTAATTTAAAAATTAACAAAAACCAAAACATATTCATCACTGAAACATAATTCATCAGCCATTCATTCCTACCCCCCCCCCCCCCCCCAAAAAAAAAAACAGAAAACAACTCAATTACAGTTCATAGTTCAAAACAGAAACAACATAAAATAACCAAACATTAAACCAGCATCCAACATAGAATATAAACCCCATTCTTTCTCATATTAGTACAAACAAACTACAAAGGTAGTGTAGACACGGCATTTTGACCGCCTCGCAAAAAATTATACTTTATTTTATAGTTACCTTTATTTTATTTATTTTGTTCTGATTGTACCGTATTTATGCGGTTTAATACTGCTAAATTAAGTTTTATTAATCTCTTAAGTAAATTAAATATTAGTAATTGATTTTTATTTTTTTTGGTTTTGTAGATTTTTCGAAGTGGAATAAAAACGCGTTAATTCGAAATAAAATGGACAAAAAACAGACGAGAACGAGAGAGGCCTAGACCGAACAGGGGTGGGGGGTGCACAAAGGTCGCACGTGCGGCCAGCAGGGGGGCAGAGAGCATATGCTCTCTGCCCAGCCCCCCTTTTTTGGGTGCACCATTTTTGGTGCACCCAAAAAGGGGGTGGGTGCACCAAATTTCGGTGCACCCACCCCCTTTTTCCCTTTTCCTTACCTTTTTTTTCGTGCGTTTTTCGGCGAGTTTCAGGGCCTTCATTCCTATAAATAGGAATGAAGGCTCACAACACAGGGAGAGAATTTTTTGGCCAGAGAAATTTTTTTGGGAGGGATTTTTTTTGTAAGGGAGAGATGAAATCTGGAGAGAAATTTTGAAGAAAATAATATTATTTTCATTTTATTGTAATTTTGAAGAAGAAAAAAATCTCCAAGAAGGTGGTAAATTTTCATCTGCTGTAAATCTTACTCTTATTTTTAAATAAGTTGTTATTATACTAATTTCTTTTTTTTTTTAAATTAGATTTTTTTTTTTTATTATTCATTTATTTATTTATTTTATTTTATTTTATATTTTATTATATATATATATATATATATATATATATATATATTTTATTTTTTATTTTTTATTTTTTATTTTTTTTGAGTAAATAAAACGAGGTGAAAAATTCCCAACCTTCCATTTGAACGGTTTAAATTTAGAAGGGAATTACTCCCCTCGATGCGTGTGTGCGTGTATTTTATTTAATTTGTATTAAATATAATGTGCTAACAATACGAGGTGAAAAATTTCCAACCTTCCATTTGAACGGTTTAAATTTAGAAGGGAATTATTCCCCTCAATGTGTGCGTGTGTGTGGGTGCGTGTGTTTTATTTAATTTGTATTAAATATAATGTGCTAACAATACAAGGTGAAAAATTCCCAACCTTCCATTTGAACGGTTTAAATTTAGAAGAGAATTATTCCCCTCAATGTGTGCGTGCATGTGGGTGCGTGTGTTTTCTTTAACTCGTATTAAATATAATGTGCTAACAATACGAGGTGGAAAATTCTCAACCTTCTATTTGAACGGTTTAAATTTAGAAGGGAATTATTCCCCTCAATATGTGCGTGCGTGTGGGTGCGTGTATTTTCTTTAACTCGTATTAAATATAATGTGCTAACAATACAAGGTGGAAAATTCTCAACCTTCCATTTGAACGGTTTAAAGTTAGAAGGGAATTACTCCTCTCGATGCGGGTGTGCGTGTGTTTTCTTTAACTCGTATTAAATATAATGTGCTAACAATACGAGGTGAAAAATTCCCAACCTTCCATTTGAACGGTTTAAATTTAGAAGGGAATTATTCCCCTCAATGTGTGCGTGCGTGTGGGTGCGTGTATTTTCTTTAACTCGTATTAAATATAATGTGCTAACAATACAAAGTGAAAAATTTCCATCCTTCCATTTGAACGGTTTAAATTTAGAAGAGAATTACTCTCCTCGATGCGGGTGTGCGTGTGTTTTATTTAATTTGTATTAAATATAATGTGCTAACAAGATAAGGTGGTAAATTCCCAACTTTCCATTTGAACGGTTTAAATTTAGAAAGGAATTACTCCCCTCAATGTGTGTGTATATGAGGAGGATTTCAAAATAAAATAAAAACATTCGGATTTAAATTTTAATTGGACTTAATCGGATAAGGTACCGTCTTTGGACGGGCGTCTTGGGGTGCTTGACACCTTCCCCGAGCGTAACTGACCCCCGAACTCTTTAAACGAATCTCTGGTCAAGACCATGTTATTTTGAAGTCAAATTTTTATTTAAGCCATTTTTTTAATTTGTTTTCAAAAAAGAAAATATGGTGACCTAGCACTTCATTTAAACCCAATGCTAGGTGGCGACTCCTTTTTCTAAAACAGGCTTAAGTATATTTTAATGAGAAAATCGACGTTTTTTTAAAACCCTTCTCATTTTACCAGCGCAAAGCAAACATATATATATCTATATCTTTTTTATTTTCTCTGGAAAATCGGGGCGCGTTCAGCTGGCAACTCCGCTGGGGACTATTAGAAGGTCGAGCCTAATATGTCTGAATAAATCCAATTAATCTAAAGTCCAATTGTTAAATTTTATTTTATTTTCTTTTCCCTCAATTCAGTAAATAAGTTGTGATTTTTTTATTTTTTTTTCTATTTTTTCTATTTTATATATTTTCTCCTTCTTTTCCTTATTTCCTCTCAAGCTCTTATATCGTTGTAAATCTTCTGACAAAAGCAAAGTTGTCTTGTATCCATATTATCCCCTCAGGATTCTATGATACAAGACGAGAAAGGGGTTTTTGGTACTTGATGGATTGATGACGTCTTGGGAAGTCCTAAAAAAAAAAAAAAGGAAGCACACCAAACAAGTTCAAAGTTTTCAATATCGGTAGGGAACGACAAAAAAAAAAGATTTTTTATGTACCATCATTTGTTTTAATTGGTCGTTATCGAAATTGAAATCTTCGAACTAGAATGGGCTTCGAGACCACCTAAGACCCACGTGAACTAATAAAAAGATTTTTGTTGTAGAAAGGGGCAAGACAAAGAAAATTGGTCCCAGAAAAGCAAATTCAGTTCCCCCCTTTCGAAGTCCGATCTTTACACGCAGTCGAGCACAGACTCATTCCAGGATGACATCAGAAAGCAATCCCGAATCTCCCCGAACTACCCCCAAGCTTCCTGTCCCCAAAACTACCCGAACCAGAACAACCAATATCACAACTACCCTCTTCAAAATCGCTAAAACCAAAATTATCCTCAAAACCAACCCTATTCCCAAAGCCGCCCCCGCTATTACCAAAATGTACCTCCCTCTTATCAAAATCATATTCCCCAATATTATCCTCAAGCCTACCCAGCACCCCCTTACCATACCGATCAACCACACCCGAACACCCCACCTCAAATTCCTAACCGCACTCCAAGGTCAGGAACCCAATACCACCAAGGCCTTCTACCTCATGCTACTGGGGAAAATTTCCAGAACGACAACAGAGAGCTACAAGACCTTCTGGTCTCGATCACCGAGTTGTACCGGAATTGTTTGAAGCAAGGGATGCTGACACCCCTTCCATTCTACGAAGTTAAACCTGGGAGTAAAGCAGTTTCTTCAAATGCTTTCTGTGAATACCACTCAGGAACCAAAGGATATACGACTGAGCAATGCTTTCAGCTGAAAGACAAAATTCAGGAGTTTATACGGACAGGAGCCATCACGTTTCCTAAGAAAACCTGAGGCCGGTACACCAAACTGTCAGCAGAATCCGTTGCCTGAGTATGCACCTTCAAGGGGTAGTGAAGTCAATCTTTACCAAAATGTTGTTGGAGATGGGAGCGAGTCATGTGCCTAAGGCTCAATTTGAAAAATCTAAAGACTGCAAAACTGTTTTTTTGTTTGCTTTAAATTTACGAGGTGTTTTGATAAAATTGGAAAATCTTTGCGTACTCACCTTTCCATCCCGTTGGTCTTTTGGATGGAAAAGGATTTGCTCGTAATGACTTTTAAAATTTCAATAATGCAATACTGTTTATTCAAAACTGTGGTCTAATGTTTGAATCTTACTATTTCAGGTGCCCAAAATTGCCTGCATATGTTGTACATGATGTGACTGAGTGAGGATGTGAATGTGTGATTTCAATACAAAGTTAGACCACGATTCAATGGGACTATAGTCAAAGAAAGATTATGTTTATCCAAACGATAGTGAGATCTGAAAAGGCCCGTAACCAAATTCGTCAGCGATTCCAGAAGTACCGGGAGATTCGAAAGTCAAGATTGGTATCCATTGTCCTTACGATGCTTTGATATATTGTTGCAAGCTAATCAAGCTATCTCTGGTGGTACTTTAGTGATTGATCAAACTGGGTGTAAATATCCCGGTTTGCCTGTTGTCTGAGTTACTCAATGGTAAAAAGGGAATACAATCATCTCAGGCCAATGATCCCAATGAAGAAACTTTCAAATGTTGCAAGAAGGTCTCAATTTCCAAAGAAAATCAAGTTCATTGATAAACTCGGTTGCCCCTAAATCATTGTAAGTTCGATTAAAAAAAAATAAAATAAAATAAAAAAAAACAATAGAAAAAAAAAAAAAAAAAAAAAAAAAAAAAAAAAAAGGAAAGAAAAAAAAAGGGAAGGAAAAAACAAAAGTGGGGTAACCGAACAAGAAATATTGGTATAAATGTGGAAGAGATTTGAAGAGGAAAGAAAGATGATAGATAGATTTGTTCATATTTTCCGCCTCGGTCCAAATTAGCGACAAATGATATTTTTTGGAATCAGAACTTGATAGATTTGAATGGAATTAGAATTTGAGAAAAGAAACATTGGTCGTGGTCTGAAAATGTATTAGAATCATATTCCTCTACATTCTTCACTCAAGATCTCACAGAAAATCATATCGGGTGTTGAAGGTACTTATTTTAGTAATTTTTCGACATTTACCCATTTTTGGACTAAATCAGTTTTGCAGGACTTGAGAAAACACAGAGCATGCAGGAGTATTAGAACCCCAAGCATTGAAGCACCTACTAATTTGAAAAGACAAGAATCCAGTCGAGCAAGCCAAGGAGACCTCGATGAGGTATGTTGAGCCTTCCCCTGAGTCGGAAAAAAAAAAAAAATCAAATCACCCCGAAGCATGTCGAACTCTCAGTTGAAAAGCGAGACTTCTAAAATTCAAAATGAAAAAATCTCCCGATATTGTCTCGTGACCCGTGAAAGTCGAGCGCCATTAGTCAAATGACCACGACGGAAAAGGGGGGAATGGAATTGTGAGTCATCAAAGGTAACAACTTTCAGACTAAGATTTTGTTTTAGAAATATTTTCATGTGCATTACAGGGATTTCAAGGGGCTTGGAAGCATGGATTTCCCTATCACTAGGACTTCTTACCTTCCAGCTCAAATTGGAAACTCTTATTGCTGAAATTTCAGAAGCTCCAAATGAGCGTCCAGGTATGCGTTTTGCCCTGAAAAGGGCGAAAAGTGAACTACGCTAAACTTGATCCTCGGCATAATACTAAGGTACGCAGGCAATCTATAAATGTTCGGTCATCTGAGAGTTCGGCTGGGGCACATTTATATCTTTGCTCTCTCATTCTGGCTCAGTCACAAGTTGGGGCATATTTTATACTCTTGAACTTTCTTTAGGTCCCTGGCCAAGAGGACTGGGACATGAATAATTTTTATTACTCTAAACGATCCTCTAAACAGACACTTGTCCGTCATGAGTACCGTCATGAACTATTTTATTACTCTAAACGATCCTCTAAACAGACACTTGTTCGCCATGAGTATCGTCAAGAGTCATTTTTTTATTACTCTAAACGATCCTCTAAACAGACATTTGTTCGTCATGAGTATCGTCATGAGTCGTCATTTTATTATTCTAAACGATCCTCTAAACGGGCACATGTTCGTCATGAGTACCGTCATGAATCATTTTATTACTCTAAACGATCACCTTAACAGACACTGGTTCGTCATGAGTATCATCACGAGTTAATTTTTATCACTCTAAATGATCTTCTAAACGGACATTTGTTTGTCATGAATATCGTCATGAATCATTCTTTTATTTCTCTAAACGGACACTTGTTCGTCGTAAATCTTCTTTTATTACTCTAAACGTACACTTGTTTGTCATGAGTATCGTCATGAGTCATTTTACTTTATTTGTTCTACTATTGAAAAATACACTAAAAAATAAAAAAAAATGGGACGATCAAAATGACGTGGTCTTTTATCTTTGCCAAGCAAGTGGAACTTGCATGACAAAGAGGGGCAGTTGTAGACACGGCATTTTGACCGCCTCGCAAAAAATTATACTTTATTTTATAGTTACCTTTATTTTATTTTTTTATTTATTTTGTTTTGATTGTACCGTATTTATGCAGTTTAATACTGCTAAATTAAGTTTTATTAATCTCTTAAGTAAATTAAATATTAGTAATTGATTTTTATTTTTTTTGGTTTTGTAGATTTTTCGAAGTGGAATAAAAACGCGTTAATTCGGAACAAAATGGACAAAAAACAGACGAGAACGAGAGAAGCCTGAACCGAACGGGGGTGGGGGGGTGCACAAAGGTCGCACGTGCGGCCAGTAGGGGGGGCAAAGAGCATATGCTCTCTGCCCAGCCCCCCTTTTTTGGGTGCACCATTTTTGGTGCACCCAAAAGGGGTGGGTGCACCAAATTTCGGTGCACCCACTCCCTTTTTCCCTTTTCCTTACCTTTTTTTTCGTGCGTTTTTCGGCAAGTTTCAGGGCCTTCATTCCTATAAATAGGAATGAAGGCTCACAACACAGGGAGAGAATTTTTTGGCCAGAAAATTTTTTTTGGGAGGGATTTTTTTTGTAAGGGAGAGATGAAATCTGGAGAGAAATTTTGAAGAAAATAATATTATTTTCATTTTATTGTAATTTTGAAGAAGAAAAAATCTCCAAGAAGGTGGTAAATTTTCATCTGCTGTAAATCTTACTCTTATTTTTAAATAAGTTGTTATTATACTAATTTCTTTTTTTTTTAAATTAGATTTTTTTTTCTTTTTATTATTCATTTATTTATTTATTTTATTTTATTTTATATTATATTATATTATATATATATATATATATATATATATATATATATATATATATATATATATATATATATTTTTTATTTTTTATTTTTTATTTTTTATTTTTTTTGAGTAAATAAAACGAGATGAAAAATTCCCAACCTTCCATTTGAACGGTTTAAATTTAGAAGGGAATTACTCCCCTCGATGCGTGTGTGCGTGTATTTTATTTAATTTGTATTAAATATAATGTGCTAACAATACGAGGTGAAAAATTTCCAACCTTCCATTTGAACGGTTTAAATTTAGAAGGGAATTATTCCCCTCAATGTGTGCGTGTGTGTGGGTGCGTGTGTTTTATTTAATTTGTATTAAATATAATGTGCTAACAATACAAGGTGAAAAATTCCCAACCTTCCATTTGAACGGTTTAAATTTAGAAGAGAATTATTCCCCTCAATGTGTGCGTGCATGTGGGTGCGTGTGTTTTCTTTAACTCGTATTAAATATAATGTGCTAACAATACGAGGTGGAAAATTCTCAACCTTCTATTTGAACGGTTTAAATTTAGAAGGGAATTATTCCCCTCAATATGTGCGTGCGTGTGGGTGCGTGTATTTTCTTTAACTCGTATTAAATATAATGTGCTAACAATACAAGGTGAAAAATTCTCAACCTTCCATTTGAACGGTTTAAAGTTAGAAGGGAATTACTCCTCTCGATGCGGGTGTGCGTGTGTTTTCTTTAACTCGTATTAAATATAATGTGCTAACAATACGAGGTGAAAAATTCCCAACCTTCCATTTGAACGGTTTAAATTTAGAAGGGAATTATTCCCCTCAATGTGTGCGTGCGTGTGGGTGCGTGTATTTTCTTTAACTCGTATTAAATATAATGTGCTAACAATACAAAGTGAAAAATTCCCATCCTTCCATTTGAACGGTTTAAATTTAGAAGGGAATTACTCCCCTCGATGCGGGTGTGCGTGTGTTTTATTTAATTTGTATTAAATATAATGTGCTAACAAGATAAGGTGGTAAATTCCCAACTTTCCATTTGAACGGTTTAAATTTAGAAAGGAATTACTCCCCTCAATGTGTGTGTATATGAGGAGGATTTCAAAATAAAATAAAAACATTCGGATTTAAATTTTAATTGGACTTAATCGGATAAGGTACCGTCTTTGGACGGGCGTCTTGGGGTGCTTGACACCTTCCCCGAGCGTAACTGACCCCCGAACTCTTTAAACGAATCTCTGGTCAAGACCATGTTATTTTGGAGTCAAATTTTTACTTAAGCCATTTTTTTAATTTGTTTTCAAAAAAGAAAATATGGTGACCTAGCACTTCATTTAAACCCAATGCTAGGTGGCGACTCCTTTTTCTAAAACAGGCTTAAGTATATTTTAATGAGAAAATCGACGTTTTTTTAAAACCCTTCTCATTTTACCAGCGCAAAGCAAACATATATATATCTATATCTTTTTTATTTTCTCTGGAAAATCGGGGCGCGTTCAGGTAGTAGTATTATGTGGAATATACCCGAAATCCGTCGCGGCGGCGATCAATCTACAAGGCAAAACTCGAAATCGGAGATCAATGACAACTTGACAAAGCAATCGACGGCGAATAGAAGCGATCCACGGCGAACGAACTTGAAGGATGGTGGTGGCAACGAAAGGCAGAGAGGGAGGGATCACCGGTTTCGAAAACGAGAGGGATCAGCGGTGGACGAAACGGGAGGGAGAGAGGGAGGTTTCGACTTTCGAGCAGGAGGCAGGAGCGGCGGATGAAACGGGATGGAGGTTTTATGCAGGAGCAGGAGGGAACGGCGGCCCTATGGTGAAATGAATTAGGGTTAGGGAGAGTATAATGTGTGTGTATAATTATATATATATATATATATATATTTTTTTATTTTTTTATTTTTTTTTTTTTTTTTATTAATCCTCAGGTCAGGTTGGGTCGGCCCTATAAAAAATAGGTCTTGTCCAAGCTCGGCCCTAATTTTACTCGGGCCTAAACATTGCAGCCCAGACCCTAAACATGGGCTCAAAGTTTAGGCCCAAGCCCTAAAAAATTAGGGTTGGGTTGTACGGGCCCCCAAACCCATGACCATCCCTACCACCTGCTAGCCAACCATCACTTCGCAAGCCATTACTACTCTGCCGGCTACCATACATTTAAAGAGAAAAAAATAAAAAATGTTACAACCAAACATGTTTCTTGTTTCTGTTCTAATAAATTAAAAAATAATTTCGGGACAATGGTCGTTACCAAATATGTTGTTATTCTTGGAATATTCCAAAACAGAAATAGAGTTCTCATACCAATATATTGTAAAAAACAGAAAAGCAAAAACACTAACCAAACGCCACCTTAGAGTTTCTCTTTTTTCATTTTTGTTTTTGTTTCTAGAAAACTTGAAATATAAATAAATCCATGAACTTTATAAAATTGGTTTCAATTTTTTTTCGTAGAAATCCAATAAGCCTAATTCACTCTTAAAATACGTCTTGAAAAATGAGAATTTTCCTACACTTTATATATAACTCAGGATCAAGTAACACAAAATAATGTGGAATTCAACACCTTTTATTTAATATTATTTGTTTTGTACAAAATAAATTATCCTAAAAATCTAGAAACAATTTCTTTTTTGTTCTTAGAAATTTGTTCTCAAAATCTAGGGGCAAAATAGAAACATATTTTTTTTGCCATATCTTCAATCTCTCTCAATCCCAAAAACTTGTTTATGAGACAGTTTTCTTTTACACTTACCATCAATTCCTTCCACAACCAATATGGAATAACCCAACACACCATTGAGTTCAAAGTTTCATCAGAACAGAAACAAAAATTTGGGAACAAAAACATTAACCAACCAGCCAAGAATACGAGTCTAACCTAACCATGTACCATTATGAACATGATGATAATAAATCAACAACAACAAAAAAAAAAAAAATTCACCTCATTTTTCTCATATTCGGCTAAATCCAGGCCTCTTATTCACGCCTCTTTCCCACATTAATTTTCGAACTCCGGCAGCATCCTCCCAATCTCCACCACCAGCCAACACATTTGCCAACAACACATACGTCGCCGGATCATCCGGCCAATTTTCAACAAGCTTTCTACCACACCTCCCGGCAATCTCCTTGTTCCCATGTACCAAACAAGAGCTCAACAGAGCTTTAAAAACCGAAATCCCCGGCTTAACTGGCATCCTCTCTATGAACTCTTCCGCTTCATGGAGGTACCCTTTTCGCCCATACAGATCGACGATGCAAGCGTAGTGTTCTTGCTCAAGATTTCCAATCGAAAATCCAAAAATGCCGTTTTTCATCATGTTCAAACACTCCAACCCCTTTTCGATCAAGCCCACGTGGGCGCAGGCCGTGATCATGGCTAACAAAGTGGTTAGGTCAGGCTCGACCCCATCTCTCCTCATCTGTTTGAACACACTGACCGCTTCATGACCGTGCCCGTGCTGCGAAAACCCCGAGATAAGCGAATTCCACGAGATCAAATCTCGACCGTCCATCGATGAGAACACTCTCCTCGCGCAACCCATCTCGCCACACCTCGAATACATTGAGACGAGCCCGTTTTGAACGCACATGTTTGAACCGTATCCGAATTTGAAAACTAGGGCGTGCGTTTGTTTTCCCTCTTCCAGAGCCGAAATAAGCCCGATCGATCTCAACACACTCGTGAACGTGAAAAAATCGGGGTTTATCCCAGCCCGCCTCATTTCCGAGAAGCAAACCATAGCTTCTTCGTTGAAAACTAGCTTAGAAACACCTCCTATAACCGCATTCCACGTGATCTGATCCCATACTTCAATCCCTGAGCAAATCACACGAAATTCATCCAAACTACAACCACAATCCGAGTAAACCGTCAAAAGAGTGGCCGATATGTAAGAATTCGACTCCAACCCTTCTTGTATAACACAACAATGGATTTGTCTACAATGAAAAAGATCGTTAGGACAACTAAACGAACTCAACAAACTATTGTAAGTGACGGAATTTGGTCTAACACCCGATCGAATCATCTCCATGACTAAAACCATGGATTCGTCGGGTTGATGATTTTGTGCATGGCCAGTCACCATCGAAGTCCATGTGATCACGTTTTTCTCGGGCATTCGATCGAATACTCTCCTTGAATCCTCAACACTTGAACATTTTGAATACATATCGATTAAACCGGTTGCCACAACAATGTTGGATTCAAACCCGATTTTCAGACATAAACCATGAACTTGACCGCCCAATCTCGATGATTCTAACCGGGAAGAAGCTATTAAAAGAGATGAAATTGTGAACGGTGTTGGAGATATGCCTTGTTTGATCATTTTGATGAAGAGTTGGATTGAGATTATGGGGTATTGGGTGTCTAAATAGCTGTGGATTAAGGTGTTCCAGGTGACTGTGTTTCTGTGAGGCGTTTCGTCGAACAGGTTGAGTGCGGCGCCGGTGCACATATAGGGGCGGCATTTGGCGTACAGGTTGATTAAGGCAGTGTTGATGTAAACGTTTGAGTTGAGACCTGTTTTGATGATCCGGCAATGGAGTTGAATGCCGAGTTCCGGCGACCGGAGATTTGCACAGGATGAGATGAGTTTGTTGAGGATGTAAGGGGTGGTGGTGGATTCGCCATTTTGTTGTAACTGAGCTAGGAGGGGTACGAGATCGACGGGCTGGTTTTGGGGGGAGGAGGAGGGTGGTTTTGGGTGTCCGGCTCGGTGGTTATGGGCGGCGGGAAATAGGCCGTCGGCGGTTGTTGATGCGTGGTGTGAGGTGGAACGCAGGGGAAAGGGAGGGAAGCGCAGACTCATGAAATTTTTCTATTTTTAGTTTTTTTATTTTTTCTTATAAAATCAGAACATAAATAGGACGGTTAATTGCTTTTTTCCTCCTTATATTTTGGTCTTATTTTATTTGAGTCCATCTACTTTAAAATTTTACATTATTATATCTTTTTACTCTTGATTAAAAGGAGAAAGTCACTTTTATTCAAAAATATATAAGAAATAATTGGTCAATAGTCCCAATTAAAGAGTTTAGGTTGTGTTTGGGTAAGGGATTTGGAAGAGAAATTTAATTTGGGTAAAAGATTTCGGAATCTTTTTTTTACAAATACTTTGTTTAGGTACTTATGGGGAGGATTTATAAAATCTTTTTATCTTAAAAAAAAAAAAAAGTGTGAAATGAGTCGTTTGGAAATCCCTTTCATTTAGGTGTCATTTACCAAATCCATTGAAGGAGGGATTTCACAAAATTAGAGCTCTTCACTCATCTGTCTTCGCGATCGCGTCTTCACTCCTGAGGCCTGATCTTCTTCGCCACCATCTCCAGTCTACGCCATCATCTTCTAACTTCTTTGTCGCCGTCGTCCATTGTCTTCTCCTTCTTCGTTGTCCATCTCTTTCTTCGTTGCAGAAATCGGAATCAAATTCGTTTTAGGGTTCGTTTTCGTTGAGTACTGCAACAAATTTGATTCCATTTTCGTTAAGTGCTGCAACAATTCTATGTGTTGTTTATGTGTTTTGTGTGTAAAAGTTGAAACCATCGTTGTCTTCTTCGTTGTCGTCCATCGTTCTTTTTCATCGCCGTTTCTTCTTTGTCGTCGTCCATCATTCTGATTTAGGATTTTTTATTGTAGAAATCAAAATCGGAATCAGAATCAAATTCATTGCAAAAATCGAAATCAAATTCGTTTTAGGGTTCGTTTTCGTTGAGTACTACAACAAATTTGATTTTGATTTCTCGTTTTCGTTGAGCACTTTCCGTTGCGTTTCTTCGTCGCCATTTCGTTGGCTTTTGTTCTTTTGATTTTGTTCTCAGTTTGAGAATTGTTTCATAATTCCGGTGTATTTTACAAATGGTGTTAATTTATCCAAACAAGGGAATTATAAAATTACATAATCAAATTATTCGGTTAAAATAGTTATTCAAATTAGGAATTTGTAAATGATGGGATTTCAAAATCCCATCATTTATAAATATTTTACCCAAACGCAACCTTAATTATATATTATCTTATGTTTTAGTTACATGATCAATGTATTTTTATATGTCCAATCAAATACTTTTGATTAAGATTAGCATTGTCAACACCCACCGTTGTTAGACCGCAAACCTCTGGTTGTTGAAGTTTGGCCATTGATCGCTGGATTTTTTAAAATGACATGTAACTATTTTTTAGTGTATTTTTTGGTTACATGTAACTATTTTTCTAGTATTTTTTTAATTATATGTAACTATTTTTTTTAAATGTATTTCTAATTATATTTTTTAAGTGTATTTTTAGTTACATATTGATATAATTTTTAATTATATTTTTAGTTATATTCATGTGATTTTTTAACGATTGACAATTGAAAAATTAGTTAAATATAATTAAGAAATATATTAAAAAGTGCTACTAAAATATTAGTTGAATGTAACTAATTTTTTTTTTTTACGACTAGAGTTTCGGCGAATGGCGATAATGAAAATTTGGTGGGTGCAGTATGGTGATTGGCTGGCGATTGATGTTGTAACTCTGATTTAAACATTAGTTTGTATAAACTCTATTAGATGAGATTAAAATTAAAATGCTTATATGGTTTGTGAGTTTTTACTAATTTAGTGTCATTATTAGAATTTTCCAGAACTATCCCAATTAATATTAATGATAATTTTGTCCATATTTTTAGGTTTTTACCCATTTGACATATTTCTTAAAGATGAGGGTGCAAAGTGTAATTTAAAATGATTTTAAAAAAAAAAAAAATCAATTTACATTTCTAGCGGTTTGGCCATTGTATTTGTAGGTTTCGCCCTCGTTCTTCACGCAGAGGCGCCGTGGTCTCTCCCTCTCTCTATCTCTCTTATCCCAATGGCGTCGATCCCTACTGCCGGAAACCTCCTCAGTCTTAGTCTCACTCCGTCCCGTCCCTCCCGGCGCAACCTAGCCCCTGCCGGTACTGCTACTGGCGCCGCCGCCGGTCGCATTCGTTCTACAGCCACCGCCAATTCTCGACCTGCTCCTATCACATCCAGCCTCTCCTCTCCCTTCTCTTCATCATCTTCTCCACCAAACCCAAAACCCTCCAAACCCCTATTCTCCCTCAAGAAAACCCTAGCCGTCACCGCCGCCTCCGGCCTTCTCATCCACCTAACCTCTTCCATTTCTTCAGTCTCCCGCATCGGAGGCGGCGGCGGAGGCAACAGCGGCGGCGGTGGAGGAGGCGGCGGAGGTGACGGAGGAAATGGTGGGTTTTGGTCGAGGCTATTTGGTACGGCAGCCATTGCCAAAGACGACGATTCTCAACCCCAAGAATGGGACCCCCATGGCTTACCTGCGAACATCGCCGTCCAACTCAACAAACTCAGCGGATTCAAAAAATACAAAATCTCCGAAATCCTGTTCTTCGATCGGCAGCAAATGTCCACCGTCGGCACGGAGGACTCGTTCTTCGAAATGGTATCTCTCCGACCCGGCGGCGTATACACCAAGGCTCAGCTACAGAAAGAGCTCGAAACACTTGCCACCTGTGGAATGTTCGAAAAAGTCGATCTCGAAGGTAAAACAAACCCAGACGGCACGCTCCGGATCACGATCTCCTTCCTGGAGAGCACCTGGCAGGCCGCCGATAAGTTCAGGTGCATCAATGTGGGTCTAATGCCACAGTCCAAGCCGATAGAGATGGACCCGGACATGACCGACAAGGAGAAAATGGAGTATTTCAGGCTTCAAGAGAAGGATTACAAGCGGCGAATGGAGAAAGCTAGACGCTGTTTGTTGCCACCGGCGGTTCACACAGAGATTCTTAAGATGTTGAGGGAGGAAGGTACTGTGAGTGCCCGGATGTTGCAGAAGATTCGAGACAGGGTTCAGAAGGCGTACCATGATGAAGGGTTTGTCTGTGCGCAGGTTGTCAATTTTGGGAATTTGAATACCAAAGAGGTTGTCTGTGAGGTGGTGGAAGGGGATATTACACAGGTGGTGATACAGTTTCAGGATAAGCTTGGGAATGTTTGTGAGGGGAACACACAGCTCACCGTGGTGAAGAGAGAATTGCCCAAACAGGTAAATATTGTGTTTTTTGAATTTTGATTTTCGACATAACCGCTTTTCTAGCAATTTGTTTCTAACCATGTTTTTTGTCTAATCCTTAGGTTGTGTTCCTAACCATGTTTTTTGTCTAATCCTTAGGTTGTGTTTGGTTTCACGAAATTGGAATTACAAATGAACGCATATAAAATTTCTGATTCTAATTTGGGGTTCGGATTATAATCTAGTGGTGAAAGATAATAATTTGGTGTGTTTGTTTCTAAATTAACAACCAAAAATAAAAAATAAATAAGTTGAAAATGCGATAGAGAAAGGCTTGGGTTAGGGCTTGTGTTCACTTATGTTAGTCATCTCATTATTTTCTAATGGATTATTTTTGTCTACAAGCTAGAATTACTATGAAAGATTGATTAATTATTCCTATGTTAACTAATCTATGTTGGTGAATGAGTCTCTTAGCAATAACCCATCCTAATGAGTTATTAATCAGAAAGAAAACGCGTTGCACAACCGTCATATCCAAACCGTTGGAATTAGATCTAACAGCTCGTAATAGTCAATTAGAAGTCTTAACTTTTACAAGCTCCTAATTGAGATGAAGAATTTATTATATTTAAAACCAATCAAATAGAATTCCTTGAACAAATTTAGAAAGAATCAATAGAGAAGATTACTAGAAAACCCTAAAAAATTATTACACGTCCTTAACCCGAAGGAGGATGATCAGTCGCTCATGGCAATTGTAGACATATACTTGTTGGAAATAAGTAAGTTGAAAATGCGATAGAGAAAGGCTCGGGTTAGGGCTTGTGTTCATGTATGTTAGTTATCTCATTATGTTCTAATGGATTATTTTTGTCTAGAAGATAGAATTACTATGAAATATTGATTAATTATTCAATCGGCATGGCTTATCTTCAAGATCAGATTCCTATGTTAACTAATCTATGTTGGTGAATAAGTCTCTTACCCATCCTATTGAATTATTAATCAGAAAGAAAACAAATTGCACAATCGTCATATAACGGCTGGTAATAGTCAATTAGAAATCTAACTTTTACAAGATAATTGAAATGAATAATTTATTATATTTAAAACCAATCAAGTAGAATTCCTTGTACAAATTTAGAATGAATTAGAAGAGAAGGCTATAAGAAAAACCTAAAAAACACTTCGCATCTTTAACCCGTTCTGTTTTTTTTCTTTTCGTTATTAGGACTAGCGATGTGATCATAAACTAGCAAAGAAAAATAATTTCTTCACACTTGGGTTCATTCTTTTTGTCAATTTATCTTCCTGGTCTACTTTTTTTTTTTATATCTCTTTTGATTATCACAGTGCTGAAAATTCAAAAAAAAAAGTTCTCGTGTTCTTGTTGGCGATTTTTTTCCATATTTTTTCTGATTTGATTGGTGTTGAATTAAAAAAGCCTTACTGTGTTTTCATTGATGATTTGGGTTGAACAGCTTCGACCGGGTCGAGTATTTAACATAGAATCAGGGAAGCAAGCGCTCAGAAACCTGAATTCACTGGCCCTTTTCTCAAACATCGAAGTTAATCCACGTCCTGATGAGAAGAACGAGGGAGGGATTATTGTCGAGATTAAGCTCAAAGAGTTGGAACAAAAATCAGCTGAAGTCAGTACTGAATGGAGTATTGTTCCTGGGCGTGGAGGCCGTCCCACTCTGGTAAATTTGGGTTTATTTCATTTTAACACATGACCCTTTCTACACTTAAGAAACTCAAATTTTATTAAAAAAAAATGATAAAATGACTTAATTGCCTTTTTTTTTTTTGTATTTTAAATGTAATAATTAAATGGAGTAAATGGTATTCTACCCCCTGTGGTTTGTAAAGATTGCACTTTACCCCCCGTGTGGTTTGTAAAGAGTGCAATTTACCCCTTGTGGTATTTTCGTTGGCACATAATCCCATTGTGTTTATATTTTGGAAGCACATAACCTCCTATAGTTGCTCACGAAATGTAAGCACAACGAGCTTGTGTGGTTACCAATGTGGCACCCGGGTGTGTGTGTGTTAGTGTAATTGGCGTGAACTACATGGGGTAAAATACTATTTACCCTATTCAAATGTAGTAAAAGGTAGAGAGTAACATTTTTTCTCTCTAGCTCTCTTTGCCACTCTATTTCTATTTTTCTTTACTTTTTTTTTTTTTTTTCAAAACAGAAAAAATAAAATAAAAATTAAAATAAAGGGTTGTTTTGTCAATTTCATGTAAAATTTAGATGGAAAATTTAATTTCACTAAATTTTAACATAAAAAGGACAATCCAGTACTACAAAGCTCCCGTTATGCACGGGGTCCGTGGAAGTGTCGGACTACTTAGGTCTATTGTCCGCAACTTTACCTTTTTTTTTTTTGCTAGAGACTCCACGACTCGAACCTGTGACCTCCAAGTCACATGGCTACAACTTCTACCGTTGCACCAAGGGTCCCCGTCCAATTTTTTAACATATTTCTCTATTAAACAATTTTTACCTCCCAATTTATTACAAGTAGAAGGTGGTAGAGTGTAGCTTTTTCCAACCAGAAAGCAGAAATCTTGGAACAGAAACACTAACCGACCGCCACCTAACTTACTATTATTTATCTCTATGTTTCAACGAAAGCACCATTTTTTTTTTTGGATTTTAGTTTTCTTACTCTTGCTAAATGATGCACCAGGCTTCAATCCAGCCAGGCGGAACTGTTTCGTTCGAGCATCGTAATCTCAAAGGTCTTAATCGGTCCATTCTTGGTTCGGTGACCACAAGCAATTTCGTCAATCCCCAGGTAAGTTTTTAACTTGATTTTTGGACTGGTTTATTCTTAGGTAGTGTTTGGTAGCGCCCAAACAAATTCATGTATTTTTTAAAAAAAAATTATGTAAAAAAAAATAAAAATAAAATACATGAATTTTTTTTGACGTGTTTCTCTTTTTGGAAAATTTCACTTTTACCACTATTTTTTTTTTTTGTTAAAAATCAATTAAAACCTTTAGAGCTTTTTGCACTTTGTGCCATTGAAGTTCTAAAGAAATCCCACTTTAGCCCTGTCCTTTCAATTTGAACGCATTAAACCTTGAAGTATTCAAAATGTGTCAATTCAGTTATTTTGTCAGTTTTTATTACGGAATGCACCCATGCGGGTGATAATGAAGTTATCGATTTGGAATGACTTGACACAATTGACACAATTTAGACACTTTAAGATTTAATGTGTTTAAATTGGAAATACATGGGCTAAAGCGGGATTTTTTTCTCCAAAACTTCAGGGGTGCAAAGTGCCAAAACCTCAATCCTTTAAAATTTTGCGTGTGCCCCCCTCTAATTTATATAAATATCCAGTAAACCTCTAAACTGATTTTTTAGCGCCCCCAAAATCAATTTTCTGGATTTGCTTCTGGTAAAAATTTAAAATATATCCCGTTAGATTATGTAATTTGACAATGATAAAATGCATTTTTTTTAGGATGATCTTTCTTTCAAACTCGAGTATGTTCATCCATATTTCGATGGCGTGTCTAATCCTCGGGACCGTACTTTCAAAGCAAGCTGCTTTAACAGCCGGAAGTTAAGTCCGGTTTTCACAGGTGGGCCGGGGGTAGATGAAGTGCCCCCGATTTGGGTGGATCGAGCTGGTCTTAAAGCCAATATTACTGAGGTAAATTAAATTGACACGTTTTCTCTTTTTCTGTTCCCAAATTATTGTTTCTGTTCCCCGGAAAAAGTGGGAAAAAATATTGCTTCTTTTCTGTTCCCAAATTTTTAGAATAAATTTCTGGAAAATGGAATTGAATTGTTTCCGGATTCCTGTTTTTGTTTTGAATTTTATGAGAACAAAATGGGAACCGAAACATTAAGGCACTGACTGGTAATGTTTTTCCTACTTTAAATACTTTTTTTTTTAAAAAAACAAAAGATAGTTGATGTTCTTTTTTTCCAATTATTATACCATAAGATATAGATTAAAATTGATGTACTAGGATATTTCTAATCATTTTTTTTTAATTATTTGTAATCATTTTTCGGAATTAAAAAATCTTTATCAGGATAACTAGTATATACCCTTTGCTTAAAGGGAATAGAAACATGTTTGGTAATGACCATTGTTAAGTAAAAGTATTGTTTTGTCAAAGTAACTCTTTTTTTCCCAGCGTTAATATGTTGGTTACATTTTTTTCCACAGAATTTTACAAGGCAAAGCAAATTCACTTACGGGTTGGTTATGGAGGAGATAACAACACGGGATGAGAGCAGTCATATATCTCCAAATGGGCAAAGGGTTTTGCCGAGTGGCGGCATCAGCACCGATGGGCCGCCAACGACACTCAGCGGCACCGGCATTGACCGAATGGTGTTTGCACAGGCAAATATCACCCGTGATAATACCAAGTTTGTCAATGGAGCTATCGTCGGCGAGAGGAATGTCTTCCAGGTGACAATCTCATTCCTTTTCGAGTTTTTGACACTTTGCATCCCTGAAGTTTCATTAAATTCCCACTTTGGTCCCTATCCTTTCAATTTGAAAACATGAAATCTTGGTAGTTTCCAAAACACTAAACAAACCGGGCCTAAATAAATGGGTTTTTGTATACTTATTCTTCTATTCAATGTTTTTGAGGAGCATGGAAAAATGCGTTAATTGCACTTTACTGCCTTGTACTTTGTCTTGTTTCATTTCAACCCCCCTACTTTAAAAACCTGAAGGGGGATTAAAGGGAGGAACTCACATTTTATTCAAAAAAATATAAAATAACTTGGGTGACGTTTTTGTTCGTTGATCCCAAAATTTTTGGAGTGGGAACAAACATAAAAAATTTTACCCATTTTTTTAGCATATCTTGTGACGTTAAACAAAAAATAGAAAATAGTTCTCCAATCTATTATAGGGAGAAGGGGATAAAAGGCAATCACCCCCCACCCCACTCCACTCCGGAAAAAGTAAAAAAACAATTACTCAAACGATTACTTGTAACATTTAATGATTGTAAGCGTCTAATACATGTTTGTTTTATTTTTTATTTGGTAATAATGAATTGAATTGACAGCTTGATCAAGGGCTCGGGATCGGGAGTAATTTCCCATTTTTTAACCGCCACCAACTAACTCTAACTCGATTCCTCCAACTAAAACAAGTGGAGGAAGGTGCTGGAAAGCCTCCGCCGCCAGTGCTTGTCCTTCATGGCCATTACGGTGGTTGCGTCGGTGATCTACCGAGTTATGATGCCTTTACACTTGGAGGACCCTATTCTGTTAGGGGATACAACATGGGGGAGATTGGAGCGGCCCGAAATATCGTTGAGGTATGTATTTATTTGTTTATGTATGTGGATTTTTTACTTGATTTATTCGTGCTATATAATAGGCGTATTAAAGTTGTTGCTTTTATAAAATTAAAGGCATGTTTAGTTTGCTTATCTAAAACCTTAAGTTTTAGAGAAATCTCATTTTAGTCCCTTTATTTTCAATTTGAACATATTAAACTTTGAAATATCTAAATCATGTAAAATCAGCGACGTGTCAAATACGGAATCACCAAATGAGTGAATTCCGTCATAAAAAATGACTGACTTGACACGATTTTGATACGTTAGGGTTTAATTTGAGTAAATTGAAAGGACGGGTTAAAGTGGGATTTCTTTGAAACTTCAGGGGTGCAAAGTGCTTTTTAATGTTACCAGCCTGTATCTAAATACATTTGTGAGTATTTATTAAACTCGTTTTTTAT
Source organism: Eucommia ulmoides (assembly GCA_016647705.1). NCBI lineage: Eukaryota > Viridiplantae > Streptophyta > Magnoliopsida > Garryales > Eucommiaceae > Eucommia > Eucommia ulmoides. Next base: position 2,229,071 of record CM028338.1, read on the forward strand.
TTTTATTTTGGCTTTTGATAAAAGTATTTGTTTTTTATCAAAATAATTTTTTTTAATTTAACAAATTACTTTTAAAAAAGCATTACTATATGGTGCCTAAACAAACGCAACCCGAGTTTTTTTTTTTTCCTTCAAAAAAGAAAGTTTTGACCGATTTATAGATGGAGATTTCGGTTTATTAATTCTAAATGGATAATTTAGAAAAATGATCGAATTTACTCAATTGTAGCTGGCGGCCGAATTGAGAGTTCCGGTGAGAAACACACACGTTTATGCATTCGCTGAGCACGGAAACGATTTGGGAAGTTCAAAAGAAGTGAAAGGAAACCCGACGGAGGTCTATCGGAGAATGGGTCAGGGCTCTTCGTACGGTGTCGGTGTTAAGCTCGGTCTAGTACGAGCTGAGTATGCTGTGGATCATAACTCCGGTACCGGTGCCGTCTTTTTCCGGTTTGGTGAGAGATTTTGAGATGTTGAATTTCACTAGTTGTTTTAGTACAATTCAACTTTTTTTTTTTTTTTTTGAGTAATGAAAAAAAAGGATGTCTGTCTCTAGGGGCTAAATTAGATGTTACATTTTTTTGGGGGTGGGGGATGAGATTATTGTTGTTAAATGCGGTGTACTCTAAAATTAATTTTATGAATGAGTGCATGATTGTTTTCTTTTTCCGTTTTTTGGGGGTGGGGTAGGGGTTGGTTAAATTAATGTGTTAAATTAATAAAATTTGTGTTATTTTGGGACTTCCCTCAATGTTGTGCATAGACGGTTTATGAAATTAAAATTAAATTTTTAGTTCATGTAATTCATGTATTTGCAATTTGTTCATATAAAAAATTATAATAACTTTTATAGTATAATGATTTTTTTAAGAGTTCTTTACCTAATAAATATAAAAAAAAAAAAAAAAAAAAAATTCTGACAACGAATTTATTCGAACTTATTTACGGAAGCCGCGTATCTAAGATCCCGGGATCTTCCGTTTAATATTTTTTTTTTTTTTTTTTGGACATATCGTCCCGGGGTTACCAACCCCGAGAACCTAAGCTAGAGCAGCCGGTCATGGACCGGCTGCTCTATGCCGCTGTCAGCTACATAAAGCAGCTGAACAGTTGCTTTATGCAATTCAGTTTTGAAAAACCCCTCCCCTACCGGCATGCGGCTGAGCCCATATAAACCCCAACCGGCCTCCTCAATTCTCAGCCTTCTCTTTCCCCTTCTCCATCTCCTTGTTCCTTCCTCAATTTCACAAATTTTGATCATTCCATTTTTGGTGTAAAAATTTAACGAAGATTGTTCATCAATATTTGACAAACTTCACAACTTCACAATTTCTTCCTCCTACTACAAAAGGTAAGTTTATTTTAATTTTTTTAATTTATTTGTTAATTAGATTAATATGTTTTTTACTTATTAAATTTACTTACTTGTTTAATTGTTAGTTTAATTTTTTTGTTTGTTAGTTTTATTGATTACTTGTTTTTTACACATTATATAATACACTATTTAATAAATTAGTTAGTTTAGTTGTTAATTTAATTTTTTTAAAACATGAAAAAAACATTAGAGGATAGTTTAATTTTAATTTGTTACTTGTCTAATTTGTTAGTTAATTTTATTTATTTTGTTAGTTAGTTTACTTGTTTAATTTGTTGGTTCGTTAGTTAAATTAATTTGTAAATTAGTTAGTTAGTTTAATTTGTTAATTTAGTTGTTAAATTAAAAATTATATTATGGTCCCTTTCACATGTGTAGAAAAATATAGATTAATATATTATTTAAAAATATTGTTAGTTAGTTAGAAAAATATACTTTGACCCCTTAAAGTATAACAATTAGAAAAATATATGATTTAATGTATTGTTTTAGAAAAGTTTTAAAATAAATTGTTATTTGTTTTTTTTTTTTTTAATTTAGTTAAAATATTGAATTATTTAGTTTAATTTATGAATTTAGTTGTTTAATTATAAAATTTTAATTAAAAATTGTGCACTTTGACCCCTCAAAATTTGACAAATTATAAAAATTAAAATTAAAATATCGTGGTTTAAAATAAATTCTAACTTAATTTGAGTTTATTTTTTGAATTTAGTTGTTTAATTAAAAAAAATACATTTTGACCCCTCAAAGTATGACAATTACAAAAATATATAATTTAATGTATTATTTTAGAAAAATATAAAATTTAATGTATTATTTTAAAATAAATTGTTAGTTGTTTTTTTTTTTTTTTTAAGTTAAAATTGTTAATTAGTTAGTTTAATTTATGAATGTAATTGACCCTTCAAAGTATGACAATTAGAAAAATATAAAATTTATTTTATTGTTTTAAAATAAATTGTTAGTTGTTTATTTTTTTTTTATTTAGTTAAAATTTAGGAATGTAGTTGTTTAATTATCAATTTTTAATTAAAAATTGTGCACTTTGACCCCTCAAAATTATGCAAATTAGAAAAATATATATATTGGTTTAAAATAAATTGTAAGTTAATTTGAGTTTAATTAAAAAAATTCACTTTGACCCTTCCAAGTATGACAATTAGAAAAATATAAAATTTATTTTATTGTTTTAAAATAAATTGTTAGTTGTTTATTTTTTTTTATTTAGTTAAAATTGTGAATTAGTTAGTTAAATTTTAAGTTAAATTTAGGAATGTAGTTGTTTAATTTATCAATTTTAAATTAAAAATTGTGCACTTTGACCCCTCAAAATTATCCAAATTAGAAAAATATATATATTGGTTTAAAATAAATTGTAAGTTAATTTGAGTTTAATTAAAAAAGTCCACTTTGACCCTTCAAAGTATGACAATTAGAAAAATATAAAATTTATTTTATTGTTTTAAAATAAATTGTTAGTTGTTTATTTTTTTTGATTTAGTTAAAATTGTGAATTAGTTAGTTAAATTTTAAGTTAAATTTAGAAATGTAGTTGTTTAATTTATAAATTTTAAATTAAAAATTGTGCACTTTGACCCCTCAAAATTATGCAAATTAGAAAAATATATATATTGGTTTAAAATAAATTGTAAGTTAATTTGAGTTTAATTAAAAAAATCCACTTTGACCCTTCAAAGTATGACAACTAGAAAAATATAAAATTTATTTTATTGTTTTAAAATAAATTGTTAATTGTTTATTTTTTTTGATTTAGTTAAAATTGTGAATTAGTTAGTTAAATTTTAAGTTAAATTTAGGAATGTAGTTGTTTAATTTATCAATTTTAAATTAAAAATTATGCACTTTGACCCCTCAAAATTATGCAAATTAGAAAAATATATATATTGGTTTAAAATAAATTGTAAGTTAATTTGAGTTTAATTAAAAAAATTCACTTTGACCCTTCAAAGTATGACAATTAGAAAAATATAAAATTTATTTTATTGTTTTAAAATAAATTGTTAGTTGTTTATTTTTTTTGATTTAGTTAAAATTGTGAATTAGTTAGTTAAATTTTAAGTTAAATTTAGGAATGTAGTTGTTTAATTTATAAATTTTAAATTAAAAATTGTGCACTTTGACCCCTCAAAATTATGCAAATTAGAAAAATATATATATTGGTTTAAAACATACTTAAAGCCATAAAAAATTAACACTGTAAACATTGGTATAAGAACATACTTTTATGATTGAGTTTTAGTTGATGATATTATTTTCTTGTTTTGTTTTGCCTTTTGAAATGATAGCCGCTTGAAATGGATCACGTCCGTTTGTTATTGTATTGGAATGGTAGAATATTGGAAGGTACTGAATTCAGGATTAGTTACAGTACATCAGCTATAAAATCTTTGGTTGTCCATAAGGAAACAACCTTAGATGAATTAATTGAGATGATAAAACCGTGTGTTCTTGAGAATGAGACTGATGAGAATTTGAAACTGAAGTGTAGGATGCCGATGGCACTTTTCGGGGCGAATTATAAATATACCCTATTTTCTATCGGGGATGACTCAGCATTAAATCAAGTACTTGAGTTACCACTTTACATACCCTCGCTTCTTGCTGTTGAGGTGTATGTAGAGGTAGAACGAGCATTTGCTGATGGTTCGAATTTTTTCCCTGGAAGTGGTCATTTTACCAACTTAATGAGTCATAGTTTTAATTCATACAGTAGCCTATCTGATGGCCAATTTTTTGGCACCTACCCCCAAGCAGTCCAGTCTAATTATATTGTCCCACCCCCTTACATTCCAGAACAATATCATTCCCACAATACTCCCATGCCGCACCCCCAATCTGATCATGATCAGGGTACCAGCTCTGGTATTCCACATCACCATTATTCACCGACTAGTCCACCGCAACATGACACAAGTAATTATGGTGGTGAGTTTGATACAATTGATAGTCGTCATGATGTGTCAGAGGAAGAGTTAGATGCAGATGTTGCGTTTGACCCAGACGAAATTGTAGATGCTGGGCCTAGTGGGCAAGGGAGTGAGAATCAACAATTGCCGTTGGAAAGGGATATTCCATTTTTCAATAACTTGGAATGGGGTGACGACGATGATATGGCAAAATACGAGCCGAAATTGCGAAAAAAAAAATGGACACCAGAGATGGACGAATTTCGTGTTGGTATGGTCTTTAAGGATAAGGAACATGTGCAGCAGGCCGTTAAATATTACCACGTGAAGAAAAACAAAGAGTTTCGTGTGTTGGAAACGAACAAAAAGGTCTGGTCAGTTCATTGTTTGCATGGATGCAGTTGGAGGTTGCGAGCGGGTAGGAAAAAAAGTCACGGCATGTTTCAGATTACGCAGTATGAAGGGCAGCACACATGTTTTTATAATCATACTGCTGTAGATCATAAAAATCTGGATTATGGACTCATTGCGAACCTAATACTTGAACAAGTCGAACAGGATCCAGAATTGAAGATTGGCGTGATTGTGGCTTACGTCAAGGAGTCTCAGGGATTCACCATCTCCTACCGAAAAGCTTGGATGGCTAGAGCTAAAGCCATCGAGACCTTGTTCGGAGATTGGGACGAATCTTATCAGAAGTTACCGAAGTTTATGTTCGCGTTGCAGCACTATAATCCAGGAACGATTGTCGAGTGGAGGACTGTGTCGACTGATATGCCTGCCTACAAGACGTTCGACATGGTATTTTGGGCATTCAAAGCTTCAGTTGACGGATGGCGTTATTGTCGCCCTGTAATCACCATCGACGGGACACACTTGTATGGTAAATACGAGGGAAAGATTTTAATCGCCATTGGAATGACGCCGTCTAACAAGTGCTATCCATTGGCATTCGCCATCGTACCGACAGAGGACTACCGATGCTGGCGATGGTTCATCTACATGCTTAAGAGGCATATTGTCGAAAATCGCCCTGAGGTAACATTGATATCGGACAGACACGGCGGCATTACTAGTGCGGTTGACAGTATTTGGCTTAATCAACATAATGAGCCTGTCCGGCATCATCGATTTTGTTTGCGTCACCTTTGCAGCAATTTCAACAAGATTGCTAAAAATCAGCATATCAAAGATCTTGCTTGGAATGCGGGTGCTGCGACACAAATTTGAAAATATAATGCTATCATGGAAGAGATAAAAAAAAATGATGTTCAGGCGCATGCATGGTTGAGCAGTCATCCACCTTATAAATGGACCAGGGCACACGACGATGGTAAGCGTTGGGGAGTGATGACGACCAATTATGCAGAGGTATTTAACAACTATTTGAAGGGTGCAAGAAATGTTCCAATTACTGCATCCGTGAAGATTACGTTCTACAAGATGGTTAAATACTTTGATATTGGTCGACAACAAGCTCTAAAGGACTCGGCCGATGGTTATGTATATGTTAAACACGTCGTTGAGAAAATACTGAAATCTCAAGCCAAGTCTAAAACATACGAAGTTCAAATATTCAATCGGTAATTTATTATTTTTTAATTATTTTCATGTTACATATAACTGCATCGACACATATTTAATGTAATATAATTTTTTTTCTAGAGAGAACATGATCTACCACGTGAAAACTAGAAAGACTCTTATTGGGGGCCTGATCGCTCATGAAGTCACATTAGGGGATGACGCTAATTGCACATGTGGAAAATATAAAATTTGGCGATATCCGTGCTCTCATATGCTTGCGGCCACCGAGTATAGTGGAGTTGATGTATTTCGCTATATTGCAGTTGAATACACAATGACAAACCAATTGATGGCATGAGAGTCATCGTTTCGCCCGATTATTCACGAGGACTACTGGCCAGAGACCAATTTTTTGAACCTAATTCCAGATCATGACAGACTTCGGGTTGTTCATCGTGGTCGACCAAATTCCACTCGCATTCAAAACGAGATGGATCAATCGCGGAGAATAATGACAAATCGTTGTGGTTTATGTTCTCAAACTGGACATGATAGGCGGAGCTGTCCATCCCGACCCCGTCATACGCCCAATTAATCTTGTCGGTTCATTATAATTATGTTTATGCTTCTTTATTTGTTTGTTATGTCAACTTTTATATATTATAAATTCCATGCACACATTTCTTCATGATCAATGCTATATTTTGTTTATAAATGTCATTAAATTTTAATTTTATACTAACAAATTTACCACAAGTGTTGACGGACCAAATTTCAGCTATGTCAATCCCTGGACCCGAAGATGTTTCAGTTCTACATATGCAAGCGCAACATAGGTCTGAAGAGTTTGGGCAACACAGGTAAATATTTAGGCTATTGCATTATATTAATTTTTTTATTTCAATTTTTAAAAAATTTATTAAAAAATTTAATGTTATTTATTGTGTCTTATTTAATGTTTCAGGATATTCGTTCTCTTGACTGTCCTGGATCCGATGGAGGAGAATGGAGAGAAAACATTCCCCCTCAAATTATACAATTGATAGAATCAGTCGGTTTCTACGGCCCGTTCAGGTTGTGGCCGAAGCGGTTAGATAGGGCTCTTATAACTGCATTGGTAGAGAGATGGCGTCCGGAAACCCACACTTTCCATCTACCCATCGGGGAGATGACCATCACATTACAGGACGTTGCCGTCTTGTTGGGGTTACCTGTGCAAGGGAAGCCGGTTATCGCCAATGAGCCAGGGCGAGCGGGACCCGAATGACAAACACTTTGCCTCCAGCTCCTTGGAGTAGTACCACCAGAGGCACAAATTAGGAATGGGTGTTTGAAGCTCAAGTGGTTACAGAACACCTTTGCCGAAGTTCCTGTGGATGCCGACGAAAAAGTCATGCATTGCTACGCACGTGCGTATTGCTTGCTTATACTTGGCCAGATGTTGCTGCCTGATAAATCGCAGAACAGCGTCAGGCTAATCTACCTCCCATTGCTTGGTGACTTGACACCTAGCGTCAAGTATACCTGGGGCAGTGCGACGCTTGCAGTCCTCTACCGCGAGCTATGTAAGGCGTCGAAGGCCAACACGAAAGACATAGCCGGTTGTCTATTTTTGTTGGAGTGTTGGGCCTGGGAGCGGTTGCCGAGACTTCGACCTGAAGTTATCCGTGAACCCCAGTATGACATCGCAATCGCAGAGCTGGACTTCGGTAATGGTGTGATGTTCCCAGCTGCTCCAAGGGGTGCTTGGTAACTAATTCGTATTTTATTTTTAATTTCATTTACCATGTAATAAATATTTATTTATGGATATTAAACTTATGATTTATATGTTTGTTGTACAGGTGGACCCTCGAATTCAATTTAGAAAACTTGCCGATGCATGTTCTAGCGGTGTATCGCGATCAGTTAGATCGCTTGCAGAATGATGAGGTTACTTATTTATTTATATCAAAATTTAAATAAATTTATTTCTTTATTTATTTAAATAAATTTATATTTTGTTTTGACAGGTTATTTGGATGCCCTATATCTTGTCGACTTTGCCTCCATATACTACAGATGGAGAAGATATATGGATAGCATCGCTACCTCTCATTTGTTTCGAGGTCGTCGAATACACGTATCCCCTGCGCGTGCTACGACAGTTTGGTTATCGCCAAGGGGTTCCTCAGCCAGTAATTATGGATCGGGACTTGCACAAAATGACTCGGCAAGGATACTTTGGTGTAAACTGGACTGAGAAGCACTACGCACATATAGTTGCGTGGAATAGACGACGAGCACCAGATGTGCGCAAATTTCAGCAAGGGATAGAGGTTGACCAAGGATACATGGATTGGTATTGGAGAATCACACGAAGGATCTTAGTCAACCCGATGTACCGACCTCAGTTTGGGTATCTAGCAACGGGAGGACGAGTTGTGTTAGAAGTATGGCCCCCATTTGACTGTACCATCTGTTTAGTTATATGAGTTTGATTATGTTGTTATTATTCATGTATTAATTAACCAATTATATGTGTTTCGTAGGATACGGAGGTATCAAACCTGATACGCTTGAGTGATCTAACTCCGCGGTCGGGTACTGCGGAATCAGGTATTGCATTGGCTCATGCCATCAATGATGGCACCATTGGGAGGATGCACCGAGGAGTACCACGTCATGTGGCACCTGACGTTCCTCCATCTCCGCAGCCTGCTCATCAGTCTCCTCCTCAGCCATGGACTTCTGATGCCTACTGTCCAGATAGTGTGGGTGATGTCGGACCATCCACATCGTACAACATGGGTGCTTATGACGGACCATCTAGCACGTACGGATTAGGTGACGGTGTTGGGCCTTCCGACGTGTACCAGATGCACGACCCTTATTCGCATGAGCCATTGCAGCTAGGTACACAACCGTCACCTTCATTCTTCACTCTTGCGATGGACGAAATTGTCTCAACTTCAGGCGTGAATCCTCCAATGGCATTTGTCCAACCGACAAGATTGGAAAGACAAGTGTCACCGGTGCCATGGTTGGGGGACGATGGACAAGTTACACAGCTTCATGACGAGGTTGAGGAACCTCCGATTGCTCAACGCCGAGGGCGGAGGAACGTCCGACGTAGGCCTTGTGGTACATAGTTAGTTAAATAGTAGATAGTTTAAGTATAGGATTGTAAATACAATTTTTTGTAAATAATCTTTTTTTTTTTTTTTAACGTTTGTAGAAGTTAAAAAGTTGTTAATCTACCGTACATATTTATTCTTCTTGAATTTGAAAGAAAATTTTTCGAAGGTAGACATGATATAGACAAGGTATAACAAACGCAATACATAACAAAGACAATACATAAAAAATAAAGTACATAACATCACGAAAAATAGTTGTCAAAAAAATATTAAAGTAACAAACTAACTAAGAAATTAAACAAGTAATCTAACAAATTAAATTAACTAACTACTTAACAAATTAAATAAGTAAAGTAAATAACAAACAGATTAACTAAATAATAATTTATTCAAATTTTGAGATGTTAAAGTTCCTAATTTTTAATTAAATAACTAAATTAACAAATTAAATTAACAAAATAACTTAAAAAATAAATTAATTAAATTAATTATAAATTAAGTAAACTAATTGATTAAATAAGTAAAAAATATAATAATCAAATTAACAAATATATTAAAATTACCTGAAAATCCGAGAGATGAAAGAGTTGTAAGAAGGGGTTGGCAATCCCGGGATCTCAGTTCCCGGGATTACCAACCCCGAAATACGCGGCTTCCGTAAATAAGTTCGAATAGATCCGTTGTCAGAATTTTTTTTTTTTTTTTTTATATTTATTACGTAAAGAACTCATTTTTTTAACAAACTTTGGACTATATTCAAATCGTTTGGTACAGCGGAATTAGAATGGAATTGTCATTATTATTTTTATATTTGATGATAATAGGGATTACATGTGGTATTAAAATGACATTAAAAGATAAAATAATAATTTAATTAAAGGGGCATGTACCATTAACTCTCAAAATGTAAAAGAAATTACTGATTAAGCATATCACTTTTTTTTGTACTAATAATTTCTTTTGTCTTTTTCTGACAAAAATACCTCTTATGTGGATGTTGAATGTAACATTGCATGTTAAATGTAACATCAATTATTTTTTGTTTTTTTTTAACATCAATTGTTCTTTATTTATTTTTTAACACGATGTTACATTCAACACTTGTGAATGTTGAATGTAACATCAAGTGTTCTCTTTTTTTTGTATGCAGAGTAAAATCCATGTGATGTTACATTCAACACCTGTGGATGTTAAATGTAACATTAAGTACGTTTTTCTCATTACAAATTAAACCAAGGTGCAAAGCCAAAACAAATGCAGGGTGAAAAGTGTAAATATGTCAAGATGGTGAAAAATCTCTTACATGGTTCCAGCTGTCATGCAAAAAGAACAAATTTCATCCCTGTTAAACCATTCATATCATTGTTAGAGAGAGAGAGAGAGAGGAGAGAAACAATGGTAGGGAGGGGAGCAATTCGTGATGAAACTTTGAATCGAAGAACAATTGTTCAGCTCACAAGAATCGTCAATCGTCAATCGTCTCCTCACAAGAATCGTCAATTGTCACTGGAAGTCGGCAAATCGAAGCTCAAACGTGCAAATCGAAGAGAGAATAATTGAATCAAAGCTGCAACTCGAATGAGGAAGCGAACGGATCTGAATCTAAAACAACCAAAAGTCAAAGAAGGAGCGATTTGAATCATCGATCTTGCGGTGGAGGGGTCTAGATCTAGCCTTGCCATCGCCGATTCGACGTTAGGATCAATAACAACGTCGGGAGGGATATTTCGGTAAACTCGTCCCTCGCCGTTTTTGGAAACGAGAATTTTTGGTGCAAGATTTACCGGCGATGGAAGTAATCGGTGCAAGAAAAAAAAGGTCGATAGGAGTAATCGGTGCATGAAAAAGGCGGTGGGAGTAGGCACTAAATAGTTTTTTTTTTTTTTTTGGAGTAATCGGTAATTTTCCCTTAATTAAATTTTCAAACAAGTATAATAATTAATTTAATTAAATTTCATTTCAATTCAAATATTTAATCAATATTCAGTCTCGTTTTTTGACCGATGAATGATTAAAATCTAATCTCACGTAATTGAGATTAACTAATACTAAATTTATCTTGGTATTGGTTAATCACATATTTTATGAGATTAAAGAATTTTTTATTTTGAGAATGATATTTAATCACATGTATCAAACATAAAAATAGAATGATCATTTCTATGACCATTCCAATCCTATCTCGAATCCCGTATACTAGACACAATATTGTAGAATTCAACAAATTTGCATCTTATTAAAAAGAAAAATGAAACTAATTTATGATCATGAACACAACCAAAGAATGACAATCTATTATTATTTTTCTCTCCAATATTTTTTGCATCTAAAATTTTAAAGGGTTAATTACACTTTACCCCATCTTGATTAGGCCATTTTGCATTTTGCCCTCAAGTGGTATTCGCGTCACCACTTTACCCCATGTAGTTAGGCTTTTATTGTACTTTACCTCCCTCGTCAGCACTTTATCCCCTGTGGTTATGCCTACATCAAGTGGTAAAATACAACAAAGTCAAACTACAAGGAACAAAGTGATGACGAAAATATTATAGAGGACAAAGTGCAAAACGATCTAATCACAAAGAAATAAAGTATAATTAATCCAATTTTAAATAATCAGAAACAATAACTTCACTAAAAATTCAAAAATTGCTAAATACATACAGAAGAACATTTTAATCTGATAGACAAGGACAAACCTAATAGATTAAAGACCCAAACTAAAATTTAAAAAACAATGTCTTTCAATGTTTAATTATTTTTAAAATACTCATAATTTTTTTTATAAAATCAAAATATCAAAAATATATATATAACTAATATAATAATTGAACTAAATTAATTTCTTTATTTGACATAATATATTAATAAAAACGAATTAATTTGAACGTTTTCCTAAAATTTGAAGATACAAAACGACCGTTTTGATGGCTTTGAGCAAAGGCCCTACTGATCGATTATAAAATTCTATTTTTTGACACATTTTTAAAAGTGAAATAAATAACATATTTCGATTTCATTCATATTCCAATCAAGTGCTCCTCAAAAAATTTCATTAATGTAGTAATAAGATAGATTTTAAGAAATGGGTAGATTTTAAGAAATGGGGGGGGGGGGGGGGGGGGAGTAAGTGTAATTTAAGGGTTACCCCTCTCATTTACATTCAAGTTAAAACCCACGCCCATATGATTTCCGACTATTTTTCACAATGCACCGCCGCTGTCGCCGCCTCAGTTTAACACCCCAAAAATCCAAAAGCCACCACGAAATCATCATGCGCCGCCGCTCATTTCACTCGCCACCGCATTCCGAACCATACACCGCCCTTATCGAGTCCAGCACACAAAATCGAGACCTAAAATCAGGCAAATCGCTCCACGCCCACCTGATAATCAACGGCTTAAATCGCTTGACCCACTTCGCCACCAAGCTAATCTCCCTCTACGCCGGCTGCGGACAATTCTCCGACGCCCGCCACCTGTTCGACAAAATTCCCCAAACAAATCTCCGCCGTTGGATTGCTCTGATCGGAGCTTACTCTCGCCGGGGACATCACCGGGAAGCCATGTCCGTCTTCTCCGAGATGCAAACACATTGCCGGAGACCCAACAGGTTCATTCTCCCCAGTGTCCTCAAATCCTCCGGCCATCTCTCCGACCAAAAAACCGGCCAAAAACTCCACGCCGTGATCATAAAACATCGATTCGAATCCGACCCGTTTATCGCCAGTTCTTTAATCGATATGTACTCGAAATGCAGGCAAATCGATACAGCGAAACGGGTTTTCGATCGAATGATCGATAAGGATTTGGTAGTACTAAACTCAATGGTGTCGGGCTATGTTCATAACGGCTCGCTTTCGGTAGCTTTTGATCTTGTCAAGAACACGGAGTCAATTATTACTGGAATAAAGCCGAATGTAGTAACTTGGAACACTTTAATAGCCGGATTCTCACAATCCGGCGATCAAACCGTCGTCGCCAAAATCTTCCGGCATATGCAAATAGAGGGGATAAAACCCGATACTGTAACCTGGACATCTGTAATTTCGGGTCTCGTTCAAAATTTTCAAACCGGACGAGCCTTTAGAACGTTCAAACAAATGTTGAATCTAGGTTATATCCCGACATCAACCACGATCGCCTGTTTATTACCTTGTTGTTCGAACACGACAAATTCGAGGCTCGGAAAGGAGATTCACGGCTACGCAATCACGATCGGGGTCGAAAGAGATGTATACGTTAAGACAGCGCTCGTAGACATGTATGCAAAATGCGGTTTTATACACGAAGCTAAATCACTATTCGAAAACATGTCTGAAAAAAACAAGGTCACCTACAATTCAATGATTTTCGGTTTATCGAATCACGGGTATTGTCGAGAATCGATCGATCTTTTTGCCCGAATGGATAAGGAAAACCAAAATCCGGACCATTTGACGTTCACATCGGTTCTCACGGCTTGTAGTCACGGCGGGTTGATCGAGACTGGACAACATTTGTTTCGGACAATGCAGGAGGAGTACAAGATCGAGCCGAGGTTGGAGCACTATGCATGTATGGTGGATCTATTGGGGAAAGCGGGGAAGATTGACGAGGCGTACCGTCTGATTCAGACAATGCCTGTCAATCCCGATAGATTTGTGTGGGGAGCGTTACTCGGTGCCTGTAGGCAATACGGAAACATCGAACTAGCCGAAATAGCTGCAAAAAAAATATCTGAGCTTGAGCCCGAGAGCGGAGGGAGCAATTTGTTGATGTCGAATCTGTATGCGGATGCCGGTATATGGGAAAATGCGGCTCGAGAGAAGCGGACGATGAAGAAAAGGAGGTTGAACAAAATACCTGGATGCAGTTGGGTAGATACATCATGATTTTTCGGCTCCGCTATAATATGTATATACTTAGTATATATCCCGTGCCTCAATCCTGTGCCCCAATGTACTAATTTTAATTCAATACAATAGCTTTAAATATTCTATAGTTAGTTCAAATACATTAATCAAAGAAAGACATTTTGTTGAGAGTTTTTTGTTTCGTTTCTCAACAAAATCTTATCGACGGTTGTTGAAAATGTTTCTAATCATCCAATGGTAAAAAATGACTGAAATGTAAAATATGCTATGATCCATACACACACATATATACACTAGATATTACCCGTGCCTAAAGACACTATATTAATTATCTAATTATATATGTATAAAAAATTACCAATTAATTATAAATATAAAATTTAAAGGGTTAAAAAATAATAAACATCTTAGAAATGAGAGTGTGAATTTTTTTAGCGCTCCAAAACTTTTTGTCCTAATTATTATATAAATTTATGAGAGAGATTTTGGGATAGTTTATGATATAAAATTATAGCAATTTAAAATGTTGTTTGGTTTTAACCACTAGATCTAAACCAATCATTATTTATTTGTTGATATTATATGATCTTAGCCATTGGATTTAATCCAAACGTCGAAATTATCTCCTAGAATCTTTTAATGTTAACCCTTAAATATCTAATCCAAGCGTCAAAAATGTTTCAAACCCAAAATATGTCATGATTCATAAAATAGGTGTTCTATTGGATCTGAATTTTGATATAACGGTCTAAAATATCTCCTTATAAATATGTGTATGAATTGGACAATATATATATATATAGGTTGAAAATATATAAAAATTAATAAATAAATAAAAATTGAACCTTTTTAGAGAGAACATCTGGAGAAGGAAGCATTGCTCTCTTCTACTTGTAAAAAGAATGTGTTTAATCCAACTTATGTAGTGTTTAGTGACCTATTCAACATCCATCACCTGCAGCTGAAAGGAAAATTATCACAATCTTCAACAAAGAGTGAACGAAAACTTAGGGCCCGTTTGGCGGTCTAAATTATCTTATTTTTTATGAATTTGTTTTTGTATATTTTTTAATTTACCTATGATTTAATCAAACTTATATATTGTTTGTTTTAATTTTGAGTAAATTGTCTTTTACTGCTCTCTATTTTGTCTAATTATAATTTTACCCTCCACTTCAAAAAGTAACATTTTACTTATTTTTACTTTAAACAATGTGAGAAACTAATTTTATTTTATTTTTTCAGTTAAATCTACGGGATGTTCTTAAAAATAGTTAGAATTAAATTTTCCATCCAATTTTTAAAAAAAATAGACAAAATTGTCTTCTTTTTTTTTTTTTTTTAAAGTTTAATTTAATTATTTAATTAAATTAAACTTTAAAAAAATAGACAATTTAGCCTATTTCATCCAAAAATTGGAAGAAAAATTTAATTGGGTATTTTATTTTTTAGTCCTCTGTTAGAAGCTACTTCACTATTCAGACCCTTGTACAGTGTATATTAAGTTTTCAGACCACATCAATTCTTTAAGAAAAAATCCTTCTATTTTGTCATTCCTTTTACAGTTTATTTACGGAATATGTCACTCTGAGGATACAAACCACTACAACATGAACAGGGCACTAAATAAACCCCCCCCAATACGTAATCCGCTTCTATATACTTGATTTTTAATCAAATTATATAAAAATGTGATCAAATTAAAGAGCTTGTCGATATCTTTGCAATGGTATTTTTTTATTTTTTATTTTCTGTTAACAATAGCGGATTGCGTTAACGTTAACGCATTGTTAGCAGTCGGCGTGTTACCGCGTCCGTTCTGATTCCGATATGTCCTGCTACCCGTTCCACTATCTACATCGACTACATACAAAAAATCGCCAAAACGCTCTTTATTCTCTCCACGCTTAAAAACTTCGAAACCCTAAAACTAATAATTCGAAATCGCCCCGTCGTCTTCAGATAATGGAGAATTTTGAATGCGCCCCGTCGTCTTCCACACATAAACGAGGAATCCTCAGTCCTGACGGTATGTGAAACCCTAAAATCGATACACTTTTGTTCAGCGGCAGAGTTTTAGAAATCAAAATCACAAAACGAGACGATGATGTTCGTCTATTTTTCCCGACTCCAACATGTTGTGTTCCCCTGTTTTGGATTTATGTTTTTTTTGAAATCGTATGTCGTGTTTTGTTTCGTGGTTTTGCAATGTTGACCCACCTGTTGTTTTGCCTCCGAAAAGAAGAAATTTAAAAAGAATGCTTGTGTTGCCTGTAAAAAAGGAGGGGACCGTTTTGCGTTACTCGTCGGTATTTTTCTCAAATCTAGTACAACATTTGGGTTTTTGAAAAAAATGCGTTAATGTTAACGCATTGATTGTAGTGCGTTAACGTTAAAGCAAATAGTTGTCTGTTTTTGTTACGTAACGAGGGATATGGATGA
Organism: Eucommia ulmoides; assembly: GCA_016647705.1. Lineage (NCBI taxonomy): Eukaryota > Viridiplantae > Streptophyta > Magnoliopsida > Garryales > Eucommiaceae > Eucommia > Eucommia ulmoides. The sequence continues at coordinate 2,245,319 of CM028338.1, forward strand.
CTGCTTTAACGTTAACGTGTGACTTGTAATGTGCATTAATTGTGTTTCCTATCGTTCTTGCAGCAAAACTCCTTAAGAAACCCAAAATAGAAAGCTTCAGCCAGCGGACGTTCTTTTATCTCTCTAACCTAAAGCAAACGTATGAATTGCTGAAAGAATGCAAACTCAAAGATCAACATAAGACGCTGTTGGCCAGGACTCCATTTGCAAAAATATTCGAGACACTATATGAGCAGCGAGTGACGCTCGAAAACGTCCACAAAAATGATGATCTCATTGAAATGATCATCCGATGCTACAACCCTACGCCGGGGGGAGGGGGGGAGTTTAGGATAGGGGGTAGGCTCATCCGGATAACCCCGCTGGACATCCAGCTGATATTTAGAATAGCAATAGGCGAAGAACCTGTTGTTTTGAGTCACTACACAAAATTCGACTCTCCCTTCATGTCCAAACTGACATTCGCAGACCGCGGGTTTAGTGTCGCGTATTTGAGATCACAAGTGCAAGCGAATGTGAACGCCATGGACAATGAAACAGTACAAGATGTTGTGTGCATGGTCATTCTACACCTGATGACCACATGCTTCTTTGCGACAATTGGGTAGCAGGTCCAGAAATCGTTAGTTCGCTATGTTGAAACGATTGAAAACATGTCAAATTACAACTGGACAGTTGCAATATTCACAGATCTGGAAACAAGCCTCAATAAATCGTACATAGAACCCCGGTCGGTCACGGGATACGTGCTTGCTCTCCAGGTATACACATAACCATTGTGAAAACGTTTTTCAAATATTTAAATCCGTTGTTTGTGGACCCTACTTGACATAGTACAAAATTTTCTTATAGTATTGGTTGTGCGAGCACACAACGTTGGTTGACCACACCGAGGGTAGGGAGCATAGTGTGCCGCGTTTGGAGCGGTGGTGCCTCACCACATTTTCTTCCAATTTGGGTGACATTCTCCTCGGGCTCCTGCCAGCTGATAAGGTAAATGAAAAAAACATGTTGTGCTTTAAATAAAAATGAGATTGGGGGGACGAATGAATTAACGCAATGACCTTATTTTGGGTTACCATTGACGTTGCTGATGGGGGTAATTGTGTTAACGTTGACGCAAGTACGTAAAAATGTGATATGTGGTATTTGCGTTAACGTTAACGCAATTAGTTATATGCGTTAACGTTAAAGCAAAATAAGTTATGTATGGCTAGATTGTTATTGCGTTAACGTTAATGCATTTATTATTTGCGTTAACGTTAACGCAATTATTTATATGCGTTAACGTTAAAGCAAATCAATATGTATGTGATTGGATTGTTATTGCGTTAACGTTAGCGTACTTAATTGTTGGTTTTTTGTAACTTATGTTTAATGTTAACGCAAGTAATTTAACTTTAATGTTAACGCAATCAATTAGTTGGTTGGGGTGTATGTGTGGCTGTGTTAATGTTAATGCTTACACATATGCCAGGTGAAAGATTAGCCCGCTGATGAGATTTTAACAGAACTTCAAATGGGGATTACTTTGAAAGAGGATAGTGATTACTCAATTAAAGATAGCCCGGGCAATGAAAGCGGAGATACAGACGCTGGCGTTGATGATGGCTACGATGCAATGGTTAACGACATCATAGATCAGTATTTCACACTCCTCATATATCGTTTTTCTCCCATACCCACTCAAGAAGCAACCAATTTGGGTGATGATTATGCCCCCGTTGAGAGTGCATTTTGCACACCTTCAGAGGGTGCCTTGGGACCACCGTCTGTGTCTACACGTACAGTTGATGACATCCGCAGACAGATCGAACACATGTAGGGTGAGTTCGCTGCGAATAAAATGGAAAAAGAGCAGACCATTGCAGCGTTGCATAGGGTAATTGCAATCATAACCGCTGCCAACGTTGAGCAGAAAAATGAGATTGATCATCTGAAAGCATCATCGTTGCAAGAAAAAGAAAGTTATGAGCATTCTGTCTCCAATCTCTCTGCGAAATTAGCGAAATCTATTGGGGAAAAGAAAGACATCCTGACGGAAATGAGCGTGCACGACGTGACTCAGAAGTATAAAGAGCCCGCCGTTGATAGAGAGAAAGATGACCTTAGACGGAGATGTCACGAGCTTGCCCAAGAGGTGGATACACTGAAAAACACAATCGAAACGTTGAATCAGCAACATGTTGATGCTGCTGACGAAATGAAGAAGAAATATAATGATCTTGCTCTTAACTTGAAAGCAGAACAAGAAATTAACAAACTGCTGAGGGAGGAGAAGAAAGAGATAGCCAAATCAGACGTTAAAATACGTGTGATGCTAAATAAACAAATACATGACCTCTAAACAAAATTGACCGCCCACATGCAAATGGGGGGTAGGGGTTCCCCTACCACTCTCGCAGTCCATGAATCTCAAGAACCTCAACCTCTCTCTATGGTCATGCCGACGGACGCCCCCGATACACCGTCGCCAGTCCCTATGCCTACGTCGCATGGGAGGGCAACGCAAAAAGTTAGCTCCATGGTTGAACGAGTAAAGAAAAAGGAGAGGCAACCGAAGAAACAAGGCAGTGATTTTGTCTACCCCAAAGCAAACGAGAAAGGGAAGCAGAAAGAAAAATCTGACATAGTTAATGTCGATGAGCTCCCGCCGGCAACAATGTATGAAGACAATGCAATACTCCCAGCTCGTAATTCGATGATCGTTGGTGCGATGCTTGGTGACAATAATTGGGAGAAGTTGTCTGTGATTTCCAAAGAGAGGCTAGGGTAAAAAACAAAAAATAACTCAAAGTGCCTGTTTACTTTTGAAATGCCTTTTTTCCATAAAATGTTTGTTGATCATGTGATAAGTTATTTTTGATAATATCCCAGTACATTCGTGTTTGGAGGTGGGAAACCCATGGCCATGGTTTCATGTGGCGACATCATTTGCATGATTATGGAGCGACGCGTGTCAGATAACGTATGAAACCGACTGCATAATGTTTGTGATTGACTTGATTAACTGTTTACATCAACTTGTTTCGTAAAAATATGCTTACGTTAACAAAATTTGCTTTAACGTTAACGTTAACATGCTGTCTTTTCCCCCTCACTTCTCTCACAGGTTATCGATTCGTATGGAGAGTGTTTGGAAGATCAAATTAGATCAATCAATCACATGCGGATGTCAACGTCAATTGTGTTGTTGCACAAAACGCGGTTCGCGCTATCATGCATTTGCGTAAGACACTTTAACACATGTTAGCTTTTTTTCCTCTTTCATCCAAACTAGCTAACACGTAAAAAAAAAAATCATAGAATTTTATAAGAGAGGACAACAATGTACTGTTGAAAGAGCTCTACTACACAATCTCCACCGCATTCAACAAAAAAACCATTATGTTGTGTTCCCAATGAACACTAACGATCGCCATGCGTCACCCAATCACTGGACTGTAATGGTGTTGGATATACATGATAAAAAATGGACGTTCTACAATTCCATCCGTCCTAGGAAGAACACAACTGATCATTATTATAACGATGCGCTTACGGTGGTATGTGATTTAACATGGAACTACTTTGACTGTCTATAACTACACTCTGTTTTGTTTGACTAACCTAAATTCTGAACAGAAAAAGTTTGTTGAACGACATATCAACATGGAAATACGACCAGATTGGGGCGACGCACGTATAGAACAATGTCTCAATTCACCGCAACAGCGCGGGGCATAAGTTCACCCGTCCGAAACTTGTGAACTAAAAATCGTATGTATTTGCAAATTTATCATTCTCATCTTTTTACCTTCCCTCTCCCCCCCCCCCCCCCCCCGGGTTTGCAGGACTGATTGTGGCATTTTTGTTATGTACATCATGAAACAATATGCTGCAAATATGCCCATCGCAAAAAAATTGTCGGTAGCGGATGTACGGGGTGTCCGGAAAGATGTAATACATGCTCTACTCAACCATCTGCACTACAGTTGGGTCCCCGTAGTGGGCGGCGATGTTGAAAAAACCCAACCAGATCAGGGCACACCCTAACCTAGGGGGGAGTTTATCAATGATATAAGACAAAAATCTGAGAAAATGTATATATCCCCCTATTTAATTCATTTTTTGCGATGATGGATGAGTGTGTTTGATGGGTGGTTTAATGTGCAAACGGCGTTAACGTTAACTTACAAAAAAATAAGTTATCGTTAACTTAAAAAAAATGTAATTAACTCTTATTTCATCCGTTGATTTATTGCATTGAATGTTTTGCCTTTTGACTTTGTTGTTGGGTTTGTAATTGTGTTAATGTTAACGCAAGTAAGTGAATATGCTTGATTGTTAATGTGTTAACGCAATCAGTATTAGGGGGTTTTGCGATAGCGTTAATGTTAACGCAATTTGTAATTTTACATGTGCTGGTTGTAACCAAATGCGTTAACGTTAATGGGATTAGTTAATGTTTAGATTTGGTTTAGTTTGTTGGTTTGGTTGAATAATTTTTACTAAAAAATATGTTATCGTTAACGCAAATGACCTTAATTGCGTTGTTTGTCTTTGTCGTTGGGTTGTAGTTGTGTTAACGTTAATGCAAGTATGTTAAATGAACTGGTTTTGTTAATGCGTTAATTTTAACTCAATTTGTACTTTCGTTCACGTTAATGTTAACGCAAAAAATGCAATTGTTTTGTTCTGGTCTGTAAAAACTGCATTAACGTTAACGAGATTAATTAATGTTTAAATTTGGTTAGTTTGTTGGTCTGGTAAAATAATTTTTATTAAAAAAATGTGTTACCGTTAACGAAATGACCTTAATTCCGTTGCCTTTGACTTTGTTACTGGTTTGTATTTGCCTTAACGTTAACGTAATAAAGTTACATGTGATGGTTTCCTTACTGCATTAACGTTAACGCAATTAGTTACGTTTCTAGCTATAATTTCGTTCACGTTAACGTTAACATAATTGTATCTTACTTATGTTGGTTTGTAATAAAAATGCGTTAATGTTTACGCGATTAGTTATTTAAGTTTTTTGTTGTAAATGCGTTCGCATTAACGTTAACGCAAACTGTGATTTGCTCTGTACTGATTTGTAAAAAAAATGCATTTAACGTTTACGCGATTAGTTATTGAGGTCGGTTTTGTAATTGCGTTAACGTTAACGCAATTAAATTATATATAAAAATTATGACAGCGTTAAACGTTAAAATGTGCGAATCGTACTTGCGTTAACGTTAACACAATTTATTTATTTTTTGTGTATATAGTACCTGTTTACGCAAAACAAAAACATCATGTGAAAATAACAAGGTTCCCCCCCTAACATTAAACACATAAAGTGTTGCTGTGTCAAAACTACATAAAAAGAAATATTTGATAAATGTGTGCTTTAAATTGAAGCGGTGCATGTCTTCCTGTTGTGGTGCCCATTTTTTTTTTACATCTACCACATCTTATTTCTGGGATCTCACCCCTTGATGGGATGCATTTCTTCCGCGGTCGACCTGGTTGTTTTTTTGTGATCGGTGGGATAATTATAGCTTTCGATGCATTCCATTCCAGCTTCTTGAACGTGGGTACACCATATATACTTTTTGAGTAGGTCATTTGGTAATATTTCACTGAGAAAAATGACTCAACGGATGAATATATATTCTGGCCGTTTTTTTGTGTCTCCGCACAAGTATGAACACACGGGAAACCGTTTCCCTGCCACCCAAAGCAGGAGCACGTTTCTTATCCACATCAACCGAAACGGATGGGATCAAGTGCACTTCAGATACGCTGTTGCCGCACTTAACAATATTCCACGTCCGCCCGTCACTTATCATCCGCGACAACATTTGATCGCATACTGGGCATAGGAAACCAATCATCAAGAATGATTCGGCGCGTCTCACTGACAACTGGTTCATTACCTTGCACCTAATCTTATCGACCATTAATATGATCGGCAGGTGCTAGTAATCACGAATCCATGCGTTGAATGACTCCGTTAGGTTAGACTATATCTCCCCATATCTTTTGTCTTTGAAAAACATGTTATAGAAGTTGTCTGGCAACACATCCTATAGGAAATTCTCTACTCGTCCCATACGTTCTGTTCTTAATTCTTCCCTCAGCTGGTAGTATTTGTCAAGCGTTGTCGCATATGCCATCATCGAATATTTGTGCACAAGCTTCTCCTTCTACGCTTGTTTCAAAACTGCTAATTTGTCCCTCATATTGTTCTTCAGGTGGTTCAAGCAATAAGAATGAAAACAATCTGGGAACATCTTCCGGACCCCTTCAAGAATTCCACTATGTCGATCGGAAATGAAGGTTTGCACACGTTCTTTCGCCACAATTTTTTCTAAATTGGTCATGAACCAATACCAGTTGTCATCGTTCTCCGCATCAATAATAGCGAATGCAACCAGGACCTGTCCATTTATGAAAAACACAAAACAGAACAAAACAGATCAACGTGCGATAAAAAAAAAAAATTTGTATAGACAGCCGTTTATATGCGTTAACGTTAATGCATTTAACGTTAATGTTGCAAAAGTTTTCATGTCTTATCCCCAAACATGATCAGCTTGTCTCATTAGAACCCCTCTCCCCCCCTCCCACAAAACTGTTCAAAAAAATGTAAAAAAATATAAGAAAACGTTAATTGTATCTAATTTGTTAACGTTAAATGTTATTGCGTTTATGTAATAAGTAATCAAACAATTTACCATTGTTTCCATCCTTTGTGCTGGTCGCCAACAAACACCCCTTGTACCTACTCCCCAGAAATGTCCCGTCTAAAAACAGTATCGGCCTGCAGTATTTGAACCCGTGTGCAGTTGCATAGAACGATACAAATAGTCTCTTGAAATGCCCAGTTTCTTTATCATAATCCAATACCAAGTGGCTGCCTGGATTCGTCTGCTGCATGCATCCAAGTACCAGCGCAATTGATCATAAGACGATTCGTGGTCGCCGTACAAATCATCCCGAGCTTTTTCCACGCCATTCCATGCAATGTGATATGGGATCTCAATCCCATAGTCGTTCTTGAACGTGTGAACAACGTTAATTGGGCGAGTTGACGGAGTATTCCGAACTAAGTCTAAAAGACATGACTTCACAACACTACAGTTCATCTTCTCATTCCTCGTTGTCTTATAAGCAGCGCCGCAACTATGATTTCTCTGGAACTCCCAAATATATTAAAAAAAAAAACCATTCCTTTCGTCTAGTCTACCATGCACTCTCCATTTTCGTTCCCTCTCTTCCTTGAGTGAACATTCAGCTGTCATCCTCTTCTTGTCGTTCTTTATGTACTGAAATGTGAAACCCATTTGTATAGCATATTTCCTTAGTGATTCTCTAAATTCTAGTATTCCACCCTTAAAAATTTGTTTGACTTCTTTAAGACCTTCAGCCCAATGATCGGACAATAATGCCTTTTTAGGCAATGGGCAAAAAACGAACAGCAGGTCGTCCTCCCCGTCCATGCCATCCCGCTCCCCGCCCCCGCGTCCCGTTGGATATTCAAATAACATCCTGTCCCGACTGCCACTTGGTCCACTACCGCTTCCGCACACCTTTATCTCCAACCCCACATATTCAAGCTTCATTGCTCGTGCAAGGCTAACCATTACCTCTATGTCGTCCTGACACGATATTAGGCACTTGTCATGCCCTGGTATGGAATAAAACATCTTAAATGAAACATCCCTCAACATGTCCCACCGCGATAACACATTTAGAATAAGCACCCCTTGCGTGAAATCATCATCCACATTGACACCCAATGAGTAACCATCAAACTTGCACATCAAAAATATGCGCGTAGCCATTGACCCCCCCCCCTCCCCCCCAGTAAATCTGCAAGATCAAAAGAATGCAACCCCATTGTGCGAGAAAAAAATAGTAGATAAACATTAATAGGCATCGGGAAAGTTTAGATTTCAGTATGCTTATTGGTCTGTCAAAGTGCTTACTACTAATTGAGTAAATGTTAACGCAATCAAGTTGACTTGTAAAAACAGGGGTTACATTAATGTTAACACTACGTTATTCTGGTCCAGCACTTAGATTGATTGCGTAACCGTTAACGCATAAACTTAAAATGCGTTAATGTTAAACGCGGCTAAGCTGCTTTAACCCCCCCTAGCAAATCTACGAAATAAAAAAAAAATGCATCCCCAAAATTGTGCGAAAAAAAAAAACAGTCTAGATAAAACACTAATGTGCGTCAAAAAGTTTAGATTGCGTTATGTTTATTGGTCTGGTTGAGCGCTTATACTTATTGCGTAAACGTTAACGAATGGACTTGATTGCGTTAATGTTAACGCAATCAAGTTGCCTTTTGTAGACCATTGTAAACATTACCGTTAACCTTACATGTTAGTGTGTCCAGCACTAGACTGATTGCGTAAACGTTAATGCATTAACTTAAATACGTTAACGTTAACGCAAATAAACAGTTTGTTAAACATGTTAACGTTAAACGTTTTATTGAATACAAACAAGTGCCTCTGTAGCTTGTAACATCTTACTTTTAAGAAAAAATTGAAAAAACTGTAAGTTAACTAACTTTACCATGTACAAGCATTACGTTAATGTTAACGCAAAAATAGTTACTGTTAAAACATGTTAACGTTAAGCGTTTCATTGAATACAACCGAGAACCTGTGTATCTTGGAGCAACTTACTTTTCAAAAAAGGCTGAAAAATTGTAAGTTAATTAACTTTACCATGTACATCCATTCCCTGACTGTGTTTGCTTATATTCACATTATTATTACGTCATGGTACACAAAATAACCCCCAGTACGTTAACATTAAAGCATTGCTCACGTTTCCTCATAGCGTACATCCCTCACAAATGGGCATTCATTCATCGCCAACCTCGAACATCCAACTTCGAAAACGTTGTAACAACGCCAAAAAACCCAAAAACGATATTAAACGCGATTATATAACTTTTCAATGAATACAATCGAGTAATTGACCTGCTTCGCCTTTAAACACAGTCCAAATGCCGTCTCGTGATATAGTCGCCGTCGCCGGCGTTTCAAAATCTTCACCTCGTACTAGTTCTGCACTGCCTACAATTTTGAAGCGAATGTTTTTGAAAATCCACACCCTGTGTAAGGAATGTCGTACATGTATTTGAATCAGCCTGGGAAATCTCTATTTTGTCGCTTACCATAACCAAATTGATTTGTCTATCTGGCTCGTCGGAGTGAACAGGGGTATTATCGTCCATCGCCATTCGTCTTGTCTTCGTCGGAGGACTGAAATCTAAACCCATTGTACAGGATGGTCTGAGCCCTAAACAGTCTTATGAAAAGGATTTTAGTCTAAGTGATCTCTCTATAAAGGACTATTTAATAAAAAAACTCATTTTAATTTCATCAATTTTTAAGCATATGCTGCAAATATAATAGGAAATAAATCAGTTTCTCACTTTATTCAAAGTAGAAGTAGATAAAGTGTAGCGTTTTAAAGTAGAAGGGGGTAAAAAAAAAAAACTTTAATTTTGTTAAATTTTTAAACTATATCTTACATTGTTACATAAGAAAATAATATCTGAACTAGAACTAAAATGGTTAGGTAGCTAATTTAAGGGTGTGTTACGGTAAACAAATTCATTTCGAAGAGTGATGGTTAATTTTTCTTCATAAATTTCTTAAAAAACAAAATACAAATTCTTTTTCGAAATCAAATCCCTTCTTCAAATACCTCACCAAAATGCAGTGGCGGAGCTATACAAGACCTCGTGGAGGCTCAAGCCCTCAGGCCCCCACTTCAATTTTGAAAATTTGCACTTTTAATCCTTATATTTTTAGGAAAAAAAATTAGGATCCTTAAAATTTTACATAAGCCCCCTAATCTATTTAAATGTCTAGTAAACATCTAAAATAATATTTTTTAGCTCCCCCTCAATCAATTTTCAAGATCCACTGCTACCCAAACAGAGCATAAGTGTTTTTTAATTTTTAATCCAAACACTAAATTATAATAATTCATAAATTGACTAATTGAAAAATCATACAGGTGGCGAATTGGATGACAATCAAACAGGCCCTAAACCTATAACGAGGGATAAAAGCGATGAATACCCATCACGCAAAGAACACCAAACACTTCCCTTAGTTCTAATATTGTTTTTATTGATTTGTTCATTCACAAAACGAAGTTTTTTCTTTTTATTTTTTAGTAAAAGTCACGAATACACAGACAAAGATGGTTGAATTTATATATAGAGGAAGAGAGGAAAGAAATACTTAGCAAGTTGCAGCGGGTCGACAGACACCAGTTGTTCCTTTAGGGCAAAACTTCCTTCCACTTCAATGCATCATGTAAGGTTTTTTGAACATCGGGTTCACCTTTTTCTTCTGAATCTGTGTGTAATAATCCATAACAATGTTGAACAATAGCAATAACTAAGTCTTTGTTCCACTTAAGCAGGGTATAACAACACTGAGAAAAAGTAAAATTAAATTAAAATAATAAAATAATACAAAAAAAAGAAAAAAATTGAAGGTTTATTTAACAATTGAACTCAGAAAAAAAAAATGGTATGAATTGACAATGAAATTCATGAAATTGAGGATTCTGTGTTAATAGCATCTCCAATCCTCTAGCTAAACTTTAATCTTTAGCTATTTTAGATAAAATTAAAAGAAAGATTCGTTCTTGAATATCCTGGTGTAACTTATGCACATCTTGACTAATCACCTTTCCGGACAATTTTAAAAATACATTCCTCCACATCAGTCTGATGCATTCATTATTAAATTCAAGATTTAATTTCTGAAGTATTTTCTAGGAGAGTTAAACCCTGGTTGACATAGAAAGAGGTTATCTCCTCTTATCAACCGAACTAAACTAACTTCGTTTTTTTTTTTGCTAGATAAATCTATAGAGGCAATTAAAATTGTTCACAATTAAAAAGATTTTTTTGCCATGAACCCCAAATTTTACAATCCAGTATTTACGTAACTCACTCGATACATTAACTTTATATAAAATTTAATAATTTTGTCAAAAGTCCAACTCACCGCAAAGCAAAACATGACTGTAATTTTTTACATGAAAAAAATTGCAATGATTTTCATGTAATTCAATAACTTTGGACTTCCGAAAAAATTACTATACCACATGAATTGTATAACTAAGAAATTTAAATTCGTAGACTGTTCACTGTGAACTTAGATCTATCAAATTGGTGTATTCATTATAAATCATGCTCAACAAATTAATTTTATACCTATTTTAAAATAAATTCAAGAGATTAAAAATCCAAAATCTGATTAAGATTGATTTTAATCTTTCTCTATAAACACAAGTTCATCCTGTATAGAATATAATTGAACAGTAAAAGCTTCAATGGATGAAGAAACTTACAGAGGATTAACATGAACCGAACTTGTTGCCGGATCTCTGATGCAGCATATTGTACGGCGCCGGCGGAACTGGATTCCCCACCGGAATTCCCATATGTCCGTGACCATGAGCCATCCCGAGCATCGGCAAGGGCATCATATGCGGCGGAGCCGGATACTGCATCGGAATCGGCAGGGCACCTTGACCGCTGGCGCCGGAGTCGTTTAAACTCTGCGGCACCGGCGTGGATGCAAAGAGAGGATCCGACGACGACGGACCTTCGTTGGATAGTCCCTGCATCCTCTTGAGGTAGAGTCGGTATTTCTGCAAATGGCTGGCGACATTTTCGCGAGTTAATCCCTCGACGTTCATCAGCTGCATGATCGTCTTCGGCACGGCGTTTTTTATGCCGAGATGAGCGACGACCTCGACGAATCGCTTGTGTAATTGCGGCGTCCACACCAACCGCGGCCGTTTCAGAGTCGTCTTCGCCGACGGATCGTCGTTGCAGGTATCAGTCCTCACCGCCGAATCGGCCTCCTCCGCGCCGCCGCTCTCGATTATTCTCCGAACCTTCTTCAAATCCGAACTTTCTCGATTCAGATCCACATCGTCCACCTCCACAACCAAGGGATCCTCGTCAAACGACTTGAAATTAAAAGCGTTCGACGACGACAACGCCTGAAACTGGCCGCGTAGGCTCGACATCGTATCCATCGACGCTCGATTCACCTCGAGCATACTACGGGCGGGCTCCGGCGCGATACTGAAAGCAGATGCGAGTTCCGGCGGGATCAACGACTGCGACAGTGGAGTCAGATCGTCTCCGTCTGGAAGCCCAAGCTCCCACTCCAGGACTCGTTCTTCGTCTCCTTCGCCGATACGGCCGTCTTCACAGCCGTCGTAATCGGAAATCTTCACCTCCTCACCCATGGCTACTACAACCTCCGGATCAAAGCATACAGCTCTGAGCATTGCTCAGCTATGGCGGGATTAAATCGGAGGGAAAAGGTCAGAGAGAATTGTGGAAAGGCGTTTGAAGATATTTCTGAGAGAAAAAGCATGGCAAGATTCGGGTAGAGAGAGTGATAAAAAGGGGGTTGGGAAAGAAAGGGACCAAGATTGTGACCGCAAGACACGTTTGTATTAAAATAATTAATTTTTTTTTATAAAATTAAAATTTAAATCTATAAAAAAAAATACTTATTGAGAAAAATAATCATAAAATTCCGAACAAAATTAGTCAATTGTACTGTAAAATAAATAAAAAAGTGCAAAAATCCGATTCCAGGATAGATCCAGTGGCGGTGCCAACGTGGAAGACTTAGCCAGATATTTCTGAAATAAATATCTATCTCCTGACAAGATATTAACACTTTGCACCCCAAAAGTTTTACTTTTATTTTATTTTGATTTTTATAGTTTCAATTTTGACATATAACACCCTGAAGATGAGGGAGAGAGAGGACACAAATTGTCCATAAAGCCTTTTTTAAAAATATTTATTTTCATGGAAGGTGATTGGTTTTTGTTCAAATTGAAATGGGGGAATTTAAGAAACTTTAAGGTGTCATATGTTAGAATTAAAATTTTGAGGACCAAAGTGAAATGTTAGTAAACTGTAGGGGTAAAAAGTATCAAAACCTTTTGTTTTATTTTTTTAATTGCAGAATCTGTATCCGGCTGCTTACTCGTTGGTTCGAGTTTAATATTTTCGCGCCAGCTGATTTCGCTGTCTACAAAGGCAACATTAAGTGTGTGTGTATATATATATATATATATATATATATATATACATGTGTATATATATATATAGGATTTTTTATTGTTTAGTCCTTTTTTTTAGTCTTATCTCTTCTCATTTAACTTGTTTTTGAAAAAAAATTATTTTTTAAACCCTTTTAAAAAAATTAAAAAAGTCATTTTCAAAATTAAAAAAAAATGAATGGACAACTATACCTTATATATATACATGAAACCCAAGATTTCTAAATTTATATCATTCATTTCCCATTTGTTCAATCAGCAGTCGTCTCCCCCAATCCCCTCTCTCGAGTCTCGATGCCACAACCGAACGGCCGCCAACTACCGCCGCTGAAAGATTGCCGCCCAACCATCGTTGGCCGTTCAGATCTGGTGGAGAGAGAAAACTACAGAAGAAGACACCTCTCTCGATCTTTCTCTCTATTTCCCAACCCGTGCTCGCAAACCTCTCCTTCGCCACCATGTACATGTGAACAAACAATGAAACGACAGTGAGATTTTTCAGATCCGGAATTCTAGATTATGTGAATATTTTCGATCTGTGATTTGTGTAAGGTTTTTGTATATATGTGAATGTTCAAATCATAGTGAATATGTTTAGCGTTCACATTCAATATCTATTAATGTTCATGTAATTTTTTGTTGATTTATGTATAGCTTTTGTGTAACCTCGTGAATTTTTTTTTTTTGTTGATTTTGTGTTTTAGTCTATGAATATTTATATGAATGCGTTTTCTATGTGAATGTTCAGGTAGCTTGTTCATGGAATTTTTGTCCAAACAGTGGAGTTTTTGTTGATTTTATTTTTGATCTATGAATATTCATATGAATATATTTTTCTATGTGAATATTCAACCAATGTATTCATGAAATTTTTGTTTCTCCATTTCCAAATCTGGAATTGGGTTGAATATTTATGTTGAGATGTTTTCGTTCACAAATCTTGTTTGAATATTCTCATATTTAATTTCTCTCTCTCCATTTTTCCACTTCTAGAATTGGTTTGAATGTTCTCAGATTTGGTTTGAATTTCTATCAATCATGAATTTGTTCAAACAAAATTGATCTTCATAAAAGTTATCAAAAAAAATCGAAAAAAAAATCGAAATTCATATCGTTGGAAAGAAAAAATTTCGTAGATTAATTTAGTGTATTTTTTTTTTAATTTCTATCAACCATGAATCGCGTGTGATAATTTTGGTGATTTGGTGGTTTTTGAAAAAGAGAACTCTCACATTTTGTAAAGAATGACTTAAATTGTAAATACAATACAAATAAGGGGTAATGACTAAGGATTAAACTCTAAGAAGGTTACAAACACCAAAAAATTTAATATAATCATTTGGAGGACTATTTTCTCAATACATATAAGGATCAAATAATAAAATTTCATATATATATATATATATAAAATAAATTAGTTTTTTATTTTTTATTTAAAAAAAAAAAAAAACTGTAGATTATTTGGTACACCCCTAGCGGATATGGCGGGAGTTTCTTTTGAGACCTAGCGTCACACGTTCTACAGATCCGAAGACTTGTTATTCTTCCGAAAATAGAGGAAGCAGAACCAAGTTAAGATGAGTCGTACTTTGGCTATCTTACGTAGAGCTGAAGTATTCATAGATCAAATATGGACGTAGTCTACCAGATAGTGGTGTTTTAATTATTGTTAATAATGGGTATAATATTTCTTAAAATTGGTATAAATTCTCTCTTTAATTGTGTATAATAATTATTAAAAAAAATAAGAATATAATGGTATGAGTTCATTTAATAAACATGACAATAAGATTTTTTGTTAGGGAATTCTTTTTTGATTTATTGAATATTAATTTTTTTTTTAAATATTAGGTTATTTCTTAGAAGAAGATTTAAGCATAGGAAAATCAATTAATTTTCTCGAAAATAAAGTGAAATACCAAATAAACGTGAGTTAGTTTTTGAATCCACTTTTTGAGGATCAAGCATTTAATAATTTCTTTTGTTTTATTTTATTTTTCATTTTCAATGAAGATCGACATTACTGTTCTAATCTTAACTACAAAAGATATTAACCAGTGTCTGGCAATATTGCTTTTAGGATCTTGCTAGCGCCTTATAAGAAATCAAAGTTTCGAATTTTGAAGGAGTATGATTGCACTGGCCATTGCTCCTGTTGATTAAATGGTTAGGTGAAGTGTTCGGATCACGACAATGTTGACAGTTCACCACCATCAACATCGTTAAACTTATCATTTACAAAAAGGAGAAGTCCTAACAAATTTTCGAACGTAAAGCTACGAAATAATCATTGTTGAAACCTACAAAGTTGAATGTGAACATGTTTACAACCAAGGAAGAAAGTGGTTGGGTAATCAAAAACCCTCTCTCCAATACCCCCTCTTCCCTGTGGTGCTCCCCCATCACTAACAACAAACCCCCGAGCAAGTTGCGCAAGTATATATACTACTATGAGCACGACTCTCATTGTCCTCCATTTGTTGTTTGTGCTTGAGACGTTGGTGTCTTTTGAATAAAAAATGACTCTCGACAACGAATATATCGACTCTCGCGTCGATGAAAAACATAACATAATACGATACTTGAGGTAAGTTGCAAAATCCCACAAATCATCGAGTCTTTAAACATAAATTGAACCCGAAATCACCAGGTCAAAAATACGCTTGCCTAAACAAAATAGGTCGTGACATGTGTGTGTATATATATAATATATGTATATGAAGTTTTGGGGGGTGTTTTTGGTAAGGGGGTAATTTTGTTAATTTCAAATTTGGAGTTACTTTACAAGAGACCGGCTTGGCCCTTCAATGTAGCAAAGGTGCACGAAGTGGTTGGGTGATCGGTCTGTGGATAAGTGTCTCCAATTAAAACATACAAGGCGTGGCGCGTTTTCAACCTTGCAACATTTTTTTATTTTTTTTATTTTACGATAAAGTGTTGTCCGGACTAATTTACGCGCACTTCGATTAATCACTTCTCCGGACAATATTAAAGATGCACTTTTTCATATTGACTTGATGCATTTAGAATTAAATTCAAAATTAATTTCCAGAATATTTTTCAGAAGAATCGAACTCTAATTGATAAAAAAAATGAACACCCATTCCTGTCAACCGAACTAACTCCTCTTGGGTTTTAACTTTTTAACAAATAATAATAATAAACATTATAATTTATATTTTTTAATTACAATTTTATTTTGTAATCTTAAGTATATTTTAATTTTATTACAAATCTATAAAAAAACTTAAAATATTTATATATAAAAAAAATAAACCAGAACAAAATATTTAAAAAAAAAAAAAAAAACAAAGTAGAATTAAAATAATTCTTATTATTTAAAAAGTAAATAATACGCACACGATGCATGTGATAGGCATGTTAGTTTACAGTAAAGATAGAACATGTGTTATTTATTTTAAAATTTGGGCCGTTTGGTAACCATTTTCATTCCCATCCCATGCAGTGGGATAGGAATGGGATGGAATAAGATGACAATATTGGTGGCGTTTGATAACCGTTTCTATTTCTATTCCAGCAGTGAGATTACTTCTTGGGAGCAGAATCGTGATTGGTAACAACAATTTTATTTTTTTTGTTCTGAGAACAGAATTGCATTCGATAACTATTTTTGTTCCTAGAAATCAAGAACGAACCCTAAACCACAAATTCAAGAATAAATCCAAGACCAAATTAAAGAACAAATTCGAAGAAATCCAAGAACATATTCGAACAAATCCAAGAACAAATTCGAAAATCGAAATTGAATTTCGTATTAGGGTTTCGATTTCGCAATCAAAACAAGAAATCACAAATCCTAGAACAAATTCCAAGCATGGCATCGCCTCTTCCTCAAAGCTGGAACAACAATCACAAATCCATGAACAAATTCGAAATCAAAATCGAATTTCGTATTAGGGTTTCAATTCGAAAATCAAATCGAAACCGAAATCGGGTTTCCATTTCGATTTCGAAATCGAAACAGAAAATTAAAATCAAAATCGAAACGATTTTGAAGTAGACGAAGAAGACAACGCCATTGATGCATACGAACGAACACGAAGTAGAAGACGACGCGGAAGAAGCATACGAACGAACACGAAGCAAACGCCATTGCTAAAGAAGAACAAAAAAGAATAAATCGTCTTGGGCACGACTCTTTTTTGTTTCTCAAGCCTTTAGAAAACTGAGCACAATTCCCATTTTAGAGTGGGATGAGAATGGAAACAAAAAAATGGGAGTGGTTACCAAACGCTGTTCCCAGACATAAATCTAAAAAATCTGGGAATGGGATGGAAATTTTTGGGATGGAACAGTTATCAAACGGGGATAATTACTATTATATATGTGTGTGCGTGCGGACGATAGACCTAATTCATCTGACCCTTCTCTAGACCGGTCGCATAGCGAAAAATTTTATCGTTGGGTTGCCTTTTTCATATATATATATATATATATATATATATATAATATCCATGAAAATTTAGCAAAAATACTTTTCAAAATATTTATTTTGCACTTAAAATTTAAAAATATATGTATATATAATTTAAATAATTTTTTCATAAAGCAAAAAATACCCTAAAAAAACATATTAGACATCTGTAAATGTTAGGATAAATTTAGTGTGTCATTTATCAAATATGATATATTTTTTTATACATATGTTGGTGGAGAGGATTTAACTCTAGACTTTTCACAAGTAAAGTAAACTAGATATTCACTAGGCTAGAAACCTTGATATTATCAAATATAACACATGAATAGTACTATGGCATACCTAATTTATAGTGAGTGATCTGAAAGATGTGGCAAAATCTGTGTCATTTTTTTTACTTAGTATTTTTATATTAAAAATTAAAATTAAAATTAACTTAGAAATTAAGTATATTTTCATATTAAATTAAAAGTAAAAATTAACTTAAAGTATTTAATATTATGTATTTTGACATAATTTGATTTTTTTAACTTAAAATAAATTATAATAATAATTTAAATTTAAAATAAAATTACAACCCCAAAATAACTCAATGTTAATTTAATTTTAATTAAACCTAACATGTAGAACATTTGTGTCAAAATGACACAGATGATAACCGAACTGTTGGAGCTCATTTTGACATCAAAATTGTCAACTTTTGAATGACATATAGGATGGTCGAACGGTTGGAGTGTCTCTTTTCAAACCGTGGCTAAATTATTTTCAAGCAAAAATAATTTAAAAATATTAGCAAATAAAGGCTAAAAAATAATTAATATATATATATATATATATATATATATATATATATATATATATATATATATATATATATATATATATATTCTACTTAAATATATTTGGTGTATTGATATGTTTACTCTTGATGGCAGGTCCGTGTTGAAGATTAAATATATTTGGTATATTGATATATTTACTCTTGGTTGTTGATCTGTATTGAAGATGAATATGCAGTTTTTTTATAATAAACTTGCAATTTCTTTAGAATAAACTTACAATTTCTTTGGATATATCTGTACACCCAAAAACCTAAGGTGGCGTTTGGTTAGTGTTCTCATTTTTCTCAACCCAACTGGGATGGATTGGGTTGAGTTGAGATGATAATTTTGTTTCTTACTGAACAAAATTGTGTTTGTTAACAATATTTTTTTTTGTTTTTTTGCTGAGAACAGAATCGCGTTTGGTAACGATATTATCTTAGAATTATTTCCTCACAATTGCCTTTTTTTTTTTTTTTTTATTATTATTATTATTATTATTTTTTTTCTTCTTTTCTCTTCCTTCGTCTTCATCTTATCTTCAACTTCACCGAACAACATCGCCTCCCTTGATCGAATTCCGCAAAGATTTTCATGAACGAACAATGAAATCAAAATCGATTTCGTCAACGAAGAACGAACAACAATTTTGATTTGAGATTCAATCGATTTCGATTTGAGACTTCGATTTGAGAATGAACCAAAGCAATGAACAAATTCGATTTGAGATTTCGATCGATTTCGATTTCGATTTAAGATTCGATCAAATGAACACTAAATCAGTAACGAATGAACCAAATCCTAAAGAATGAATGAAATCGAAACCCTAATGGCGATGGCAAGGACAATGATAGCGACGAGTTCGGCGAAGACAGTGGCGAGGACGGCAATGACAATTGCGAGGAGGAATGAGCAGCGACGACGATTACGAGGAGGAGGAATGAGCAGCGACGACGATTACGAGGAGGAGGAACGAGCGGCGAAGACAATTGTGAGGTGGAGGACTCACAAGTCACAACCACAAGAATGAGAAAGAAAAGAAAAAACAAATGAGGCTAACAAAAGTATAACACTGGAACTCAATAACAATTGAAGTAATTCTCAACATGTTCTTTTTTATGGGTTATATTTTTTTGGCGCAAAAAAAAAAAAAAAAAAACTTGTTTTTGTTTGTTATTTCCTTAAAATTTTGAAAATCAATTCTTATTTTTTTGTTTGGATTAGGTGGAGTTTTGTGTTTGTCAAATACGTTCTCAAAAATCAATCCCATAATTTTTAGATTGAGTTGAGTTGGAAATACAAACCAAATGGGGCCCAAATGTATTGCAATCAATCGAATTTGAGAAATAGAGAGCCACGGGTGTGCAGCATAAGCATGACACCCCCAACCCCAAAGGGACATCATGAAAGTCACGTGGGCAAACGGACATGTAATCGTGGGCCCAAACCTCCTCCCTCTCCTTTAACCGTTGACGAATTTATTTATTTTTTGCTCCTCACATATTCTTAATTAACCCCATAAGTCCTTCTATTTTTGAAATTCTTTTGACAAAGTCCTTCTACTAATTTTAAAATATTTCAATTGAGCCCTTGTTTAATTTTATTGAATTTGTGTATAATAAAACAACTCAGTTTTGGTCGAAGAGATAATTTTTTAGTCGTTGGATTAAATTTTGAGTTTTGGAATTGTAAGTAAAAGCTAATGCATGAAATTTTTCTAATTTTATGTCTAATTTCGAGATTATATTTCCATTAAAATATACAAACGAAGTTACATCAGACCTCTTTCTCTCTCTCCCTCCTCACTTCCAGTACCCTATCCAATCCTCTCATCTTCTTCTTCTTCTTACACATTTTATCCTCTTCTTCTTCTTCTTACACCATCTTATCCACTCCTCTCCTCTTCTCTCCCTCTCCCTCCCTCACGTTCAGTACCCAACCCTCTCATTTTCCCTATCTCTCGCTTCTTCTTCTTCTTCCTCCTCTGAACTCTACCCATTTCTTTGCTCCTCTTTCACTCTTTCTTCCGTTACCAATGTCTTTCTCCTTTAATTTATGTTTTTGGACACAACAGAAATAATAACACCTAGGATAGTAGAGAGGGTGGGATCCCCATCAACTAATGGTAGAAAGAACCATCTTTTAATAATCGTTTAGTGAATTTCCTACTGTCGTTTTCTGGCTTTGTTTAAGAGTTTTTTCTTACAATCAGACTATATTTTCATTAAAAAATAAATGTTCCACTAGAACATATTCCTGCAGTCCAAACATGCAGCACCCTCTCTCTTCTTATTCTTTTTTTTTTTTTTTCAGCACCCTATCCACTCCTCTTCTCTCTCTCTCTCTCTCCCTCCCTCCCTCTAGTTAAAGATGTCTTTCTCTCATTTCACTTACGCTTTCGAACACAATTGAGATAATAATACTCGAAATAGTGGAGTGGGTGGAATCCTGATCAACTAATGGTAAGAAGGATCACTTTCTAATAATCTTCTGCTGAATTCTCTATTGTTGTTTTCTCGTTTTATGTAGGGGTTTTAGTACAAGTAGACATAATAAAAAACACACTCTCATATTGTCTCTTGTACAATTAGACTGTAATTCCATTTAAAAAACAAGCATTCCATTGGAATATATTTCTACAATCCCAACTTCTAACACTATCTCTCTCCTCCCAACGCCGTATCCACTTGTCTCCTCCTCTCTTTCTCTCTGTGTCAACTCTCACTTCTTCTTCCGGCACCCTATCCACTCCTCTTCTCTCTCTCTCACTCTCACTTCCAACTCTCGTTCTCCTTTTCTTCCTCCTCCCACGAACTCTACCAGTTCTCTGATTTGGATAAGAAGAGTGAAAGAGGTGCAGAGAAATGGTAGAGTTCGTGGGAGGAAGAAGAAAAAGAGAATATATGCTTTCAGACACAACAAAAATAATTATACTTGTAATATTTGAACGTACACGATCATGATCAACTAACGGATGAAAGAATAACGCTTAAATAATCTTTTGACAAATTTCCACAATTGACTAGCAGTCCTAAGAAAGAGTACCTGGGATGTAAAATTATAATTTGACTTCACACCACTCTCGATCCTCAAATTGTCTGATAAGTGTTTTCATAGATACAAAGAAAATATCAGTATAAATGTTAGTGTTCTATAAATTTAATTACAACATTTTCCTCTATATTTTAATATTTTTAACACATTTTACCTACCACGCATTTACTTCACAAACATATTATTCTCTCGTATCAATATCAAATTTCACAATCAACAACACTACAAATTTTAAAATTTTAAAATTTTAATACATTAACAAATATTCTTTTTTTCATATCTTTTTCGAACAAAGACTAAACAACTTTTCACACTCCACAAAATCAATTTTTAAATTTTAGAAAAGTAAACCAAACAGACCCTTAACATCCTAATTCATTATCTTTTCGTACAAACATCAGCTCACAATCTCCCACTATAACTACACGAGTCGCCCGGTGCTACAAAACTCCCGCCATGCGCGGAGTCGGAGAAAGGATCCGACCACAAATTTTTTTTTTTTAAAAAAAAAAACAATTCGATATATGCCAAACAAAACAAATCCCAATCCATACACCAAACAAATCCTTAGAGAGAGAAAGAGAGAGAAGCAAAATTCGAACATCACCTAAAATTATCAAACTCTCCAGCATTTACAATCTCGGCGAAAAATATAAACCACCTCGCCGTCTTTTTATCGCATATATGATAGATAGATAGATATAGATTTTTTTTTTACACCCTTAGAAAAGAAAAAAAACCTTAACCCCCACCCCCTCCCCCCCTCTCCAAACTCTTACATAAACATTTAACTAGATTTCTATGTATAACAAACTCGTAGAGAGAGAGAGAAACTAGAAAATTTACAGTTTTCTAGCAGAAACAGCATAGAACATTTTTTTTTTATTTGCAGAAGTAGTTCCTTACCTGAAACACAGAGATTGAGTGCAGTAGTAGTTGATAAGGAAGAAGAAGAAGAAGAGAGGTAGCTCAAACTAGCCCTCTGTTAGCTGTACATTCCTTTTTTCTTTATTTTTGCCAAACAGCACTTTAAGTAAGCGGCAGCGATTGAGCGGCAATTCTTCTCTCTGTAAAAACATCAAAAAATTAGGCACCGTTTGGCACCGGTTTTTAGTTTATGCACTGTCTGGGAACCTTTTTTTGGATTAGAAAATATTGTTTATAACGGTAACATTATAAAACATGGTTTTGTTTTAAGTAAAAAGTTTTTTTTTGGTCTAATTAGGGATCATTTGGTAACGCCTTTTTTTTTAAGCGAAAAATAAATAAATAAATAAATGAAAGCAGCATTGTTTTGTACTTAAGAAAAATAAATTGAAATATAAAAATGTAAAAAATAAGTTTTGGCACTTTGCACCCCCAAAGTTTCAGAAAAATCTCACTTTAGCCCATGTCCTTTCAATTCAAACACTTTAAATCCTGAAGTATTTAAATCATGTTAATTGAGTCCAAATCGTTAACCCCGTTATTTTTTCAAATAAATCACCAGCGTGGACGATTTTCGTACGTGACACATGGGTGATTTCCACCAAAAACAATGACGGTGTTAACAATTTGGACTCACTTGACAAAATTTGGATCTTTTAAGGTTTCATACGTTCAAATTGAAGGACATGGGCTAAAGTAGCATGTATCTAAAACTTCAGGGGTGCAAAGTGCAAAAACCTCTGTAAAAATAAAAAGATGGTTATAAGTACTTCTTTCAAGAAAAAAATTGTATTTTATTTTTTCGATATTATATTATAAGAAATCACTCGAGATATTACTAACATATAATCCTAAACCACTAAATACTTTTGATTTTTTGCTTTTACTTAATTTTTTTTTTTTGTTTTTTTTTTTTAAATATTACCAAACACTGCCTTTCTTCTTCTTTTTTTTTATTTTTGCTTTTAAGTGAAAACATGATCCACGATTTTCTTGTTTTGAATTAACATATGATTTATACATTTACTTTTTATTATAAAAATTGCTTATTAGATCTGAAAAATACTTTAAAAAAATTACCGAACGGTGCCCTAGTGTTTCTGTTCCTCAAATTTTTGCTTTTACCTCTAAGTATACATTTTCAGCAAAAAACAAATCATTTATGAGAGTAACTAAAAAATTGTAACCAAACAGTCCTTAGTGTTTCAGTTATATAGATAAACCGATCAATTTTATTCCAAGATTTTTTAAGAACAAAAACAATAATGCGGGAACAGAAAGTGATTGAGAACAGATAATAAAGAAGTAAGAAGTACCTCCAGCAGCAACGAGCTTCTCTACACGGGCGACAATGTGTTTTCCGTAAGTGTATTTTTTGAGTGCATTCAGATGAACCTTTATTCTCGAGAGTATGAATTCACGTTGCTGATCGTTACATGTTTCGAGTACCTTTTGTACGACGTAATTTGCAAATTGATCTTTCATCATAGCCTGTATAGAGATAATAATTAATAACATGAAATGGATTCTGTTCTCAGATTTCTATTTTTGTTCCCAAAAGACTTCAAAGTCTAACTGATATATGGGTTTTTTAATTTTTTTATTTTTTTTTTTTTTTTGGGGGGGGGGGGGGGGGGGTTGATTTTGTTTCTGTTCTGTTCCCAGATTATTAGAATAAATTTCTAAAAATATAACCGAAAAAGAGTGCATTAGTTCTCCTATTTCTGTTTTCGATCAAATTTTCGGGGAACAGAAACACTAAGGCAGTGTTTATTTGGTGTCTATGTTTCACAATTTCAGTTTGGAACAGAAATAGAAACCTATGGAAAAAAATACTTTTACTTTCTGTCCCAATATTTTTAGAAGAACAATCCAGGAACAAAATAGAAACATTTTTTTAACCAAGATTTCTGCTTTCGTTCCAAGTTTCTAGACAATAAAAACAGAGATTAGGAAACAAACAAGAAAAAAACACCACCTAAATCATAAATATTTATAACCAGTTTCTGCTCATTTCCCATATTTTTAGAACACATTTCAGGAAGAGATGAAACCGACTTTTTTTAGTTCTCGTATTTCTCTTCTTCCTTTTCTGTTCCAAATTTTCTGGGAACAGAAACACCAAGTCTGTTTGGTTGAGTTTCAGAAAACAGTTTCCGAAAATTTTGAAAAATTTGGAAAACAATTTTGAAAACTTCGAAAAATTGTAAGTATTTTCAGTTTTTGAAAAGTGAGAAAATTATTCAAATTCTCGACCAAAGAGGGCCTAACAAAACACCACTTAATTAACACCACCACACAAATTCTTGGATGCCAAAAATACCTGGAGGGGCTCGTTTTCGTCAGTTGTGCCGAGCATCTCATTCACGAGGAGCTGCCGCTCAGCTGGATCGCCAAAAGTCAAACACTTCTCCACAACGTTGGAAGCAAATTTCTGCTGACTCATTTGAACAATATTCCCGGCTAATTCCTTTATTATAGTAGAACGCTCATGCGGATTTCCATGCTCCAGAACGTGCTGCAATTAAGCAGTTAAAAAGGATTCAACACCAGAATCAAACGAATGCGAAAACAACTATCCATTTTCCTTCCAACTCTTCTACTTCCAATAACCTGGGATGGGACGGTGGTGGCCAGCGGGATGGTAGTGGGAATAGTTTTGTTGGAGTGAATAGGAATAACATTTTTTTGTTTCTCAAATTCTAAAAGAATTCAGGCAATAGTCCCAAATTACTCCCAATTTTTTTGGAAAAGAAACATGTTTACCAAATGTGTTTCTATACATTAATCTCAGAATTTTGGGACCAGGAACAGGGATCGAGGAACAAAAAACAGTAAGCAAACAGGACCTAAGGAACCATTTGGGTCATATATTAACAAAAACTATAATAAAATGTTAAAAAACAAACCTGAATCACATAATTGCCATACTGATCTTGAGCCAATTTGCTTACAGATCCAAGAATCTCATTCATCACTTTGCTCTGTGTTTTAGCATCCCCACAATGCTCTAAAACTCTCTGTCACACACAAGACACGCACTATGTAATAGAAAAGCGATGTTTTATAAAATCGACAACGAATTCTAAATACGGTGTTCACTAACCTGAATCACACGGCATCCATATGGATGGGTGGAAAGAGTAACGACTTGATCGAAAAATGTGGTGACGATAAACTGAATGTGTTCTTGAGGAACACATTCTATACACTTTTGTATGACGTGGTTTCCGTTCTGATCACGAACACAGCGCATCACGTGACCGTCGAGCTCTTCAACCATTTGAATTTTCTGGTCCAGTTCGACCACTTCTATTGCCTGAATCATTAGATCAAGATCATGAGATGAAGATATTCATATAAAGATTTTTTTCCCCAGAAAATAAAGCATCGTTTGGTAACGTTTTTTTTTAAAGTACGTGTTTGCTTTTAAGCAAAAAGGCAAAAAAATCCAGTTCAAACCCTGGAATTGGATTTCAAAATGAATAAATGTGAATTTTCATATTTTTACATGTGTTCATTTCGGGTTCTAATTCAAAACCCTACCATTCTATACAACCAAACGCTACCTCAATTTTAAACGTAGAGCTTGTTTCGCACTTCAAAAAAGTACTTTTTTTATAAAATAAAAAGAAGCAAAGACATAATTTTTTTCAAAAAGCAAAAAATTATTCGGTTTTGTTTTTTCAATTTTTATATTATAACAGATCAATCGGCTAGAACCTCTTCACCCATTTTTTTCAATCCTCTATTAGTTTTGTTTTTTTAACTAAGAGACCCTTCAAAGGGACAATAAGATATTATTTCTACACGATCAAACACTCTTATGATATTTTACAATTTATTTTTAAATAAAAATACTTTTTTATCAAATTAATTTTTAAAAAAATAATTAAAAAGTCCTACCAAATGGTGCCTTATTTTTTAATTTTATTTAACTTTTTTTTTTTCTTTTTTTTTGGGGGTGGGGGTGGGGGTGGGGGGTGGGGGGTGGGGGCAATATTTATTACCTTCTGTATCACCCGGCATCCGTACATTTGAAGGCTTAGGGTCAATACATGCCCAAATAGCTTATCAGCCAACTCTCTCCTTTGAGGTGCCATTCCATGCTCAAAAAACTTGAGGAAAAAAAAACAAGAACAGAACAAATAATATAAAGAACATTCCCGGAAAAAAATTATAGGAAAAATAAGATTTTTGTATGACAATATTGAATATACCTTCTGGATGACATAATTACCGAACACGTCAGTCATCAAAGTAACAGCTCGAGGGATAATTTCCTGGAAAACCATGTTTTTCTCCTCAGTAGTGGCAGTTTCAAGTTTTTGTTGAATGAATCGACTTCCATATTGATCCGCGCTGATGAACAAAGATTTACATATCACAAGTGTATGCGCATGAAAGAGGAAGTTAAAGAAAATGAGACTTTAGGTGGCACTTGTTTAACGTTTCTGTTCTGAAAATTTTTGAAACCGACAGAAATCCGGGAACAAAAACACTAAACAAACGGAGCAAACCATAATATACCTGAATTCAACAACATGGCCAGCGATTTCCGAAAGTTCAAAACACTTTGCCTTATTGCTCTTAAACTCTTCAAGCAACGACGAAGCAAAGCTATTTTCCATATTATCCAAATGCCAACCTCCCATCAGACCTCCGGCTGCCATATTCCTCATACCAGACGGATACCTCGCGTTAAATTCACGAAAAGGAGAGACCGGGCTTGCCAAAGGACTACCGGGATACGACAATCCAACCCCAAAACCGGGATGATTTCCATAGTAATTATGAGGACTAGATGACGCACCACCACCATTCTTGTTAAATTTCAACGGCGAGGGCAAAGCTCCACCAATATAAGCCTTTTGAATCAAATCCATGTATGGATTTCCCATATAGTTTCTATCAACAGAAGGATCATTCATGTATTGAAGATACATCGGGTCCATAAATGGCGCCTGAAGAGTCTGATTTCCAATTCTACCCATGGTATGTTGCGATGAAGGGGAACCAAAATTTGGTGAACCCAAAAAACTAGTGTCCATTCCGGACAAACCCATGGCAGAGGCAGCGTTTTCGAATAACGGCGGCAAATTGTAGTTGCCAACGCCAGTCGATATCGGACTCAACGGGTATCCACCCAACCCATAATTCGAAAAAGACGAGTTTGCACTTGAAAGCAACCCTCCTCCTGGTGCTCCACCGTTTGAAGACGGTCCTTTTCTGTAATTACTGGAAGAGACGTTCGAGTTATGATGATTTTGAACACCGTTGGAGAGGTTCATGCCTGAAAAGGCCGATAGCATGTCGGAGGACTCACCTATGTTGAAGGAGTTAGGGATATGGATGGTTCTTTTGTCCAAAGATATTGCCCTATTGTTGCCAATGGGTGTTGGGATAGGGCTGGGCACCCTAGCAATGTGTTGTGGATCAGGCGTGGTGCTTTTTGAGAGGGAAGTGCCCAAGGCGGCGGCGTAAGAATAGGATGAGGGTGGGGGGACATGTTGAGACGTCTGAAGATCAGCATTGGTTTGTAAGAGATCACTGTGGAGATGGGCTAGCTCGGCTTCGTCTGAATTTAATGTGTCGGTGTTTTCAGTGAATGGGTTTTGATTTCGGCTTGCTGGACGAGAGGGGTGTCTAGACGCAGGAGATCCACGGCCTAAATCATCCTGTAGATATTAAAAAAAAAATTAAAAGGAAAGGAAAAAAACCGACCAATGAAGCAGAAAGTTTTCTTTAGAGATACAGAGAGAGCAGTCAATTCAACGTGTGAGAATTCCTATTAGTTACAATGTTACTAATATCATTCATACAAATCTAAAAGCACTAGTTATGGCTTCTAGTGCATGATAAATCAGAAACGTAATACAAAAAACTAGAAAGAAAAAAAAAAGAAAAGAAAAAACTGAAATTTCAATATCAAATTCAATAATCAATATCAAAAGTCCGAAATTCAATAATCTAACTTGATTAGCACTCAAGAAAAAAATAAGATTGTGTTCGAGTAAGGCATTTTAAGAAGGAATTTTATTTAGAAAAAGGTTTTATTTAAGAAAATTCGATAAGGGTGTATTTGGACAAGGGATTTCTGAATTTTCTCCATTAAAATCTGTTGTTTGGCTACCCTTAAAAGGGATTTCTAAAATTCCAAAGGATTTCAAAATGGAAGTTTAGGGGCCTAGAAAGACACTTCCAATTCCTTCCAAAACAGGTATTTTTTTTGGAAATCCAACTGAGGAGGCATTTGGAAAAAGGTATTTTTTCCTTACTTTAAATGAGGGTATTTTAATTTCGCAAATGGTTCACCAAAAAACCCTTTTTCCCTTTTAAACCCTTCCCAATGAGATATACCGGTGAATCACATCAATTAAAATTTCAATTAGAAACACGAAAACAACAAATTTGCAAATGATGAAATCCTAAAATTCCAAAAATTTCAAAATCCCATTTTTAAATTCCATGAATTTATAAATTCTTTATCCAAATCCCTTCCATAAATCAAAATCCTTCTTCAAATACCCCCAAGAAGGAAGAAAATTAAGAACATAAGGCAAATCCAAATCATAAACTAAACATATAATAGGATTTAAGAACATATATGTGAAGAGATTAAAGAATGCAAAAAAACAATCACCTGAAAAATATCAGCAAAGCTCTTCTGTTTGCTGCCTAATCCTATACCAGGCAAGCCAATAAGCCCACCACCACCCCATTCAGTAGAGCTCTGCACTTCATCAAATTCATTCTCAGTCTCTTGTTTCTTCAAATCAAATCCAGGCGGCAACGAAAACAGTGATGGCCCAACACCACCACCACCACCAGTGCTGGTGCTCCTGACCTTCCTCCTATCTCCTATGGCGGAGCTTCCTCCTTGTAACCTCTGTGCAAACCGCCAGTCCTCTTTAGATAGGAGAGGAGGGGGCAACCTAGGGTTAAGATTTACGTTGGAGTAATAGTATGACAAATAAGCAGGATCCGACCTAAGGTCTTCCTCCGAGGTGAAGCCGTTGCCAGTCTTGGTCCGGGCAAAATCGGAGAACGCATCAACACCGGCGGAGGTGGCGGCGGCGCTGTGATTAAACAGACCTCCGACAGCAGTCAGTGAACCCTCGACTGTAGGTGGAGCTGAGCCACTTCTGTACATATTCAACTCGTTATCGCGATCATCGGCGTCCTGACGCCTCTGTTCGCGAAGCAAAATCCCAATTTCCTTATCGAATTCATCTCCCAGAGATCCTTCGCTGTTTCCGATGATCGGCCTCCTCCCTAATTCAGATAACATCTTCACAAACTACAACAATCCCTCATTCACAAAAAAAGATAGATAAATTAATCAAACACTCCAAGAAACCCTAAGAATCGACGATAAACTAGCTAACAACGATTCGATTGCTTCATCGGAAAATCGAAAACGCAAGAAATCGAAAAGAACAAAACTCGCGCAACACCGCTTGCCGCGAGAGGGAAAAAAATAAAAAGAACGACGGAAAAGGAACGACGGCGAGGTGAAGAGAGAGAGGGAGCTGACAGAGAGAGAGAGATTGAAGATCAATCCGGCGGCGAATTTGGTTCTGGAAAAAGGAAGCCCTTTTAGGGTTTTGGTTTCTCAACTACTACAACAATGGAGGAGGATTTAGAAACAGTAACTCAC
Source organism: Eucommia ulmoides (assembly GCA_016647705.1). Lineage (NCBI taxonomy): Eukaryota > Viridiplantae > Streptophyta > Magnoliopsida > Garryales > Eucommiaceae > Eucommia > Eucommia ulmoides. The sequence goes on from CM028338.1 coordinate 2,275,338, forward strand.
ATACCTTATATGATACGTTTAATTGCCTTTTATTCCTTATATTTTAATCTTATTTCATTTTGGTCCCTATTTTTTAAAAACCTACATTTTATCTCCCTCTCTACTTATAATAAATTGGAAAACTGACTTTTTGGTTTATTTGTTTAACTTAGCTGAACATGCTAAAAAATAAGAAAAAATAATTTTTTTTATCTGAATTTTATAATATGAGATGAACAAAATTACCCTTGATTTTTTTTTTTTTGAATTAAAAAATAAAAATAAAATTAGAGAGAGACCGAGTTGGTGACAAAAATGTTAGTTTTTTTTGTTCATTGTCTTTGAATATTAAATTTAAATTAAAAAAATAATTTTTGTTTTTATATTTTTGAATAAAATGTGAGTTTTGCCCTTTGGTCTAAGGGTGTAAATGGTTCAATTCGACTCAATTTTGGTACCAATACTATACCGAACGAAACATAAATCCACAAACAATTCAGTTCGGTTCTATATACAAAATTAAGAAAACCGAAACGAACTCATTCGGTCCGGGTTTAATTTATGGTTTGGGCTATTTTGGCCATTGGTTTAGGGTCGGTTTATTTTTATTTATTTTTTGTTAAGAAAAGATAAGGGTGATTTCTATCACAGGGGAAAAAAAATAAATTAAAATATATAAATATAACATTAATAGTTTGATTTGGTTCAGTTTGAACCGAATCAAAATTTTGAAAACTGAAATTAATCGTTTCCTCTTCTAAATCGAACCTAACTGAACTGAACTAATTTCACTTTTTCATGATTAGAACCATGCAATCAAGTTCGGTTCAGTTTGGTTTTTCGGGTTTTTCATATTTTTCTGTTTTTACTTGTAACCCTAGTTTCTCCCTTTAATCAATAATAAAAAGGAGTAACGTGTAGAATTTTAAAATATAGGGATCAAAATGAAATAACACTAAAGTATAAGGGGGACAAAAAGCAACTAATTTTTCATGACTGAGTTCTTGACTCAGCCTACTGAAGAGAGAGACGAAGAAAATTGTAGATAGAGAAAGAGGAAAGAGAGAGAGGGAGGGGGGGTTGATAATGATATATCTTTTCCTCGTGTTCCCGAAGAGGAATCTGTGGGCGCCACGTATACATTTAAGATTCGGTGATTATCGAGAGAAGAAGGGGAAGTGGCCAAATAGCGGTGCGGTTGGTTAACTTTTTTTTTTGGGCTAAGCTATAATATATTTAATTTTATTATAAATAAGATGTTTAAAATAATATCAAATTTACTATTTTTTTACACTCATGTTACGTTTAATATGATATTTTCAGAATTTTCAGTTTTGATATTCATATTATATTTAATTTTTTAAAGAATATATCGATACATACATGTATTGAAGTTTTTTCATATTTTTTTTTATATTTTAACATTTTTTATTTTGTTTATAAAGAAAAATTAACAAGTAAATCTAAATTAACAATGTAATTAGCAATTGATTTTAAGTGTTTAAGCTTGAACCAAATGATTCTGTTGTCCAGAAAGTTCAAATCATTTAATCCCAATTTCGAAAAACGCTAAAATTAGTATGCCTAATTTGTCTCTGCATGAATTGCGAGATTGAAATTTCTATATTTAAGTTTTACACAAAATTATTTCAGTAAAATCAAAATAACTCTTGTTGTACACATTTTTTTTACGATCTAATTATATATTTAGATTCGTCTAAATAAGATCTTCAAAATAATATCAAATTTACTATTTTTTTCATTAGTTTCAAATTTGTACATTCATGTTACGTTTAACTTGGTACTTTCAGAATTTTCAGTTTTGATATTCATGTTACATTCAACATGATATTTTCAGAATTTTTAATTTTTACATTCAACATCCAAACCACTTTTATCATTTCGTCATGTTATATTCAACGAGTTCATATAATTTGTGTTATTATCAACATTAATTGATATTATTTCTATTATCTTGGATGTTATATGCATATGCACCCTAATCGAAAACTCAAAAAAGAAAAACATTAATATATCATTTTGAAGATCGTGATTTATAAATTATTGTGGTGTAAAAAAAATCATTGAACAATAATATCACAATTGGAAAAATTGTGTGTTTCATTTTCAGTTTCATTAATAATTTATTATCCTATTTTGTTCTGCATTTTTAGGGATAACACATAAAATATGCATATTTAGTAATATGGTTAAATCACAAGATATGAAATATAACCGCTCCTTTAATAGGGGCAAATTACTCCGTAAATTATCAAGTTAAAGGAGCAAATTACTCTGTAAATTATCAAGAGAATTGATTGGTGCAAACTAAATCTCTTGAGTTCATCCGGTAGTTTCCACTGCAAAATTGTATTGCTCGGTAGCTGCCCCAATTCTTAACTATGACATGAAATAGTGATGATGGCCAAATCTGGATCTGATATAGATATATTTTACCTTCAATTTGAACTAAGATTCCTATAAGTAATGCATCACGTCTATCAGTTTTGCGACTCTATTGTGAGAATTTGTATTGTAGGAGTGGTAGAATTTTTACTGAATTTTGATCAGTGCTTGTGTTCAGAGTTACATGTCAGATAATTTAGAATTGACATGAAAACACAACACAAATTGGACACAAAATTCTCGTGTATGGATTTTAACACGCTTTAGGCCGTCATCATGTCCATGTCAATAGATAACACGAATTGTCCGCCTTTATATGGTAGTGTCCACTTCTTTTTTTTTTTGTTAATTTTGTATTGAATTTGGTAGTTAACGTTTAACCAAATTATCGATAAAGGTTAATTTTTTTTTTTTTTCACAAATAGAGTAAAAAATAAAAATTAGAGGATATATAATAATAATCATTTATTAATTTATTTAAATAAAAATATATTTCTCTCAAAATTTCTCTTAATTGTATAAATTGTAAAATAAAAAATAAAAATAATCACCACATGTATTCCTATTTTTATTTCTCTTAAAAAAAAAAAAAAAAAAAAAAAGAATACAATATAGCCATAAATTCCCTTTTCAACTTTCCCAGACATAATTAATTACCTATACTATCCCTAGGTATATTCCCTTTTTTCTTTTTCGTTTTTTTTTTTTTTTTTTTTTTTTTTTTTTTTTTTTTCATTTTAGGGAAAATTCCCTTTTCTACTTCTTAGATTTTCTTCACCTCAATTTAGGTAACTATTATATTTTCCCTTTTTATTTTCTTTTTTGTTTTGTATAATGGCAAAAATGGTAATGTCAATTTATAGCATATGCTTTGCACAAATATAAAAATTATTATTTTTCATGGTAAAAAATTATATATACACTTTTTCTTATATTTCCATATTTGCTCATACCAAAATGAGAAGTTACAAGGTATAATATGTTTATGAAGTTATTAAAGTGACAACTAAAGCCTAAGTAATAATTAAAAACAAAAATTATGAATTTAATTTCGATGTTTTTTTTTGCTCTTGAAGTTTGGGATGGATGTTTAACTGATCCCTATAGTTTGAAAAAAAACATCTGATGCTGAGGTTTGAATTCAGCGTTAATTTAAAACAATTGGTTGGTCTGTTAAAATACGGATAAAAATGTGCAACAATAAATTTATGTGTAATTTTATCACTTTATATACACTTAATCATATGAACAATTTAGACATAATAAATTTGAGTGGTTTTTAATGAATAGTTTACGAAATTAAAATTTTAATTCATACAGTCCACGAGCTGTAATAATTTTACGGCATACATCAACTTTTGGATTTTTTACAGTAACTTTTGACTTTTGAAAATATTATTGTAGTGCGTGGACTTTTAAAAATAAAATAAAATTAATAGTACAAAATGTAAATTTTTTCTACTCCATACATGCCGTTGTCACTAGTCGGCATCTTCAATGGTGACGTCTTAAATTTGCAACATCTCGCCATGTTTGTAACAAACCGTTAATAATTGATCCAAATTGACACCAAGCTCAAATTTTAGGGTTAAATGTGATTTTATTAAATTATAAGGACCAATTAGAAACCCACCCCAAACTTTAAGGGTTAAAAGTATATTTTTCACTTAAAATTTAGGGATTTTTTATTAATATTCTACGAAATTAAAATTTTAACTCAGATAAGCTACGTGCTATAATAAGTTTTTGAGAAGTTCAAAGTTACTGTAATATATATAAACATTACTGTAATTTTTTTATGTAAAAAATTACATTAATTGTTATGATTTAGGCAATTTTTGAACTTTTGATGGTAAATTTAAAATTTTAGAAAAAATATTACAATTCATGAACTACATATGTTAAAATTTTAATTTCGGGTAGCCTGCTCCAAAAAAAATAAACCCTAAAATTTAAATATATATATATATATATATATATTGTCAAATTTAATATTCATTTTCCATGGCAAAATTTGGTTCCGAGTACCCATTTTGGCCTAGAGAAGACGCCAATGGATCTTCGCGCCAAAATCATTTTCCGAGCAAATTGTTCATACTTCATTCAAAATTGAGCGGTGGAAATTCTAACTAGAAGCTAATGGGTCTTCGTTACCAGAATCATTTTACGGGCAAAATTGTTCATACTTCATATCATCCATGGCAAAATTTGATGGTATGCATTTTGGTTTAGAGAAGAAGCTAAGGATCTTCGCGCCAAAATCATTTCCGAGCAAATTGTTCATACTTCATACCAAAATTGAGTGATGGAAATTATAAGTTGTTTGATCACTCTTACGTGGATTCAAGGCGTTAATGGATCTTGAATCCGTGGTTCGGCCTTTTCTCGGAACTGTAAGGGCTTCCTCTCTTCTTCATTTTGATCTAGAACAAGTTTTTTAGGGTTTGGATTACCGTTTTCCGCATGAAATGATCGGTGTAAATGTCCAAGCTAATTGATCTTCGCGCCAAAATCATTTTCCGAGCAAATTGTTCATACTTCATACAAAATCGATTTTGTTCATACAAAATCGAGCGGTGGAAATTATTACTAGAAGCTACACAGGAAATCGACTTGTTTGATCACTCTCTCGCGGATCCAAAACGTTTATGGTTCCTGAATCCGCAGTTCGAGCTTTTCGCAGAAATGTAATTGTGAGTGCTTCCTCTCTTCTTCGTTTTCATCTAAAACTAGTTTTATTCAGGGTTTGAATCACTGTTCTCCGCCTGAATTTATCGGTGTAAATGTGCAAATCTAGGGTTTATGTTTGCAAAACTTCCATTCACTCTTGCTCTCCCTGAATGATTGTTGATGTCATCGAAAACTGGTAGCACAATAAATTTGTAACGATTGCTTGCAGTCTTCGCTCTTCGTTTTGGTTACGCCTGCACAAATTCTTAACACCGAGGGAGGATCTTAGCGAAAAACTTTTGGCGTGAGATTAAGTATTCTAAAAGAAAGAATATTAAGCTGAATTTAAATTCAAATTGTGCTTACCTCTTACAAGTTACAACCTCGGTATTTATAGTTTTTCAAAAGGTAGAAAGAGGGGTGAGAGAGCATGTAATGATGAATCAATTACCAGTGCACATACCCCTTGCCTGCGCAGATCCTTAGGCTCATTTGCGTGACTCTCTAACGAACTTTCTACCCGTCTTGCCTCTTGGACCCAACCTGCGTGTAGAATCCAGTTCTGAGTGCTCACGGACTTATCTTGAGCATATCGTTTGCTAAAAGGGCTTCGGCCCGTCAGTTATGGAGCTTGGGACTTTCGGAACCGTGTCATGCTCTAGGCCTATTTCTATGGCAGCCCACTCGAGCGGCCATGACCAAATTTACCGTCATCAATCGTGATAAACGTAATCTAGGGTTTAATCGGTATTTCAATCCTTCAATTCTGTGTCATTTTCATTTTGTCCACAGTTGCTCGTTTGAAGCTTTGATGATGTATAAGCAATTGAGCAGGGAGGCGGATCTTGCCCATTGTAGCAAATTCATGAGAAGTGGTAAAAGATATTATTGGTCACTGAGCTTCAGGGTAAGTCTCTTTCTAGTATATTTAATTTTTTTTTTCTCGGTTGAGTCCTTGAAGAGTTGAAGTTCAAATTTTAGATGCTGATTTCTTCATAATCTATACTGATTTGATCATATTAGTGTTAAAATCCCACATCGAATTTGCGAGGCTTCCCAAGTAGTTTATATATGAAATAAGTACCTCCACTTAACACCACATGGTTTTAGGTTGGAATCTCTTAACATGGTATAAGAGCTAGGTTTGGGAAGTCGCTTTTATTTGTCCCCAATTGTTTGAATATTTGTCTTGTTTATTTCGTTGTTTGATTGCATGAAGTGCAAGATGGGGATGCACGCAAGGGTAGGTGTTAGCATCCCACATCGAATTTGCGAGACTTCTCAAAATTGTCTATATATGAAAGGAGTTATTTTACTTAATACTATATGATTTTAAGTTGAAAACTCCTAACAGTTAGAACAACGCGAAGTCTCATTTGAGTAGATTGAAACTATACTGACTAGTTTAAGATTTAGCATAAATTGTAGACACAAATGATGTAATTTACCCTAATTAAGAAGTCAACTTTGATTACCTAGTTATTACCTTTCCAAAATTATCTTGATAATAAGCATTTCTCTCATATTTTTTTTGTTAATTATATATATTATACATATATAATCATATAAATTAAATTGATTAATCTTTACTCGAAATAGAATTATAAGTAAATTTAAAAAATCAATAGAAGAGTACGACTAGCACCATATAATGCCATTTTATAATACCCAACAATTTAGTAGTTTCCTATCTCATATAAGAGGAGAGAGACCATGGATATTTTTCAAGAATATGAAATTAAGACACGTCTCATCTTTAAATATCTTGACAAATTCAACCTTTGTAATGCCTAAATATTACTAAAAATACAGTTGGCCCGTCCTATCCTATGCCTGTTCAAGCAATAACATGATTATAAAATATTAGCCCATGTATTCAGACGTGTCCACGGCGTATCTGTATTAGAAGTGTCGATGGTTCTGAGGGCTTAGTTTAGTCCCCATGAGGTTTTTCAATTGAGTTGTTTAAAATGAGTTTTGAACTACTTGGTAAATTTGTCAGAAGTAGCAATTGAAAAGAAAAAACACACAATTAGCGTTTGGTAAAAATTTGTGTAGAAATATTAAAAACTATTAAATTATTAAAATAGACGTATATTATATTTACTGATCCGATTGGCAAGTCACCTTAAATGGGGATTAGCATTTAACATTTAGATTACATGCTATAGTAAAATTGATGTATTTGTATCTTGAATGAAGTGGTTAATAAGTTGCTATTGACAAGGCCTATTTTGGATATGTTTTGCAGTTGGTCTCTTAAATACACAATTTTTTTTTTTTTTTTTTGGGTACATATGCTGGGGAAAAGGGTTGAACTCTAGACTTTTTACAAAAGAAGTTAGGACATATTCACCTGGTTACAAGTCTTGGGATAATACAGAACAACTGATAAATGCGATAAAAGGTAAATTTAATTTTGAAATATTTAAAATTTCGCGTCGGGGGGATCATGGCAGCTCCAGTTTAAAAGTAGAAATAACATGTCACCAAAAACAACTTCAATCAGAAACAATTCCTAAAGTATCTAGTGCAGACAAAATAAGATCGTCACATCTTCCTATTACAACAATGCAATCGACCTACTAATTATTTCATATTATGTTGAATCCCACATTGATGTTGTGTCCCTGATATTCGTTCACAGTGGTTTGTCGAAGTTCACCTTGCACTTGAGGGGGCGTGTTGAATCCCACATCGCTTATGTTATCTAATCCTGAGTTATATATAAAGCCTAGGGTAATCCTCCTATTACAAGGCATCTTTCGAGAGTGAGTTAGTCTTGAGTTCTTTGCATTCAACAATCACATCAATAAGCCCTTTCTCCTTCCCCTTCGTTTTTCGCTTCATCTCAGTCTTGAAAAATTTCTCCGTGCATTTTGGTAAGTTCGATCTGGTAATGTTTGTTGTTTTGTAATCGGATTTATGTTATGGAGTTCTGTTCGTTATTTGCTTGTAGTTGATCGTTTTTCGAAAAAAAATTGGGAGAAAATTTATTCTTCTTTAATTGAATTTTTATGTATGAGAACTGTTATTTCTCTGCACAATATCTTGTGTATGCATGAATGTGTGTTCTTGGAGAAGAAATGGAATTTGGGAATTATACATTTTATAATTTGATTGTCTTGATCCAATTGAGCTGATGCTTCTGGTTTCTATATGAATGATGAACTTAATATGCATATATTACTTACTATTACCTTTTTTTTCTTCTTTTCTGAATGAATTAAGAGTCATTTATTTCACAAGTCATGCAGTTTGGTCAAATTCATTTAGAGTGATTATGCCAAAAATAATATATGTTTCTGCTCTGTTACCGGAATTTTAGAACAAAATTCTGGAAAAAAGAGCAGAATCATTTTTTTGTTCCCAGATTTCTCTTTCTGTTCCATGTTTTCTGTGCAAAACAAAAAAAAGAAAAAAAAAAAAAGAAAAAGGAAAACCAGAAAAAGAAGTATACTAAACAAACGTCACCTCAGTGTATGAATCTTTTTTTGGTTGCCAAGACAAGTGGTTCAATTATCTCATCTAATTTCCTTGGATTACACATTCTTTCGGCAGAGTGATCTTGGGCCTTTCTCAACTCCAAAAGTTGGCGCATGAGGTGAGTCTTTCTATCACACTTACTATTTTACCACTAACCTCTTTCACATCTGATATAGGATAAATCCAACAATCTTCTTTTCACACCTCGGGCCTTTGGTCGGCTAACCCTCGACTGGGTTAAAGTTGTTGTAATCTAAATTCTGATACTGGTATTGCGTGATCTTGGATCTCTCTAATATCCAAAAGCTAAGTTATGCGGTGAGAGTTTTCCTCACATTTATAACTTGACCACCGGTGTCTTCCACATCCGAGGTGGGATAAAGTCAATACTTTTTTCATGTCATCAAGTATTCTAGTTTTGTACATGCTAAGAGACGGAAGAATTCTCGAAAACATGTTATTATATGATGATTTTTTTGCCCGTAATGTTTCTGAAAGTATAGTATTTTTATAAAATTAGAAAGGATACCGCTCACCTCTGTTTGATTTCTGTATTTTTTTTACCTTTTATTTTTATATTTTGTTTGCAAGTATCTGCATTACTTGATTATATTTTGTTCGCGTTTTCTTTAAAGCTAGTTTGCTTTAGAAACTTCTCAGATGCTCTACATATACATACATACATATATATACATCCATACATATACATGAATATTTATGTTCTTCTAACATTTGATTCTTTTAATAGATCATATTCTGGAAAATCCTGCAACCATGAGTTCTGTTTTTCGCGGTTCTAGACCTGAGATTGAAAGTGGATTACCAGGATTTGTTTGTTCACAACGTACAGTGGTAGGTCTTTGAAATGTTTATGTTCCCATAATTTTGTTCTAAAATTTGGGAACGAAACAGTAACATATTATTTTGTTCTCATAGTTTTTGTTTCTGTTCCATGTTTTTTGAAAACAAAAACACTAATGCACCGTCTAATAACACTTTTTTTAAGTACTTTAAAAATAAGTATTTTTAACTTTCTTAAAAATAAAAAAGTACTTAAAAACCAAACCGTGCCTAAACAAAATCCGCCTTATCTACCTATTTTTTTATCAGTGGCCATGGTTTGGACATGGCACTGATATGCTGTTTGTCTCAGCAAATGCCAACAGCTATGCCATTTTTTCTCACATGTAATGACTTCTCTCTGTTTATTCTTCTTTTTACCTGTTTGAATATAATTTTCAAAAACTGTTTTCTAAAACTAAGCAAGTTTCAGTGTTTCAGTTCCCAGGTTTTTGTTCCTGGAAAACAAAAATATATGGAAAAAAAAGAAAAGAAAAGAAAAGAAAAGACAACTCGGTGCACACGAATGCTATTGTCATTGTGGGGTCTGAGGAGGATCAAATGTACGCGGCCTTACCCTATTTTTGATATTTGAATTTGTGACCTCCAGGCCACCATGGAACCAGAAAAAGGAAGGAAAAAAAAATTATGTTCTGCTGTAACATTTTGGAACAAAATTTGAAAATGAACACAAAATTGCTCTCTGATTTCTATACTGTTCCAAGTTTTTTTTGGGAACGAAAACACTAAACAAGCGCCACCTTAGTTTTACTTGATTTAGATCTTGAATCTTTGTTTTTCCCTGTAGATTTTCCTTGTTCTATCGATTATTGAGGTGGCTGCGAGCCTTAGAATCTACGCAGCTTGGCATCATCTCCGAGCTCATGCTCCGCCTCGTTCTTATGAGTTCATTGACATGGTTACCTTTTAAAAAAAAAGGAAAAAGTACAATTTAGACCCTCTAATTATTGATACATTTTTAAATAGTCCCTTTAAATTTAAACGTTTCATTTCAAACCCTCTATGTATCATAATGTTTCAAAATGGTTCTTCTATTAGAAAATCAGTTAAAACTAACAGAATTTAGGATAAAATGGTCTTTTTATATTTTTTTATTTTTTTAATCATTTTTAATTAATTAATACATATATATATTTTAATCTCTCTCTCTTCCTCCCCTTCCTCTCCCCGCCACCTCCCTCTCCCTCTTCCTCTCCTTCCCCTCTCTCCCTCCCACCCTACCCCTGTAACAGGGGGTGGTTTCACCCCCTGAAACAGGGGGTGCCACCATCCCCTGTTGCAGAGAGGAAGGGGAGGAAGAGAAAGAGATTAAAAAAAAAAATTAATTAAAAATAATTAAAAAATTTAAAAAATGTAAAAAGACCAATTTACCCCTAAATTTCGTTAGTTTTAACGGATTTTTTAACAAAAGGACCATTTTGAAACGTTATGATACGTAGAAGGTTTGAAATGAAACGTTTAAATTTAGAGGGACCACTTAGAAATGTGTCAATAGTTAGAAGGTCTAAATTGTACTTTTTTCTAAAAAAATAAGACGACGTTTGACACTTTATTTTTATTAAAAAAAAAAAGTAAATCCGTTGAAAATGATTTTTTAAAGTAGAAGCAAAAAAATTAAAGTGTACACATTGTAGAAGGGGAGGTGTTATTTTTCCTTATCAATTGGGGTTCGACTCTCTTGGGAACATCTTAGGAGAGTAAATCTTGAATTTAATCCTGAATGAATCAGGCTAATGTGAGAGAGTGCGCTCTTAATATTGTTCAGGGAGTTGATTAATCGAGGTGTGCGTAAATTGGCACGGAAATATCTTATAGTACAACTAGAAAAAAAAAAAGATAATCATAGTCCAGAGATAATATTTGGGTCATACCGCGGGTTCTTTGACATGCTCATGCTAGTTTTTTAGTAATTAAGGTACGGTTTGGTAACATTTTTTTAGGTACATTTATAATATAAAAGTGAATATGGTGTTTAATTATTTTTATATATTTATTTTAAGTAGAAGTAAAAAAATATAAAATATGTTTGACACTATATAGATAATATTTTTGTTCAAATAATTTTAATATTTTTGTAAAAATTAATGTAACGTGTAAACCACATAGGTCAAAATTTTAATTTCGTGAATTGTTCATCAGAATGTTTTTATTTTAAATTATTTTCTTAGTTTTATCATAACCATGAATTTATTAATATGAATTCGATAAATTCAATATAGTATGTAGTGTAAACTTTATTGTGTTAGGACATAGGCAGAATGCACCAATTTTATTGTGCAACGTGCAACATTAATATTTCTTTTGAGTGTAAACTTTAGGGGTGGAATGTGCAATTTATCGATAGTATGAATAACACTTTTTTTGCACTTTGTACCTTTGAAGTTTTAAACAATTTCACTTTAGTTCTTATATTTTTTATTTGAGCACATTAACTCTTAAAGTATCCAAATCGTGTTATATGTCAGTTCAAATCAATAATTTTGTTATTCTTCTGATGTAAATTTGCCACATGTTAAATATAGAATCACTCGTGTGGTGAACAATGTTTTTAAAACCGGATCGAACGTCAAATCGAAAAAGTTACAGGGTCACGGGTTCGACCGGTAGGCGAACCGCGGTTGAACCGATGACGTCATAATTACGTCCTTAATATATATATATATAAAAAAAATAAAAAATAGAATATGTATTATTATATTATACTTGAAACCTTAGATCTTATCCAAATTACATATTAATATTAGTTTTTTTTTTTTAATTGATATTAGTACCTATTGGCATCGTAATTCACACCCACCATCATGAACTGTCACTTTCTCTCTTCCTCACCAAATCCCCATCACTTTTTTATTTGGTCAAGATTTTTCCATCACTTCGCTCTCTTTTTCCCGCTCGCTTCAATTGTCGCCGCATTAGGTACCTCTCCCCCGAGTTCTTTACGTAATAAATATAAAAAAAAAAAAAAAAAAAAATTTCTGACAACGGATCTATTCCAACTTATTTACGAAATCCGCGTATTTCGGAGTTGGTAATCCCGGGAACCGAGATCCCGGGATTGCTAACCCCGGGATCTTCCTTTTAATTTTTTTTTTTTTTTTTGGACATAATGTGCCAGGGTTACCAACCCCGGGAACCTAAGAGCAGCCGGCCCTGCTCAGCTGCATAAAGCAGCTGTTCAGTTGTTTTATGCAGCACAGTTTTGAAACCCGCGCCCCCCCCCCCCCCCCCCCCGCGCCAAACCCCTACCGGCTGAGACCATATAAATCCCAACGACTTTCTCCATTTCATGCAACTCTCAAGCTTCTCCTTCTCCTTTCCCTTCTCCATTTCCTTGTTCCTTCCTCAATTTCACAAATTTTGATCATTCCATTTTTGGTGTAAAAATTTAACGAAGATTGTTCATCAATTTTTGACAAATTTCACAACTTCATAACTTCACAACTTCTTCCTCCTACTACAAAAGGTAAGTTTATTTTAATTTTTTTAATTTATTTGTTAATTAGATTAATATGTTTTTTACTTATTAAATTTACTTACTTGTTTAATTGTTAGTTTAATTTTTTTGTTTGTTAGTTTCATTGATTACTTGTTTTTTACACATTATATAATACACTATTTAATAAATTAGTTAGTTTAGTTGTTAATTTAATTTTTTTTAAACATGAAAAAAAACATTAGAGGATAGTTTAATTTTAATTTGTTATTTGTCTAATTTGTTAGTTAATTTTGTTTATTTTGTTAGTTAGTTTACTTGTTTAATTTGTTGGTTCGTTAGTTAAATTAATTTGTAAATTAGTTAGTTAGTTTAATTTGTTAATTTAGTTGTTAAATTAAAAATTACACTATGGTCCCTTTCACATGTGTAGAAAAATATAGATTAATATATTATTTAAAAATATTGTTAGTTAGTTAGAAAAATACACTTTGACCCCTTAAAATATAACAATTAGAAAAATATATGATTTAATGTATTGTTTTAGAAAAGTTTTAAAATAAATTGTTATTTGTTTTTGTTTTTTTTAATTTAGTTAAAATATTGAATTATTTAGTTTAATTTATGAATTTAGTTGTTTAATTATAAAATTTTAATTAAAAATTGTGCACTTTGACCCCTCAAAATTTGACAAATTATAAATATTAAAATTAAAATATATTGGTTTAAAATAAATTCTAACTTAATTTGACTTTATTTTTTGAATTTAGTTGTTTAATTAAAAAAAATACATTTTGACCCCTCAAAGTATGACAATTACAAAAATATATAATTTAATGTATTGTTTTAGAAAAATATAAAATTTAATGTATTATTTTAAAATAAATTGTTAGTTGGTTTTTTTTTTTTTTTTTTTTTTTTTTAAAAAAAAAAAATTTAGTTAAAATTGTTAATTAGTTAGTTTAATTTATGAATGTAGTTGACCCTTCAAAGTATGATAATTAGAAAAATATAAAATTTATTTTATTGTTTTAAAATAAATTGTTGGTTGTTTATTTTTTTTGATTTAGTTAGTTAAATTTTAAGTTAAATTTAGGAATGTAGTTGTTTAATTTATAAATTTTAAATTAAAAATTGTGCACTTTGACCCCTCAAAATTATGCAAATTAGAAAAATATATATATTGGTTTAAAATAAATTGTAAGTTAATTTGAGTTTAATTAAAAAAATCTACTTTGACCCTTCAAAGTATGACAATTAGAAAAATATAAAATTTATTTTATTTTTTTAAAATAAATTGTTAGTTGTTTATTTTTTTTTATTTAGTTAGTTAAATTTTAAGTTAAATTTAGAAATGTAGTTGTTTAATTTATAAATTTTAAATTAAAAATTGTGCACTTTTACTCCTCAAAATTATGCAAATTAGAAAAATATATATATTGGTTTAAATTAAATTGTAAGTTAATTTGAGTTTAATTAAAAAAATCCACTTTGACCCTTCAAAGTATGACAATTAGAAAAATATAAAATTTATTTTATTGTTCTAAAATAAATTGTTAGTTGTTTATTTTTTTTTATTTAGTTAAAATTGTGAATTAGTTAGTTAAATTTATGAATGTAGTTGTTTAATTATCAATTTTTAATTAAAAATTGAGTACTTTGACCCCTCAAAATTATGCAAATTAGAAAAATATATATATTAGTTTAAAATATACTCAAAGCCATAAAAAATTAACACTGTAAACATTGGTATAAGAACATACTTTTATGATTGAGTTTTAGTTGATGATATTATTTTCTTGTTTTGTTTTGCTTTTTGAAATAATAGCCGCTTGAAATGGATCACGTCCTTTTGTTATTGTATTGGGGTGGTAGAATATTGGAAGGTACTGAATTCGGGATTAGTTACAGTACATCAGTTATAAAATCTTTGGTTGTCCATAGGGGAACAACCTTAGATGAATTAATTGAGATGATAAAAATGTGTGTTCTTGAGAATGAGACTGATGGGAATTTGAAACTGAAGTGTAGGATGCCGATGGCACTTTTCGGGGCGAATTATAAATATACCCTATTTTCTATTGGGGATGACTCAGCATTAAATCAAGTACTTGAGTTACCACTTTACATACCATCGCTTCTTACTGTTGAGGTGTATGTAGAGGTAGAACGAGCATTTGCTGATGGTTCGAATTTTTTCCCTGGAAGTGGTCATTTTACCAACTTATTGAGTCATAGTTTTAATCCGTATAGTAGCCAATCTGATGGCCAATTTTTTGGCACCTTCCCCCAAGCAGTCCAGTCTAACTATATTGTCCCACCCCCTTACATTCCAGAACAATATCATTCCCACAGTACTTCCATGCCGCACCCCCAATCTGATCATGATCAGGGTACCAGCTCTGGTCTTCCACATCACCATTATTCACCGACTAGTCTACCGCAACATGACACAAGTAATTATGGTGGTGAGTTTGATACAATTGATAGTCGTCATGATGTGTCAGAGGAAGAGTTAGATGCAGATGTTGCGTTTGACCCAGACGAAGTTGTAGATGCTGGGCCTAGTGGGCAAGGTAGTGAGAATCAACAATTGCCGTTGGAAAGGGATATTCCATTTTTCAATAACTTGGAATGGGGTGACGACGATGATATGGCAAAATATGAGCCGAAATTGCGAAAAAAATTTTGGACACCAGAGATGGACGAATTTCGTATTGGTATGGTCTTTAAGGATAAGGAACATGTGCAGCAGGCCGTTAAATATTACCACGTGAAGAAAAACAAAGAGTTTCGTGTGTTGGAAACGAACAAAAAGGTCTGGTCAGTTCATTGTTTGCATGGATGCAGTTGGAGGTTGCGGGCAGGTAGGAAAAAAAGTCACCGCATGTTTCAGATTACGCAGTATGAAGGGCAGCACACATGTTTTTATAATCATACTGCTGTAGATCATAAAAATCTGGATTATGGACTCATTGCGAACCTAATACTTGGACAAGTCGAACAGGATCCAGAATTGAAGATTGGCGTGATTGTGGCTTACGTCAAGGAGTCTCAGGGATTCACCATCTCCTACCGAAAAGCTTGGATGGTTAGAGCTAAAGCCATCGAGACCTTGTTTGGAGATTGGGACGAATCTTATCAAAAGTTGCCGAAGTTTATGTTCGCGTTGCAGTACTATAATCCGGGAACGATTGTCGAGTGAAGAACTGTGTCGACTGATATGCCTACCTACAAGACGTTCGACATGGTATTTTGGGCATTCAAAGCTTCAGTTGACGGATGGCGTTATTGTCGCCCCGTAATCACCATCGACGGGGCGCACTTGTATGGTAAATACGAGGGCAAGATTTTAATCGCCATTGGAATGACGCCGTCTAACAAGTGCTATTCATTGGCTTTTGCCATCGTACCGATAGAGGACTATCGATGCTGGCGATGGTTCATCTACATGCTTAAGAGGCATATTGTCGAAAATCGCCCTGAGGTAACATTGATATCGGACAGACACGGCGGCATTACTAGTGCGGTTGATAGTATCTGGCTTAATCAACAAAATGAGCCTGTCCGACATCATCGATTTTGTTTGCGTCACCTTTGCAGCAATTTCAACAAGATTGCTAAAAATCAGCATCTCAAAGATCATGCTTAGAATGCGGGTGCTGCGACACAAATTCGAAAATATAATGCTATCATGGAAGAGATTAAAAAAATTGATGTTCAGGCGCATGCATGGTTGAGCAGTCATCCACCTTATAAATGGACCAGGGCACACGACAATGGTAAGCGTTGGGGAGTGATGACGACCAATTATGCAGAGGTATTTAACAACTGTTTGAAGGGTACAAGAAATGTTCCAATTACTGCATCCGTGAAGATTACGTTCTACAGGATGGTTAAATACTTTGATATTGGTCGACAACAAGCTCTAAAGGACTCGGCCGATGGTTACGTATATGTTAAACACGTCGTTGAGAAAATACTGAAATCTCAAGCCAAGTCTAAAACATACGAAGTTCAAATATTCAATCGGTAATTTATTATTTTTTAATTATTTTCATGTTACATATAACTGCATCGACACATATTTAATATAATATAATTTTTTTTCTAGAGAGAACATGATCTACCACGTGAAAACTAGAAAGACTTTCATTGGGGGCTTGATCGCTCATGAAGTCACATTAGGTGATGACGCTAATTGCACATGTGGAAAGTATAAAATTTGGCGATATCCGTGCTCTCATATGCTTGCGGCCACCGAGTATAGTGGAGTTGATGCATTTCGCTATATTGCAGCTGAGTACACGATGACAAACCAATTGATGGCATGGGAGTCATCGTTTCGCCCGATTATTCACGAGGACTACTGGCCAGAGACCAATTTTCGGAACCTTATTCCAGATCATGACAGACTTCGGGTTGTTCATCGTGGTCGACCAAATTCCACTCGCATTCAAAACGAGATGGATCAATCGCGGAGAATAATGACAAATCGTTGTGGTTTATGTTCTCAAACTGGACATGATAGGCGGAGGTGTCCATCCCGACCCCGTCATACGCCCAATTAATCTTGTCGGTTCATTATAATTATGTTTATGCTACTTCATTTGTTTGTTATGTCAACTTTTATATATTATAAATTCCATGCACATATTTCTTCATGATCAATGCTATATTTTGTTTATAAATATCATTAAATTTTAATTTCATACTAACAAATTTACCACAAGTGTGGACGGACCAAATTTCAGCCATGTCAATCCCTGGACCCGAAGATGTTTCAGTTCTACATATGCAGGCGCAACATAGGTCTGAAGTAGTATGGGTAACACAGGTAAATATTTAGGTTATTGCATTATATTAATTTTTATATTTCAGTTTTTAAAAAATTTAATGTTATTTATTGTGTCTTATTTAATGTTTCAGGATATTCGTTCTCTTGACTGTCCTGGATCCGATGGAGGAGAATGGAGAGAAAACATTCCCCCTCAAATTATACAATTGATAGAATCAGTCGGTTTCTACGGCCCGTTCAGGTTGTGGCCGAAGCGATTGGATAGGGCTCTCATAACTGCATTGGTAGAGAGATGGCGTCCGAAAACCCACACTTTTCATCTACCCATCGGGGAGATGACCATCACATTACAAGACGTTGCCGTCTTGTTGGGGTTACCTGTGCATGGGAAGCCGGTTATCGCCAATGAGCCAGCGCGAGCGGGACCCGAATGGCAAGCACTTTGCCTCCAGCTCCTTGGAGTAGTACCACCAGAGGCACAGATTAGGAATGGGTGTTTGAAGCTCAAGTGGTTACAGAACACCTTTGCCGAAGTTCCTGAGGATGTCGACGAGGAAGTCATGCATTGCTACGCACGTGCGTATTGCTTGCTTATACTTGGCCAGATGTTGCTGCCTGATAAATCGCAGAACAGCGTCAGGCTAATCTACCTTCCATTGCTTGGTGACTTGACACCTAGCGTCAAGTATAGCTGGGGCAGTGCGACGCTTACAGTCCTCTACCGCGAGCTATGTAAGGCGTCGAAGGCCAACACGAAAGACATAGCCGGTTGTCTACTTTTGTTGGAGTGTTGGGCCTGGGAGCGGTTGCCGAGACTTCGACCTGAAGTTATCCATGAACCCCAGTATGACATCGCAATCGCAGAGCTGGACTTCGGTAATGGTGTGATGTTCCCAGCTGCTCCAAGGGGTGCTTGGTAACTAATTCGTATTTTATTTTTAATTTCATTTACCATGTAATAAATATTTATTTATGGATATTAAACTTATGATTTATATGTTTGTTGTACAGGTGGACCCTCGAATTCAATTTAGAAAACTTGCCGATGCATGTTCTAGCGGTGTATCGCGATCAGTTAGATCGCTTGCAGAATAACGAGGTTACTTATTTATTTATATCAAAATTTAAATAAATTTATTTCTTTATTTATTTAAATAAATTTATATTTTGTTTTGACAGGTTATTTGGATGCCCTATATCTTGTCGACTTTGCCTCCATATACTACAGATGGAGAAGATATATGGATAGCATCGCTACCTCTTATTTGTTTCGAGGTCGTCGAATACACGTATCCCCTGCGCGTGCTACGACAGTTTGGTTATCGCCAAGGGGTTCTTCAGCCGGTAATTATGGATCGGGACTTGCACAAAATGACTCGGCGAGGATACTTTGGTGTAAACTGGACTGAGAAGCACCATGCACATATAGTTGCGTGGAATAGACGACGAGCACCAGATGTGCGCAGATTTCAGCAAGGGATAGGAGTTGACCAAGGATTCATGGATTGGTATTGGAGAATCACACGAAGGATCTTGGTCAACCCGGTGTACCGACCTGAGTTTGGGTATCTAGCAATAGGAGGACGAGTTGTGTTAGAAGTATGGCCCCCATTTGACTGTACCATCTGTTTAGTTATATGAGTTTGATTATGTTGTTATTATTCATGTATTAAATAACCAATTATATGTGTTTCGTAGGATACAGAGGTATCAAACCTGATACGCTTGAGTGATTTAACTCTGCGGTCGGGTACTACGGAATCAGGTATTGCATTGGCTCATGCCATCAATGATGACACCATTGGGAAGATGCACCGAGGAGTACTATGCCATGTGGCACCTGACGTTCCTCCATCTTCGCAGCTTGCACATCAGTCTCCTCGTCAGCAATGGACTTCTGATGCCTACTATCCAGATAGTGTGGGTGATGTTGGACCATCCACATCGTACAACATGGGTGCTTATGACGGACCATCTAGCACGTACGGATTGGGTGACGGTGCTGGGCCTTCCGACGTGTACCAGATGCACGACCCTTATTCGCATGAGCCATTGCAGCTAGGTACACAACCGTCACCTTCATTCTTCACTCCTGCGATGGACAAAATTGTCTCAACTTTAGGCGTGAATCCTCCAATGGCATTTGTTCAACCGACAAGATTGGAAAGACAAGTGTCACCGGTGCTATGGTTGGGGGACGATGGACAAGTTACACAGCTTCATGACGAGGTTGAGGAACCTCCGATTGCTCAACGCTGAGGGTGGAGGAATGTCCGACGTAGGCCTTGTGGTACATAGTTAGTTAAATAGTAGATAGTTTAAGTATAGGATTGTAAATACAATTTTTTGTAAATAATCCTTTTTTTTTTTTTAATGTTTGTAGAGGTTAAAAAGTTGTTAATCTACCGTACATATTTATTCTTCTTGAATTTGAAAGAAATTTTTTCGAAGGTAGACATGATATAGACAAGATATAACAAACGCAATACATAACAAAGACAATACATAAAAAATAAAGTACATAACATCACGAAAAATAGTTGTCAAAAAAATATTAAAGTAACAAACTAACTAAGAAATTAAACAAGTAATCTAACAAATTAAATTAACTAACTACTTAACAAATTAAATAAGTAAAGTAAATAACAAACAGATTAACTAAATAATAATTTATTCAAATTTTGAGATGTTAAAGTTCCTAATTTTTAATTAAATAACTAAATTAACAAATTAAATTAACAAAATAACTTAAAAAATAAATTAACTAAATTAATTATAAATTAAGTAAAAAATATAATAATCAAATTAACAAATATATTAAAATTACCTGAAAATCCGAGAGATGAAAGAATTGTAAGAAGGGTTCGGTTGGAGAAGGTCGAGAGAGGAAAGAGTTCCAAACAGCTGCGGAAGGGGAAGGGGTTAGATTTGGCGGATTATTATTATTATTTTTTTTTAAGATAGATGGTCCCGGGGTTGGTAACCCCGGGACCCGTCAGCCGCCGGAGATGCTGTCGACGGCGACAGCGTTTGTCCGGCATAACATCCCGGGATTACCAATCCTGGGATGGTCACGGCTTCCGTTAGCCGCAGCTGAAGCAGCTTCAGCTTGTGCAAGCTTCAGCTGCTTGCACAAGCGGCTATATCTTAGGTTCCCGGGGTTGGTAACCCCGGGACATTATGTCCAAAAAAAAAAATAAAAAATTAAAAGGAAGATCCCGGGGTTGGCAATCCCGGGATCTCAGTTCCCGGGATTGCCAACCCCGAAATACGCGGCTTCCGTAAATAAGTTCGATTAAATCCGTTGTCAGATTTTTTTTTTTTTTTATATTTATTACGTAAAGAACTTCCTCTCCCCCCCCTCCCGCTCTGAGTTGTTTACATATATAATATAAATTTAAAAGAAAATTACTGAAATAGTGTTGTTTGTAACTTATTTACATTTTTAGTGTTACTCGGGGTTCAAAACCCCGGGTTTGTGGGGCCGGCGGTATACCCGGGGTTCCGAACCCAGGGTATACGATTTTTTTTATTTTTTTATTTTTTTGGTATACGAGTTTATACCCGGGGTTTGGTACCCCGGGTTCTATGTAGGACCCGGGGAACCAAACCCCGGGTATAAACCAATTTAAAAAAAAAAAAAAAAAAAAAAAAGAAATCGTTTTTGCCCAAGAAATTTTTAAAATTTTCGGCAACTTTAAATTGATTAATGGTGATCTATCGATATTTTAAATAAATCTATTTTTTTTTGTGCATAAATTAGGTTCAAAACACTACATAATGCTTTTTACAACACTAAAAACGAACAAATGGATGAATTTTAAAAAATCGCTAAAGTTGACCAGATGAGTTGTTTCGATAACGGTGGAATTTTTTTCGGCAATTTAGAATTAATAAAAGATTGCATGTCCGTAACAGAAATGAACCAAATTTTTTGTATATAAACTATGTTCATAACACTACATAACAAAACTTAGAACACTAAAAATGGAAAAGTGGATGAATTTTAAATAATCGCTAAAGTTGATCAGACGAGTTGTTTCGTTGACGATGCAATTTTTTTGAAAATTTTGAATTAACAAAAAATGGTCGTCTATCCGTAACAGAAATGATCCTGATTTTTTTTTGTATATAAACTACGTTCATAACGCTAAATAATAAAATCGAGAATACCAAAAACAGATTAGTGATTTTTTTTTAAATAATGGTTATTATCATAACATTTTATTACTCTTCAACGTTTCAAAAAATACTATATTGCTCTTCAATATTTGGATGGACATAACTTTGCGCTCGGTGATCTGTTGGGGGCAATTTTTTTTTTAAAAGTTGGGTCTGATTTGAGTCATCACTTTGGCTTTTAAAGATTTCAATTTTATCAACAGAACAAGACACACGTTCGCAACGAAGATTACAAATTTATTCACTCAACACTTCGAATCCAAAATTGAAGGTGCAAACGGGCTTTATTTGAAAAAATACTGGACCAAACCGCCTGTGTTTGCGGCGCCTAGATCTCAAAAAAATACCCGAAATCAAAAAAAAAAATCGCTCCAAACAGACCACCGAGCACAAAATTATGTCCATCCAAACTTTTTCTATTATTTTACGTAAGTTTTATTTTCTCTCGATAACATATTATCCGTTTTTCGTGTTCTCGATTTTATTATTTAGCGTTATGAACGTAGTTTGTATACAAAAAAATCAGGATCATTTCTATTACGGATAGACGACCATTTTTTGTTAATTCAAAATTTTCAAAAAAATTGCATCGTCAACGAAACAACTCGTGTAATCAACTTTGGCGATTATTTAAAATTCATCCACTTTTCCGTTTTTAGTGTTCTAAGTTTTGTTATGTAGTGTTATGAACATAGTTTATATACAAAAAATTTGGTTCATTTCTGTTACGGACATGCAATCTTTTGTTAATTCTAAATTGTCGAAAAAAATTTCGCCGTTATCGAAACAACTCATCTGGCCAACTTTGGCGATTTTTTAAAATTCATCCATTTGTTCGTTTTTAGTGTTATAAAAAGCATTATGTAGTGTTTTGAACCTAATTTATGCACAAAAAAATTATATTTATTTAAAATATTGATAGACCACCGTTAATCAATTTAAAGTTGCCGAAAATTTTAAAAATTTCTTCGGCAAAAACTTTTGTTTTGTTTTTTTTTTTTTTTTTTAAAATTGGTTTATACCCGGGGTTTGGTTCCCCGGGTATAAACCCATATACCAAAAAAAAAAAAAAAAAATTTTTTCGTATACCCGGGGTTCGGAACCCCGGGTATACCGCCGACCCCACAAACCCGGGGTTCGGAACCCCGAGTAACACTAAAAATGTAAATAAGTTACAAACACCACTATTTCAGTAATTTTATTTTAAATTTATATTATATATGTAAACAACTCCTCCCGCTCTCTCTCTCTCTGCAACCCTAACAATGACGGTACAAATGAAGTCAGCGATGACGGTGGAGCTGGGCGAGGGTGTGAATGGCGACGGTCGACAGTGGTTGATCGGCGGAGGAACATAGACGAGGACGCCGAGAAGAAGGCAGCGTTTGTTTTGGCAAGAGAATAAGGTTTTTTTGGCAAAATAGTTACACAAATGGAGAATGAAGAAAAATCGGCCGGTTCGATAGTCAAACCGGTTTGAACCGGCCCGTTGACCGGTTTTAGGGATGAAATGGTTTTAGAGGTATAACCGGACCGGAATCTAAGCCGGTCGACAGTTCAACCAGTTGAACCGGCCAGTCCGGTCTGATTTTTAAAACACTGGTGGTGAATTCCGTTATAAAAATGATGGAAGGATTGATTTGGCACGAATTGAATATTTTAAGATTTAATATGCTCAAATTTAAAGGAGGGGCTAAAATGGTTTTTATCTAAAAGTTCAGGGGTATAAAGTGCAAAAAACTCTTAACAGTAAGAGAGGGATGTCTCTTATAACTTGTTTCATTTGTAGTACAATATCTTAAAAGTCAACACCGTACTGCAAAAACAACAAAAGGACCCATATGGGGAAACACACATATAAGTTAATTACAGTTTTGGCCCTTTTAGTTTTAGTAAGTATTCTATTTAGTCCTCAAACACTTAAATAAAACAACATCAACACTTAAGTTTGTAAATAGAGTCTATTTGGTCTTTCGGATAAGAAAAAATAAAAATAGAATGGATAAAGAAAAAGATATTACATTATTTGTTTATATTGGATCTCATATTTTTTTAGTCATTTTGCTGAGTTGAAAACCTTATCTGCACAAATCTGTGTTGATGTCTATCATTATAATTTGTTATATTGCCACTGTACTGGTTGAATTTGTTCTTTTTAGTTCACGTTAAAAGTATTGATACTACAATGTCCAACTCAAAGTGATGCCCTAAAAAGGAAGAAAATATTCAATGGCTCTTGAATATCATGTGTCATGTTGATATGATGCTCCAAAATTAATGATTGATTGGCACTTTAGAAAAATAACTCCACAGGTTAGATTGAAAGTGTAGAGTGGTCTTGAGTTTCTCTTAATCTCAAAAACTAATTCATAAGGTGAGTTTTTCCCTCATACTTATAATTTGACTACTAACCCTTTCAACATCCGATGTCGCATAAACTTAACAATTTCTCTGTCATACATCAGACTTTTGGTTGACTAACTCTTGACTAGTTTTTCTTTTTGTGGCTATTAAGACAAAATTGTTGTAACCCAAATTATGATACTAGTGTAGAGTGATTCTGACCACTTAACAGAAAGTTATGCAGATCTATGGGTTTGATTTGACATAGTGGGAGCACTTGATAGATTTTAATCTCAAATTGGTTGTGGTGCACCACATTAACTGATGATGTTGTGCTCAACGATGGTTGAATATTTAGACGTAAAAAGGGACGAGGTACGAATTACATTAGAGATTTTCCATTTATTCCAGTAGTTTTTTTTTTTTAGCAGGGCTAAATAGACTCTATTTGTAAAGCTACGAGATAAAATTGTTTTGTTTAAAAATCAGAGGACTAAATAGAACACTTTAACAAATTAGGGGCAGAAAATGTAATTATCCCTTATATAACTAACATAACTGATGAGTTCAAGTAAAACAGAGCAAGGAAAAGTTATCCATGGCCTCCGTCAAGTCAACCCATCTCATCGCCGCCGCCCTTCTCCTCCTCCTCTCCCACCTCTCCGCCGTCAAGGCCCACGGAGGAGGAGATGATCACGTTGACGGAGAAACCTCTTCGGATCTGCACTCCAAAGGCTTAATCATCGTCAAAATCTGCTGTCTGATCATCCTATTTTTCAGCACCTTCGCCGGCGGCGTGTCCCCGTATTTCTACCGGTGGAACGAGAGCTTCCTCCTCCTGGGAACCCAGTTCGCCGGCGGCATCTTTCTGGGTACCTCTCTGATGCATTTCCTGAGCGATTCGACGGAGACTTTCTCCGATCTGACGGAGAAAAAGTACCCGTTTTCGTTCATGTTGGCGTCATCTGGGTATCTCCTCACCATGTTAGGGGACTGTTTGGTGGCTTACGTGGCCAAAGGTAGTGAGAGAGAGGCTAAAGTGGAGGTGGAAGGAGATGCCGGCGCCGACGACGGAGATATCTCCGGCGGTAAGGACGTCGATCCTTTATTGGTGAAGACGACGTCCGTGGGAGACACCATTCTTCTGATACTTGCCTTGTGTTTTCATTCAGTTTTTGAGGGCATTGCTGTTGGAGTGGCAGGTAATAAATTGCTTTTTTAACCCCTTAAAATGCTTTTATTTTATTTTATTCCCTCTACTTTAAGAATTTACACTTTACTCTCTCGTACTTATAATAAATTGATTTTTTTTTAAAAAAAAAACTTAATGAAATATATTAAAAAATAGGTAGAAATTAAATTTTATAATCTAAATGGCCAATTACATATAAAAATTACAATGACTTTCTAATAGTGCGGTAAATTTTAACTTATGAAAAAATTAGTTTAGTGCGTGAACTGAATTGGTAAATTTTTTAAATTTCTTACGGTTCACTGAGAACTCTTAATTTTTTCCCTTCAATTAGACCCTTTAAAATTTCACGTAATTCCTTCTAATTTATTTAGATGTTTAGTAAATATGTAAAATATTGTTTTGAATCCCCTAATTTACTAATAACATTAAAATTATATTATTAAATTACTAAAATAAAGATTATATTATTAGGTATATTTTCACACACTATTATTAAAATTCAATAGATTTTAAAATTTTGCATGCAAATATTTTGTCTGAATACAAAATTTGAATTTTGAAATTCTATCATTTACAAATTACAGAGATTTATCAATCTCTTACCCAAATGTATTCTAAATCGATTTTCCATCTCTCAATTTTTAGAACAAAATTTTAAAAATAGAAAGAAGTATAGTTGGGCGTTTGGTTTTTCTGTTTCTACATTCAAGAAATTAGGATGAGAATTATGTTTCTATTCTATAGTATTTCGGGAATAAAAACATGTTTGATAACGACCATTGTCCTGAAATTGTTTTTTCTAATTAATGAGAAGAGAATCAAGAAACACGTTTATTTGCAACATTTGTTCTTTTTTTCCTTTAAATATATAGTGGTCGGCATGATGGTGGTGATCGACAGGATGATAGTGGAAATAATTTTGTTGGAGTGAATAGAAATCAACATTTTTTTGTTTCTCGGATTCTTAAAGAATTCATAAATAGTTCCAAATTACTTCTAAATTTTTTAGAATAGAAACGTATTTATCAAATGCGTTTTTGTACATTAATTCTAAAATTTTAAAGTTCGGAACAGAAATCAGGGAACATAAACAGTAATCAAACAAGAGCATAAATTCCCGGATTTAGATTTCTATTCTAAACTTTTTGAGAACAAAACAGAAACACTAAACAAAACTTCTCCTCTCCCTCCCCCTCTTATATTTTCAGACAGTAAGAAAGAAGCATGGAGGAACCTGTGGACAATCTCTCTCCACAAGATATTCGCAGCAATCGCCATGGGCATCGCCCTCCTCCGAATGATACCTAGTAGACCCTTCCTCACCACCGCCGCCTACTCTTTCGCCTTCGCCATTTCCAGCCCCGTCGGTGTCGGAATCGGCATAGCCATCGACGCCACCACCGAAGGCGCTGCCGCCGATTGGGCTTACGCCATCTCCATGGGCATCGCTTGCGGTGTCTTTGTCTACGTGGCGATCAACCATTTGATAAGCAAAGGGTTTAGGCCACAGTCTAGGTGTGACGTGGACACTCCATTTTTCAAGTTTCTTGCTGTGGTTTTGGGGGTTGGGGTCATAGCCGTTGTCATGATATGGGATTAAAATTAGCGGCGGCGAGTGTCGAAATTACTAAATGAAGTTAATTATTATCTTTTGAATCGATTAGTCTTATTGACAATTTGTACATTAATTATCGCCATTAATAAGATGTGACTTAAAATATATGTGTTGTGCGGAAACGTCTTAAGTGGATAAAATAAAATAAATAAGAATTTTCTCCCAAAATTCCTACTTTAAAAAAAAATAACTTTTCCACACCCACACCCCTAAAACATTGTTCAAAACTCTGTTTTTCAAAATAAAAATAAAAATAAATTGCATAGACTCATGCCATCAATTTTTAATGACAAAATTACTCCTATCACTTAAACCCTACTTCTCAGTTTTTTTTTTTTGTCATTCTGTCTCTTCCTTCCCTTCATCTTCTTCCTCAAGCCCTACTTGTCGCCGCCTTGCATAATTTCCGTTTGTCGCCGTTGCCTTGTTGCCATTGTCGTCATCACCCCCTCGTTGCCTGTTTTATTTTTGTTCATTGTCGTTCCCTTTATCGCCGTTCATCACCCGGTCTTCGATGGCCTTTGTCGCCTGGTCGTCGTCTCCTTCATCGCCGATCGTCGTCGTCTCCTTTGTTGCCGATCGTTGTCGTCTCTCCGATTGTCACCATCGCCTGATCGATGGTCTACGGTTCGTTGCCTCTATATTTGGCCAGAGGAAGAATTCATGAGTAATTTTGATTTCAATTCTAGATCTAGCCAAATTATTCATCTTTTTAATTTCAATTCCGATTCTAAATCAAGCTGCATTATATATCTTTTTTCTGCCATCACCACATCCTTAGGTTCATGTCTAAATATCTTGTTGTTCCTATATTCCCTCGTAAAATAGATGACTGCACTACATACCAATTTCGACACAAATGAACAGTTCATACGAACCACATACTGTAGTCAATCACTCAATCCACATTTGTTAGATTTCAATGACTTTTGTTTCAGATTTCAATAGATTCATAATCATCTGTTTTCATATTTCATGAATATAAATAGTGATTTTCTAGTTTATAGATATATTCACATTTTTAGTGGATTTCCACTTGATTATTTTTCAGTGGATTTCCACTTGATTAGTTTAGTGGATTTTCAATTAGCAGTAGTCTTTTATTCATTTTTTAATTACATTTGAACTTTCAAGTTTGGGATTCTTTTTCGATTTGAAAGTATTTTAGTTGATTTTGCATTTTTTGTATGTAGTTTTTGAATTGTTTAGTTCATATTCTACATTTTTAGGGTTCTATAATTTTCAGTGATTATCCACTTGGTTTTTTTAGTGGATTTCCACTTAAGGATTTATGTAATTTTTTCACTAGAATGGAATGTAATTGAAAATTAATATTCAAAGGATTTATTTTTTTATTTTTGAACAATGGATTTGGTTATTGATTTAATTTTCAATGGATTTATTCATGAGAGAATAGGGTAGAGTGATGACTTGTTTGATGGCAGTTCGGTTTTTGAATGTTTGATGGCTTGTTTGCTGGCTATATTCATGAGAATGGGGATATATTCACACGTTTCAATGGCTAAGGACATTTTTAGTAGATTTTTACTTAATTAAGTGGATATTCACTTAATTATATTTATTTGATTTTGAAAGTATTTTTAGTGGATTGAATTTAAATAGAATTTAAAATTGAATACTTTTTATATTTTAAAATGTTCAGTAGAATATTCCAAAATATAAACTAAAATTCAATGGAATGTATGTAAGCGTATTTAAAGTATTTAAAATAAATAAATAAATATTCTGAATAAACATAAAATTCAATGAAATTTTTATTAAAAATTAAAATTTTAAAAATTATATATTCTGAATAAAAAATAAAATTCAGTAGAATTTCTATTGAGAAATAAAATTAAGTGGATATTACAAAAAAAAAAAAAAATTAAGTGAAACATATAAGAGTATTTAAGACATTTAAAAAAAAGTGTATATTTTAATAAAAAAATAAAATTAATTAAATTTTTTTATTAAAAAAAATTCAATGGATTTTTAAAAATTAAGTAGAATTTCAAAATTTAAGTAGAATTTGTGTATATAAAGGAGGGGTAATATTGAAATGATAAATGTGTTGATACTTTTGAACAAGTTTAATTTTACTAGTCCTTAGAAAGTTATTTTTTAGACTTTTATTATTTTTGACAAAAACAAACTCAAATAAATATTATGGGAGATAAAATGAAAACACACTCATAAATAATAACACAAGATTTATTGAGGTTCAACAATTTGCCTACGTACCTAGGAACAACTATGGAAGTTCTTTATTAGGCGATGAAATACAAATCTATAACTATTATATAAAGGAATGTTAAGTTACTATGCATTTGCTTATGTAAATTTACATAATTGTCCTTGTTACCTTTGAATATTTATAAGGAAACTCTAATATGTACTCTTATATTATTTTATTATTCATTTGTCAAACTAAAATTACTAAAGTGCCCTTCAAAATTTTAAAAACAAAATCAACTTGTTTTTAAGGCACACTTTTTTAAAATTTAAAGAAAAATCATTTAATATATTTATATATTATAAGTAATTAAATATATGCATAAACACTTTTTTTTTTAACTATTTTTATTAAAAGATAGACTTCGAGATTGCTATTTTTAAGGGGGGAAAAAAAAATAGATAGTCTCATTTGGTGTAAAAAAAAAATACTCCAATTACATATAGAAGCATAAAATTATAAAAAATTATGAAAAATATATAAAACCATAGACATAAAATACATATATTCAATTTAAAGCATTTGTTTTTTTGTCGTCAGATTTACATTTTTACTTTTCAATTGAAATACTTTTAATTAGAAAAAATTGTACACATTTTGATATCTCTACTTTTATAAAAACTAAGGTTTCAAAAATATTATATATTCAAAGTATATTACATGTCGTCTTTTCTGATTGAATATATATGTGTGTGTGTTTATCAATTTTTTTTAATTATTTTAATACTGAAACGCCTATCAAAATAGTATAATCAATTAATAATATTTAGAATCTCTTTATACTCTTATCAAACGGAGATCTTTTTCACAAGTATCACCGTTGAAAATGAGAATTGTATAATACCGAGTACAGATATCGACAACTTTGTCACCATTTTTTCTTCACCAAATCGTCTTTATTGAGATATTTATGACCCTATAAATGTATTAAATTACTATATTCTATGTAAAGTCTAATTACGATTAGTGTTTAGATTAATTTATATTTGGTAATAGTAATTCGTGAAACATTGAAGGTATGTTTGTTTATGGTGAACGACATGAATTTAAATATTTTATTCTTTGATGCAAGTCGTTATATAGGAATTGAAATATCGTAATATACCCGAATTTGACCAATCTATAATGCTTGATTTTGTACTCAAGTATATAGCATTTATCCTTCCAATTTTCATAAATATATTGAACATACGAAATCATATGCACGTGCGAAGCATGTGTTGTCTGCTTAGTAAAGAATATAAAACAAGGTCTTAAAACAACTTAAGACACTTGTACAAAAAATTCACTCAATTGTGGCTATTGAGGATTTTGATCTTATACTCTCGCTCTTCTTCAATTTGAGAGATGCTATTCTTCTCATCTGCTCGTGGCCTCTATTTATAGAGGAGGCCTAAAGTTTAAATTTTAGTCGGAACAAAATCTAAGAAACTTCAAGAAATCAGTCGCAACCACTGTCCTCTAATCCTTTTACTGCGTTCTTCATTCTTTTTTCAATTCTTCAAAAGCTACTGTTGGCCAGAACAAAAAATAAGAGAAAATATCTGATTGCGGTCACCGCAAATAAGGAAAAAATACTAAGGTTTGTCTTTTTCCACCTTTTATTTTAACATTTGTTGCAATTGGCGAAAAGGATAAGAGGAATAAAAATTTAGTCAAAAACATATGGCCCCACTTGTTTGAAAAGGAAGCCGACATTATCATCAATCTCCACTTTGGCGATATTTTCAAATGCCACCATCATCTCTACGTTAGTATTGTTGGCCTAAAGAGCGAATTGGTTAGTTCTCAAATTTAAACAATTAAATCAATTAAACACAAATAATCAATTTCCCTAAATAGATTATTATCTTTATACGCAGAGGAAATGTGTTTACTTCTAAATGCATACCCAAACACAATATATGAAATAATCAATGCAACATATGATAATATATCCTGGTTCGGTAAGCTACTCTTACCTACATCCAGTCTCCTGAACTCCATGGAGATTCGCAATCCACTAAACCCTTGATTCCTTTCCTAGGTAGGAACCAAACCCTTACAATCTCGATTATTTTCACATGCTTAAAATTGACCTTTAATATTATCCTTTTCCCAGACTCAGGAAAAACCTTATTATTGGCCCAATGAGTTACCCAAGAGGGAGAGTGAACTGGGTAGTATTAAAAATATCAGAATATAACATTTCAAAAATCAAACAATTAATTTTATTCTAAAATTAATTATTATCTTTTATAACAGCGGATTATGTATTATCAACTAGATGTACACTCAAACAACAAAATATAAATAATATAAAGAATGCAGCACACAGAAATTTATATTAGTTCACCAAGCTATTCTTGGCTAATCTAGTCCCCTTAGCTCTGCGGAGAGTCTCACCCACTAAACTCAAGATTCCTTTAAAGGTAGGAATCAAACCCTCACAATGATTCTTTTCACAGGCTCAAAATCAACCTCTACAATTCATTTTCACAGGTTAAGGAATAATCTCTATCTTTTTAGCAAACGGAAGATTAACTTAATTCTATTACAGGGAGAATCACAACCTAATTCTTTTTATACCTTAAACTCAAGAATTAAACCTCACACAAATACGCTCCAAGTATCCTTTTACTCAGTAAAAATTGAACCGTTACAATTTACTCACAAATTCAATCAAGGAAGAATTAACACCTAATCTTTTTATACTCTAGGCAAAGATCAAAATCTCAATCTCTTTACGAGAAGAGATTGAAACCATTTACCCTTGATTAGACACTCCCAGTAGTATTTAATCCGACACTCAACTCACCAATTACAAACAATTGATAAGTGTTTATTTTCCCACTCGAAGTTTCTACCACCCCAGATAAATTCAAACTCAATTAATGTCCCGATACTAGTGATAGAAAAGTGAGAATTTTAAAATTTGATAAATAAAGATGGGTGGCAAGCAATTAAGCACGCAATCGGATTTTTTTTTTTAAAATTGTTTCAAAAATAATTTTCAATAAAAAATCCAGAAAACAATTTCAAAGATCTAATTCCAAAAAATAAATAATATAAGCAACAATTAATAGTAAGTAATTTGGGAAGATCTCATTAGGATTCCACCGAAAGAATAATGATTAGTAATGCAACTTCAAATCGGTGATCAAACAGATAATCTCCAAAGAATGATTCTCAAGAAAGATCCCACAAACTCTCAGTATGATAACTCTTAGAAAGCACGAGAACTGAATAGCTCAGAATGATTTGAATTCTCTTGATTAATAATTCTGATTAAACATGTGAAATCCGCAGGTCTACTTAAAGTCTCTTAAAACAAGCCTTATAACGGCTAGTTCTCATAAATTATGACATTTAAATACACCAATAAACCCTCTATATCATAATGATTCATTCCTGGTATAATTTACTTAAAATATCTCTTAAAATATTCAATTAAGTCCCTTAAACTTTTACACAATCTCAATACAATAAGATTGAAAGAATTATATGTACCAAATTGAGAAATATCAAAATTATTTGAACCATATCTATAGGGATGATTAAATATTAGGGTATATGTCATTAACCTCATATGTTATTTTGCACTATACTAGAGATCTCCTCTGCTATTTTGTAAATACCAGAGATCTCATCTGTCATTTTGTCAAACGCTACTTACTTCCCTTATTGATTAAAAAATAATAATTTTTTTTATTATAATACCAATTTTACCCCTAACTATTTAAAAAATAATTAAATAATAAAAATTTAAAATACATAAATACTCCTTTAATTTATATATATTCATTGTCACTTCCGACCACCTCCCACCGCTACCACCCACCCAACAATACCTCCCACAGCTGCCGCTCACCACCCGCCGCCACCTCCTACCACTTCCTACCGCCGCCGCCACCACCCGCCGCCCACCCCCATTTTAAAAAATATATATATGTTTTTAACCATTTCATTAATATTTTTTTTTAACCCTTTCATTAACCCTTTTCTCTCTCTCTCTGGTGGTGGTGGTGGGTAGTAGTGGCGGCAGTGGGTAGTGGTGGCGGGGGAGTTAGGCGGTGGGTGGTGAGAGTTGGGCGGTGGCGGTGGGAATTGGGTGGTGGTGAGAGGTAAATATAATTATTTAAAAAGTTAAGGGTAAAAAATATATTTTTAAAAATATAGGGGTGCTAATGATTTTTTTTTTTTTTTTAAAATAACCTAAGAACAACTTTGTCTAAAGGGAGGTAAGTGGTGTTTGAGCAAAAAGACATGGGATGTCTCTGGTATTTGCAAAATGACATGAGAGGTATCTGGTATAGTTCAAAATGACAAGGGAGGTCAACGGTATATACCCTTAAATATTAATTAAATAACTCAAAACATATGAGATCCCTAAGATATCTCTTCATAACTATAAAACAGCTAGTAACGGCT
This sequence comes from Eucommia ulmoides, assembly GCA_016647705.1. Taxonomy (NCBI): domain Eukaryota; kingdom Viridiplantae; phylum Streptophyta; class Magnoliopsida; order Garryales; family Eucommiaceae; genus Eucommia; species Eucommia ulmoides. Next base: position 2,308,949 of record CM028338.1, read on the forward strand.
ACTTTTTGAATAAAATCTGAAATTCCATAAATCTTGAAATAGCTACATCTGTCGACCGACCAAGACCCATCGGTCAATCGCCCAATTCAGTATGTAGCCAAGCCAAAATGTATTCGACTATCAGTTGACTGCCCATCCATCACCTGTCGACTGGTCGATTTAGAGAGTTTCATAAGTCGACCTATTTGTCGACTTAGAGTTTCAGAGAGTTCATTCTCTGATCACAAGTCAACTCACTTATCGACCTAGAGATTTAGAGACTTTTTGTTTTAAGCTCAGGTCGACCTACCTGTCGACTGAGAGATTCAACAATTTCATTCATTAATCACCGATCGACTTACCTGTCGACTGATAGATGCTGGAATACTCTCCTGAATTCGTTTTAAATCCAATTTCGTTGATGTTTTTGCCCCTTTAACCGATTTCTTTTCTCGGTTAGCTCCACTAAATACTTAAGTTCAATTTTAATCAATTTATCAACATTTCTTTTTCAATTACACATAGGAGCAAATAATTTAACTAATTAGGATCCTATAAAAACACACATAATTTTGAAAAAATATTTTGTGTCGTGTGTGATCTTAATCGGGATACATTAAGAGTTAAAATTTAACTTGAGTTGTTTTCCCTAGGTTTTTCAATTTCTTCAAACTCTTAATCTTCCATCATCTTTGTCATTATCTTTAACATTGCCACAATATCTTCATGATCATTTTCATCACTGGAACTACTAAACTGAAATACTTAATAAAATCGTTAGTTTCACAAAAAATATCAACATTTAATTGTTTATCAAAATCTTAAGATCAATAATCTCCCTATTTTTTATGATGACAATTAACTTTGATATTTTCTTCAAAACAATAATATAACCACCCTCTCCCTAAATTCGAGGACGGGTTCTTTAACTTATTAAAACAAAGTAATAAAGATAATCACAAGATTTTCAACAAAGATAATTCAAGCTCCCCTTTGAGACATTCATTAAAACATCAACTAATTCTCCCCCTTTGTCATCTCAAAAAAAATTGGGGAGGGGGGACTACAAAGAAACTCTACTATAGGCATACATCATTATGTTACGATATAAAATCAATCAACCTATTTTAACAAACCAACTTTTAAGCATAAAAATCATTTTCAACAAATACCATGTGGATCATAATTAGAGACAAAAATCTAACTAAATAGACCAAATCTAGCTAATCCATCAAAATCCATACACTAAAAGTTAAGTTTCACAAAAATAACCTAGATTAGCTATTACAGACCAAAATATTAATTGTGGAGCTTGTCTAGATAACATATTAAAAAAAAAATAGAAGATAAAGTCAATGAGGACTCTGTCTAGAAAAATGATAATATAGTCCCATTAGACTAGTGGTTGACTATAGAGGATATTGAACCCCTGGCTGAGCACTTGATCTTGGAGTCATTTGCTGATGAAACGGCAAAGACGGTCCTGCTCCAGATGGCCCTGCAGCAGATGGTCCTCCAAAGGACTGCTGTGCTCCAAACATAGGTTGTCCTGTACAGTGTGGCTGAGCACTGTACTACTGCTGGTATCCATGATGTGATGACTGCATAAACTGAAATATTTGTTCCAGATTCCCATGATTTTTCCAAATCCAGCTTCCATGTTCACATTCATTTGGACCATTTCATTTTCGAACCCAGCCATTCGATCATCCATCATATCCGCATGTACTCGTAGATCATCAATCTGTTCTCGAAGAAAATCCATCTTCTGATTAACACTCATTTCTTCCTCATCACCTTCTTCTTCGCTCACAGCCTGCACTCTTTGCCTTTTTTGATTTCTTTTCTTTACCCATCTATTTCATCTATACTCATATCCCATTAATGAAGCATTACCCACATTAATCCATCCGGATGTGATTGTCATGAATTTTTCATCATTAGGATCAGTTTCAACTCCAAAATGATCAAACAATTTTTGAAGAGCATTAGCATAGGGTAACACTTCAGAAGGTTTCTGTACACGATATCTCATATGATCCATCACGATATGAGCCAAATCCACTTTTCTACCCTCAACAATCTCATTCATCAAATAGAGATCAAAATCATTCACATTAGCGTGACTTCCTCCTCTAGGTACAATCGTATAGGTTAGCACCAAGTGAATGAATCGATGCTCAAGAGATAATGATCTTGCTTTATCACCCTCCAAGTCAAATTTTTGTGCAATTGTCATTTTATTAAAATTTGTTGACAGCCAATGGAGGGTATTGTACGCAAATACATCGCCTCTAGGTAATTCTAAAATATCACAAAGTAATCCCCTATTGAATTGATTTTTTTTTTTTTTATTTAACATAGGATGTCATCTCAACATTATTGTAAGTGAGATTACTATAGAATATTCTCACCTATACTGGCATCCACTCAATTCTATTACAGGGAGAATCAAAACCTAAATCTTTTTGAAAGAAAAGAATAACCTAACCTTTTTATAGGACAAAGATCAAACCCTAATTTTTTTTCACAGGAAAAAGATCGAAACCTAACTACCCTAACTAGACATCATTTGAAACGTGTCTAATCCGCTCCAACTCACAAATACAAAAAATGTAAGTTTTTTCCCACAAGGAGTTTCTACCACCTTAATACAAATATACTCGATTAATGTCCCAAATAATTACTACGTGATGGATACAATGTGAGATAAATAAAATCTAATTAATAAATAACATGGGTAACACAATTTAAGGCACGTAATCTGATAATAATAATAAAAAAACGTTTAAAATAGATTTTTAGGCTTTTAAGTTTAAAACAATTTTCTAAATAATCTTAAACCAAGCGTGGAATAATAATATAACTTCAAATTAAATAATAAAGCTCAGAAAGATCTCACCAGGAAATACCGAAGATAATGATAAAATTGCAATACAACACAAGTCGGTGATGCCAAATCACATGCGCTTTAGATAAAGAATGAAGAATAAATTTCCCACAAAAATCTCAGCATAAATATAACTCTTAGAAAAGCTTGAATTGATTGTTTCTTGATGTGTTTTAACTCATTCCGCAGGTCTCTTTAAGTAGACCTAAAACTAACCCTCCAACGACTAGTTTTCAAATGTTGTGTCAATAAATAACATACTTAGACTCCATATAACATTACCTTTCATTTCAGGTGTATTCTACATTAAAATATCTTTCAATTCTCTCTTATAATTCCATAAAACAATTCTCAATTTAAAACCATACAAACAGAAACTATTAATCCATTTGAATTAAGAGAATCCATAAGTATGTGGACCAAGACAATAGAGATAATAGAATAGGTAGACCATATCTTAATTAGTTTAAAATCCATTAAATCTCTCCCTTGTAATCCTAAAAAATGGATAGATTTTGACCAAGAGACTAAATCTCTCGATTTCCCAACTGTTTCAATCGGTTGACCGACCTGTCCAGTATTGAATTCTTACTGTTGCTTATAAGCCAGTCGGTTGACTGATTGCCTCAAATTGGCTAACTGATTGGTTCAGGTTGTTCCAATTTATCTTCGATTTACTTACTGACTCAAACGGTTGACCGACCCATTTCATTCGGTTGACCAATTGGATCAGAGTGCTCACTTCCTTCGCCAATTCAACTACTGTTTCAAACGGTTGATCGGCCTCTTTAATTTGGTTGACCGACTAGATCAGTAGCACCTTATTTTAGCTTCAAAAGTCACTATTTAATTTGGTTGGCTGATTGTTTTTCTCGGTTGATCGATTTAACCAGATTATTTCACTTTTTATACTTTAAAACATGTTTTCTATTTAGGTCAATTATCAAATTCATTTCACATAAGGAACACATAATAATTCACATATTAAGATATTAAATTTATCGTTTCTTACTAACATACACAAAATTAATTCATTTTAAGTGTCATGCGTGATCTTAATTTGGGTTGCATTAAGAGTATATAGGTAAAGAGTTGTTTTCACCTAGCCGTCTTCAATATCTTGAAAACTCTTCACGTCTTTATCATTTCCATCTTGCACCTGTTATATTTTCATCAACGATTCCTCTTTTTAAACACATTACATGGAACTATAAATCTAAAACCTCTTAGTGAAAATATAATGTAATCACGCTCCCCCTAAATCCGAAGATGGGTATTTAAACTCATTTTAGCATAATTATAAAAACACAAACAAACAATGATAAAGATATGCAATATAAGCTCAATTTAATCAACAATGATATTCAACATTAAGTCCAATCTCTTTAATAACTTCTCCCTTTAATCAATGCAGGTGAATCCTTAAACATCAACTTCTCCTTAAATATCAACTTCTCTCCCTTTATCATCTCAAAAAGTGGGGACGGAGAACCAAAAACATCACTCTAGGCATACATCATTATGCTTAGCCATACCTAAATCTCGAATAATTTTCATGAATTGATCTTCCGCTAGAGGTTTAGTGAAAATATTAACAAGCTAATCGGAGGTATCAAAATATTCAATTTTTCCTTTTTCAATTTAAGCATAACATATTATTGCCCCACTTATAAAAACTTCTCCCCCTATATAATTATAAACATTAATTCATGCTTAGGAGAACGAAACAATATCATATAATTTTTTCCCCTTAATATCATATTCTCTTCCTATTTGTTACATCAAAAAGTGGAGATCATGAAGAGAACAACTTTTAAGATTAATCTAATTATCTTAAGGCAATTTTAAGAGATCATCAAAACATTCAACAATGTAAGCATGAAATCATATAATTTCAATTAAGTCAACATGCTTTATTCATGATACCAATTAATATTTTTCCTTTAGATATAACATAAAAACATGTAATCTTTAACGCACTAGGACATGAAACATATCTCAATGATAATTTATGTTCAACATAAATCTAATGCATGCTTTAAACATAGATAAGTGCATATTTATCTCATAAAATTTCAGGTCAGTTTTAGAATAATAATCATTTAAAAAACATGAGATTTTAATTGTATACCTGACACTTAATGCCTATAAGGATATTCACATGCAATATCATCAACAAATTGAAGTGTTATATATATATATTCAGAGATCATGCAGATGATATTAAAAAGAATTGACATGATTTCATAAACCAATATCTGCCATGCAAGCTTTATCACGGTCACGATCAATACTTAGAATTCAAATAATATAAATGGCTCAATTAAATATTTCGTTTATCATTTAAATAACCACAATATTTCAAATAGATCAAGATATCATGCATTTTAAGAAATTAACTTAATTCAATGATGAACAAGTCATGGATTGATATAACATGTTTCACATATTTTTAAACATGACTTTTAGTGGATCTTATATAGCATAGTATGAGAATATCACATACAAATATGTAAACTTATCTGATTATCATGCAATAATTCTAAGACAACAAAAGAATATGTAAAACAATACAGGTCTTAGAAATTCTTACCAGCTTATTTAAACTTATTTTCTTACTCATGGCATAATCTCCCGAAATCACATGACTTTCGTCTTTAGGTGACAAAGACGTAAATTTTACTTTATCCCCTATCACGTGCTGAGAACAACCATTTCTTAGGAATAATTTGTTCTTACTCATAGATGTTTATTAGATTAACCTGCAAGGAGCACCTCAAAAAGTTCCTAGATGGTACCCAATCTAAGTGGGTCTGATCTTGTTAGCCGGGACAATTTTAGTTCCTTTAGGAACCCAAACTTGTATTTATTTAGATATTTTAGAAAATAATTTACTAATAGTATGCCCCAATATGTCACATTTAAAACATCTAACAAGATTCTTGGTTTCAGAAAAGAATTTATGAAATCTCTTTTGTTTAAGGTTTTTTTTGAAACCCAATTCCAACTTTATCAAAGATATCTCATGAACTCCCCAAAAGCATTTTCAATTTTTTTTTTCACCACCAATGAATTTGAGAACAATTGAATGTAAATCCAAAACATTGGATTTCAATTCAATGTTTTGAAATTCGAATTTCATCACTTGCTTGTTAAGTATGTTAATTGTACTTTTTAGAGCATTAATTTGAAATCACTGATTTTTATAATTATGCGTTGGTTCTTGATAAACATCAAATAAATCATCGAAATTTAAAGGACAAGAACTAGAACATTTCGTTACCTCATCTCTAGTGGCCATCAAAGAAAGGATAGATGAATCATCATTGCTCAATTTTTCCGAGCTACTCGACTCCGAGTCATCCCAGGTAGATGTCATTGACTTCTTCTTACTCTTCTTCACCTTCTTCTTTTTCTTTCTTTGGATTGGCACATTCAGATTGAAAATGACCGAATTTTATGATAATTGAAGCACTTAACACTATTCATGTTGAAGTTTTTCTTTCCACGAAATGTTCGTCGATTATCTTTTTGCAATTTTTCGTGAGAAGCGTTACATCCTTTCTTGCTCGCTGTCAAGACTGATGTCATCACTATCGTCTCCTTCCTCGATCTTTTGAACCTTCAATGCCAGAGACTTCTTTTTTCTATTCCCTGTTTCATCCTTATATCATCGAATAGTCATCTCGCGAGTCAGTAGGTTACCAATAAGTTCATCAGTGGTATACATGTGAGATCCTTAACTTTCTCAATTGCAGTTACTTTTGGCTCCCAAACTTTTGTTAACGATCTCAGAATTTTTCGTACTTTGTCCTCCATAGAATATGACTTTTCGAGTTGACCAAGGTTGTTGCAGATATTATTGAATCTTATGTATATTTCTGGAATTGATTATGTATCACCCATTCTGAATAGTTCGAATTGACAAACTAAGACATTGATCTTGAATTGTTTCTCCTAATTTGTCCCTTCGTGTGTGATTTGCAATGTGTCCCAGATTTCTTTTGCCGATCCACAACCTAAAACCCTAGTATATTCATTTGCATCTAAAGAACAAAACAAAATGCAAATAGCTTATAAATAATTTATGTTTGTCCGAGTGAGTCAGTTATTCCTTCTTCTTAATCACTCCATTCTCCTTAGGAATGAATGAACCATGCTCAATGGCCAACCGCATATCATAATTAGTGGCTTGTAGAAAAGCGATGCCATTCCAGAATGAATAATTATCTCCTGCAAATAAAGGTGGATAGTGCATCCCCTACCTAGAGTGCCTATGGGGTGCACCATGTGATCTTTCTTAGCTAGAATTTTAAGTCAAACAAACTAAACCAACTTTGATGCTAATTATTAGCCCAAGGAGTAACCCAAGAGGGGGGTGAATTGGGTAGTTCACAAATTTAAACAAAGTGATAAAAATAAATTATTGATTTGATAGGAGAAGTTGAATATGGAATTGATTATCGATATATTGTGTTGAGAACTATCAGGAGGGTAAGTCATGCAAGTAGTTGATATAATAACTCTCGATCGTGAGGTAAAGCATTCCTATAACTAGTAAGAAAGTATGATATTTTATTATATAAAAGTGAATTGATCTGTTGATTTAAATTAAGTTGTTCTATGATATTTACGAAATTTTCCCCGTGTGGTAATATTTGTTGAAAATAAATTTTGATAAAAAAAAAATACTTGATCCATAAATTGTTTTTGTATTATGAAGACAGTACACTGATAAAATATTCGGATAGATATTGGTCCACTACTAACGATTGGTAGGGTCAAAGTATGGGATAATTGTTGAGACTTTTGGGGGACTTTGTATAATAATTTTATATATATTTTACGTAAAAATAAGTTTAAATGATATTTTAGAGATTCAAGTGGGGGGTTTATTTAATATTTTTACGTGGGTGTTGAACTTCGAGACGTAATTACGTGTTTAAGACGTATTTATGTGTTTCCAGACGTATTTATGTAGTTGAGACATATTTATGTGATTGAAACGTATTTATGTGGTTTGAAATGTATTTGTATGTTTGAAACGTATTTATATGTTTCGAGATGTATTTATACGGTTAAGACGTATTTATGTGTTTGTGACGTATTTATGTGGTTAAGTGGTATTTATGTATTTTTAGACATATTCTAGAAAAATCCGTTATTTGAGATTTGGGTTGTGTTGACATTTTAGGGAAAAGTTTACGAGATCATGAAATTAAATTGGGATTTTAATGTAGATACCGGAGATGATTATTTTTAATCTCACAGGACAATCCACGAGGAATTTGGGCTATCTACTGGTTATGATATTAGTTGCGAATATGTTGGCTTGAATGTTGGATAGAGTTGATCAATGTTAGTTATGAGATATGGGAATGGACTTGAAATGTCATGTCAAGTAAGAAAAATTATTAAGGTCGTGGACTTGTTGGAATTGAGATAAATCCAATCTAAGTGAGATTATTGTAACATTTTAAAAATATGTTTGTTGGTTATGAATATAGAAATATATATTACTATTTTTATCAGAGTAGCGCAGTGAAAATGTTTAGAAACATAAGATTCTTTAATAATTGATTATCTGTGTTAGGAGTTACCGACCAAAGTGCACCATGTGATGTTGTGTTGTGTTAAAAAAAGTATGGACCACTGTAAATGCGGAAGTGGTGATACATAGTATGAATTCTGGTAAGATGTGGATTGGAAGTAACTTTCGGTTACGGGACCCTACATAGAGAACAATTGTTCTAGAATCAAATGAGACTAACATGACCATGCAATTTTGAATTATTATTGTTTTGAACAAATTTTGAGGACGAAATTTATTTAAGTGAAGTAGATTGTAATACCCAAAAATTTATATTTTGAAAATATTATTTATATAAGTTTAATATTTTTGAGATTGTTTTGTAAATTTATGGTATAAATAAATATTTGATAATTTTTAGGGGTTAAATGTTAATTTTAAATTGATTTTTAAAAGTTGGGAAAATTACCGGGTATTCCCAAAATGCGAAACTATTTACAGGTTACTCCCATCGCATTTTTCTTGTACCGATTACTCCCATCGCCGGTGAATCTTGCACCAAAAACTCCAATTTCCAAAAACAGCGAGGTACGAGTTTACCGAAATGCCCTCCTGTGAATTGCATATTCCTTTCGAAGCGTCGATTGATTTGTAGACGCGTCTTTGTCTTCGATCAGGCTATACTCATTGTAACCGCTCATTTCACTAGCTTCGTCGACTCCAACGATGTGGATTTTCTCCATTCGCTTCCTCGTTCGAGTTGCAGCGAATGACCGTTTTCTGTACGTATTCTTCATCGAATTCTATCTGTGCCACGGCATCAACGGCGACGGCCATTCGCGATAGCCGCAGTTGTAAATTTTTTCGATCAGAGAAACAAGAAGTGAGAAGACATAGCAGGAAGAAAAATGATTGAGAAAGTAGAGAGAGAGAGAGAGAGAGAGTGAGAGAGAAAAAAGTCTACCTTTCAGAGCATTTTCTTGGTGCCATAATGTGTGACAGCTAGAAAAAGATATTTTCATCTTTTGCATTTTTTACATTTTACACCCTATAATTTGCAGTTTGTTTGTGATAGTTAATGTTACATTCAACATCCACAGGTGTTGAATATAACATCATATGGTTTTTAACCGTTGATATATAAAACAAGAGAACAATTGATGTTACATTCAATATTCACAAGTGTTGAATGTAACATTCACGCATAATACGATCCATAAAAATATGAGAACAATTGATGTTACATTTAATATTCACAGGTGTTTGATATTACATTCCACATCCACAGGTGTCGAATGTAACATCTACCATAATACGATCTATAAAAATATGAGAACAATTGATGTTACATTCAACATCCATAGGTGTTGAATGTAACATCGTAAAAATAAATAAATAAAATAAAATAACAATTGATGTTATGTTTAATATCCACAGGTGTTGAATATTACATTCAATATTCACACGAGGAGTATTTTGGTCAGAAAAAGATAACATCATAAAAAAAAAAAATGAATAAATAAAAAAAATTAAAAAAAAAAAATCAATTGATGTTACACTCAACACCTACATTAAGGGTTTTTTGGTAAAAAAAAAAAAAACGAAAGGAGTTATTAGTGCAAATAAAAGGTCATAGGCTTAATCGGTAATTTCTTCCGCATTTTGGGAGTAAATTGTACATGCCCCTTAAACGTTTTGGAACTATTATGTTATTTAAAAGAGTTTTGGGATATAATTAATATTTTCTTTATTTTAAGAGAGATATTTATGTAAATAGTGTATAAATTAATATAACACATTTAATTTTGTTGGTCCACTATTGAAATATCTCAATTAATTTGATAAATATAATAAACTGCGCCAGAAATTATATTTGAATTTTTATTTAATTTGTAATAATCGTATCTATTATTTATTGTTGTAAAAAAATTGACTTGATAAATCGATAATTATAATGATCACCGTAATTTGTAAATTTTTTTAGATTTTTATAAAATGAAATATTGATTATTCAGTTTTAGTATTAATTCTCCAAAGGGAGAAATCGTGTGATGGCCTTGGGAAACCGGGCCGTTACAGATACCTTCTATCTAATTAAATTCAATTAGTTTAGTTCGAACGTTTTATTTTATTTTAAAATCTTTTCCTTCTTATAAAATCTTTTTGGCATTTTTCAAATTAAGGCGAGACAAATTTTTAGTATTTTTGAGAATGTTCTCCCGGTATAACCTCTTACTAATTTAAAAATGATTCAATAAGGATGGTCCTCGGGAGGTAGTTTTATGTATATTTCCGAGGGATTTCTTTAATTTAAATGGGTAACTAAAATAAGTAAAAATGTATGAAGTATTAATGCAAGTACAAATGATAATATTAAAACTAGCGTGATATGAATTTATTTTATGCAAGAATGTATGAAATGACCTAAAAATAACTTATATGATTTTTATACAAGAATAATTTTAATTTAAACATGCCAATCCAAATGGTATGAATACGAAAATAAATCGAAAAAAACTACATGAATTAATGTGATTATATGTGACAATGATGTTTACACCTAGTTTTATCAAAAAATTACTAATGGACTACCGGATATAGCTTAATCAACTTGTAGCAATATATCAAAACATCATTAGGGCAATTGATGTCAATCTTGACTTTCGAATCCTCCAGTACTCTGGAATTGCTGTCGGATTTGGTCAAAGGCCTTTTGGATCTCACCATTGTTTGGCATAACAGAATCTTCCTTTGTTTGTATTCCCATTGGATCATGGTCTAGTTTTGTATTGAAATTATATCTTCACATCCTCGCTCAGTTACATCACATACAACATATGTAGGCAATTTTGAGTACCTGAAAGAGTAAGATTCAAATATTAGACCATAGTTTGAATAAAACAATATTGCATTTATTGAAATTTAAAAGTCATTACAGAGCAAATCCTTTTCAATCTAAAAAACGAACGGGATGGAAATGTGAGTACACGAAAATGTCCCAATTTTATCAAAACACCTAGAAAATTGAAAGTAAACAAAGACCCCAGTTTTGCAGCCGTTAGATTTTCAACTCGAGTCTTGGGTAAATGACTTACCCCTATCTTTGCCAACATTTTGGTAAAGATCGACTTCACCACTCCCTGAAAGTGTATGCTCAGGTAGCGAATTCAGTTGGTAATTTGGCATATCGGTCTCAGGCTTTTATCTTTTAGCTGAAAGCATTGCTCGGCTATATATCCTCTGGTTCCGAGTGGTACTCACAAAAAGTGTTCGAAAAAGCAGCTTTACTTCCAAGTTTAGGCTCGTAGAATGGAAGATGTGTTAGCATCCCCTACTTCAAATAGCTTCGGTACAGCTTAGTGATGGAGATCGAAAGGTCTAGTGGTTTATTTTCATCATTTTGAAAGTTCCCCCCAGTATAGGGAAGTAGGTTGCCCAGGTAGTATTGGATTCCTGGCTTTAGGGTGTGGTTAGGAATTTAAGGTGGGGGATTTTGGTTTGGCTGATGTGAGGGTGTCTGGTAAGTGGGTTTTTGGTTGGCTTGGGCGTAGTATTGGGGAGTGCAATTTTGGTAAGGTGGAGGTGCGTTCTGATAGTAGCGGGGACGGCTTTAGGAATTTGGTTGGTTATGGGGGTAATATTGGTTTTGACGATTTTGAGGAAGGTGGTTATGGTATTGGTTATTTTAGTTTAGGTAATTTTTGGGATAGAAAGCTTGGGGTTTGTTTTGGTGAAGGTTTTGCTGGGAGGAAACGATGATAGCTACCATATCTTCTCTTTTCTTTGGCGGAGCTGACCTCTTTGTCGGGTCAGGCGAGACCCCTTCAATCTTTCGGTTCCTGATTCCTTCTTCCGTCACCTCGGCTTGCTTGATTGTATTGTCAAAGGAAGCCACTGCTATGCTCGAGAGATCCCGATAGAATGGCGGCGTCTGAATAGACTTGAATGTCTCTAATTGAGCCTCCTCACTCAGCCTAGGGATAACTTTTGGCAACCTCTTCCCTCCAGCGGGCGGTGTACCTCCGAAAGCTTTCATCTTTCTTCTTCAGTATCTAGTAGAGGATATTGTGGTCCAGCGTGACATCCTTATTGTACACGTACTGCTCACAGAAGGCCTCTACCAAATCCTTGAATGTTTTAATCTGTGATAGGTCTAGGGTCATGTACCAGCTTAGAGCCGATCCTTTCAACGATCGCCGGAATATTTTTAGGCAAAGGTCTTTATTCCGAGCATGAACTCCCAACTTATTCTTGTAGATGCTGACATGCGATTCTGGGGGCAGTACTGTCATACTTCGCGAGCTTCGGATCTATAAAGTTTTCCAAGTACACCACCCTAGGTGATGCTAACAACTCCTTGTATGTCGCTTTACTGGACAGTTTCTCTCTTTGCCATTCTTTCATAGTTTTTTGTTTTTTATTTTTATTTTTTTATTTTTTTTTATTTTCTCCATTTTCATAACCCAAGTCGGTGGAGGGCCATTCTCTTCTTTGTTTTCGATTTCAGTGGCTGGGACCGGTCGATTGGCATTCGGATCATCGAATGAAGCAACGACCCTCTCCGGGTGAATAATGATCTCCGGTGCAGATGGGACCAGGCCATCGGGTGAGGCTTGATAGACATGTCCCTTGGCTGGGATATACCGGCGCTCCATAGGCGACGGGATAAGGGCCCATCTAGGGTCCACAGTAGACTGGTACCGCGAAGTTCGGGCTGACATGGTACGAATTTGGTACTAAGTTCTGCATCCCGATGCTTGGAGGGTTTCCATTAGGCGATTCAGAACTGGGCAGAGTCACTAGGGTTCCATTGGGCAGAATGATAGGCATCTCTTTATCTTAGCTTAGTTTTTCAAGCTTCTTCATTATTAGTTTCGTAGTCTCTCGCATCCGAGTCATTTCAGTCGTGCGGGGAGATTTGGGATTGCCTTCTGATATCATCCTGGAATGTGTCTGGGCAAGGCTGCGAGTGAAGACTGGATTTCAGATTAGGGGAATCGGAATTACTTTTCTGGGACCGATTTTCCTATCTCGTCCTATTCTTAACAATAAACTCATTTATTAGTTCATTTGGGTCTTAGGTGGTCTTAAAGCCCATTTGAGTTCGAAGTTTTCAATTTCGATAATTATCGATTAAAACAAATAATGATTTATGAAAATTCTTTTTGTCATTCTCATCGGTATTGAAAACTTTGAACTCATTTGGTTTTTGAGACTTCCTACAATATCATCAATTCATCAAGTATTGAACCCCTTTCCCCGTCTTGTATCATAGAATCTTGAGGGGACAATATAGATACAAGACAACCGTGCTTGTGTCGGAGGATTTACAACAATATAAAAGCCCGAGAGGAAAGAAATCAATGAAAAAATTCACAACTTATTTACAAAATGGAGGGAAAATATAACAAAATTGGTTCAATCTGAACTTAATTATAAAGTTTCCCAAAATTTTAATTTAGACCCCTAAACTTTCCGATTCGACAAATTATCTCAATTGGCTTATTCAGAGGTCCAATTGAAATTATAAAACTTTAATTTTACTTGTTTAAGAAATAAACTTAACTTTTCAAAGATTAATTTTGAACTCCGGGCCCAATACTAATGTTTTTTGAAATTTCAATTTAGTCCCAAAACTTTCAAAAAGCACAATTATAGTTCCAAAATCCTAATTGGAAAACCTTTGGACTTAATTGGAATTTTAAAATATTAATTTAAACCTTAGAAATTTAATTCATTATTTCAAAGTTTCAATTTAGCCCATAAAGTTTCCAAAAATTCAAGCTTAAATTAATTCTTAAAACTTCTGAATCGAGACTCTCCATTTTTCTTTTTTCTTTTTTTGATATTTTTGAAATTCATAAATAATTGACTCGGTAAAGTCATTATTTTTATTATTATTTTTTTATTTTTTGAAAATAAAATAAAACAAAGTTAAATAAAAACAAAGTTAACTGTAAAATAAAGCATAAAGTTTTTGCGAGGAGGTCAAAATGTCGTGTCTACAAATGATTTAATTATCTAATATATATGAAAAATGCAAGTGGTGTACATGTAATAACTAAATGAGGAAAAGTGGCATGAATTATGAAATCTAAAAGAACTTATATGTAATGAAATATATATAAAAAAAAAATGTAAGTGGTGAAAGTGCCCTAAACTTGTCGTCTAAATGATACAAGAAATAAATATGTAAGATAGATGCAAATGATATAGATTTTAAATTTTCCCAATTAATTCAATAAAATCTCGATTTGAAATTCCTTCAAATTCTATGGAGATGAAAATCAAAAGAGGATCGTGGAAATACATTTGTCAGAATTAATTTTTTCAAAATTTAGGCGAAATCCCACGAAAAGGTTTATTGAGGGAAGAAATTTTCTAAAACCAATCGTTTCTAAATTCCACTATAGTTGGGAAATTGAAACGAGGTCATGGAAAACTCTCCTACGATTTATTGAATCGTCGGACTCGTCCTAAGGTTTGTAAAGATTAATTCTAACAAACTAAGATTTTATTATTTTCTTTCATTTTTATATATATATATATATATATTTATTTATTTTTTAGGGGTTTTTATAACAAAGACAAAATAAAAAATAAAGAAAAAGTAGAAAAATAAGAATGAAAATATCATTTACCTAATGCTCAGAGATTAAGTTTAAGCATAAGAAACTCGTCTTGACATTTTTATCGGATCATCGAACGACATATTTTTTAGGTTATATATATATATATAAACAGCGAGATAAAGGGTGTCCTTGTTTAATGCTTAGAGGTTCAGATTGAGAACGGAAAATCTCATCTCGACGTTTTCATCGAGTCAACGAACAATTACAAAATAAAACTTGCAAAAATTTAATATTGCAAGAAATAATAAAAGAAATAAAATCAAAAAATATACTTGTTCTGGCCAAGGTTCCCGATACTCGGGTTTTTCCTCTCTCGCAGATGGCTTTCCGAAAAGGCTCTCGCTAAGAATCGCTCTCTAAGAGGTTTTTTCTCTCAATTTCTGAATGAATAAATTAGGAGGATGAGGGTCCTATTCATAGAAAAAGATCGGGCGTGAAAAACACTTAACAAAATCCTAGAAATTAGGTCTTGCCTCCTAAAACCCAATCCAAGTTAGACATAGAAAGAGTAAAATTAGAAAAAGGGCAAAAAACAAAGGTTCTAGGCCTTCGGGCCCATGATACCACGCACCCCACTTCCATCTCTCTCGCGGCTGACGCGTGGCATGGCCCATGCCTTTTTTTTTTTTTTGTGTGTGTGTGTCTGTGTGTGTGTTTTGGGCGGTTGACAAGGTGAGGGCCCCCTCTTTCCCCCCCCCCCCTCTTTCTCTCTTTTTCTCCTTTATTTTTTCTTAGCCGATAGGTGGGGTCCCACCTCCCTTTTTTTTTTCTCTCTCGACTGAACAGTGGGCCTCACGTTCTCTCTCTTTTCTTTTCTCCTTATTTCTTTTTTATTTTATTTTAAAATTTTTCCTTTTTCTTTTTTTTTTTTCTTTTTTATTTTTAATCAATCTTTTATTTTAATTTTAAAAAATGAGTATGAAATAAAAATTAACTTAATTTTCCAGGTTTATTAAATCGGCAATTAATTTGTCGAAGTCATTCAAATGGTCCATCATAGATGTACCTTCTTGGTATCGAAATTGGAAAAGTTTTCGCTTTAGATACAACAAATTCTCAATACTATTCGACATGTACTTGTCTTCAAGTACCTTTCATAAGTCATTCGAAATCATCTCTCTCATTACGAAGTATTTGATATTCTTTGCAAGCCGACGACGAATAGAACTGCATGCCTTTTTATTGATCTTCAACCATTCTACTTTCTCCATGAAATCTGGTTTTTTCCCTTGGGTTATATCCAAACCCTATTGAATTAGCATATCCATCATCTCACATTGCCACATGCCAAAACTGTCTGTTCCATCAAAATTTTCAATATCAATTTGTCATTTTATATTGAGAATTTTGTTTGTAAAATGAAAGAGGTTGATGGAGATTCAATCTCCTTATTTTTTGATTCGATCTCTACCATAATCCCAAGCTCTCAACCGGAGCTCTGATGCCACTTGTTGTGCAGAAGCGTGTCAAGTGGACAAAATAAAATAAATATTATGTGAGATAAAATGAAAACATACACTCACAAACAATAACACGAGATTTAACGAGATTCGACAATTTGCCTACGTCCCCGGGAACAACTATGGAACTTCTTTATTTGACAATGAACTACAAATAAAGAATATAAAACAAGGCATTAAAACAACTTAAGACACTTTTACAAAAAATTATCTAAATTGTGGTTGTTGAGGAATTTGATCTCACATTCTCGCTCTTCTTCAATTTAAGAAATGCTTTTCTTCTCCTCTGCTCATGGCCTCTATTTATAGAAGAGGCCTGAGGCTCAAATTTTAGTCTGAACAAAATCTCAGAAACTTCAAGAAATCAGCCGCAATAGTTGTCCTTTGATCCTTTACTGCCTTCTTCATTCTTCTTTCGATTCTTTAAAAGTTGTTGTGGGCTAGAACAAAAAATGAGAGTAAATATCTAATTTACAACTACCTCAAATCAGGGAAAAATACTAAGGTTTGTCTTCTTCCATTATTTCTTTCAACATTTGCTACTACTCGCGAAAAAGATAAGAGGAAAAAAAACTTTAGTACAAAACATATGGCCCCGCTTGTTTGAAAAATAAGCCAACATCATCATCAATGTGTAATTAAGCTTTTCGTTTTTTTCTCACTCTAAAAATTCAGAACAACTATAGTAATATGAGATCAAACAAATTGAAAACAAAACGTACATAATTTCTCTCAATTGCAATGGTTGATCAATAATTTGTTTACACAACAATTATCTATGAATCATGCTTTTTAAAATGTGATATTAATTGCTTTTTTGGGGGGGAATTTTGGATTAAAATCCATGTTACATTCATCATGAATTACCTGTGAATATTACATATAACATTAACTACGATGTTAATGCTATGTATAATATCGCTACAATCTGTGCTAGTTAACTGCGTATGTTTATTCTGCGATGCAGCAGATCATAACCCTTTCAGTAGTGTTGAATATTAAATTCACTGTTTCAAATCATTTCACATGTTACGCTATCTTACACAATCAGAATCTCCCCATTTTTGTGCTAGTGTTATATTCAACATGGTATAAGTTACAAAGACGAGAAAATACAACGCTATATTTGTGTGTTGATATTACATATAACATGACGACTTATTAAAAATATGATATATCTCTTCCGCGAAACACCAAATCATATCTTGCATATTTGTGTGTGTTGAATATAACATTCGTTCTCTATGACAGACGACTGTGCACATGTTGTTATTTGTGCAAACTATTTTTTTTTCCCTATAAAATCATTTAAAAAGAGAAATTCTAAATCCCGGAAGGTTATTTTAGTCATGAAAAAATCAATTTTTTTTAATTTGGGACTAAACAGTTTAAAAAGTCAAGTCAACGGGGTTGGATAGTTTAATCGAAAACATGTGATATTAATTGATAATTTGGACCTTGATATGGGTCTGTCTAGTAATTTTCCATTAAAATTATAGAAAATCAATTTTTAATTTTAATTTTTATATATATTACTATTGTTGGCCCAGTGAAATACCCAAGAGGGGGGGGTGAATTGGGTAATTAAAAAATTATCAGAGAAAAAATACTTTAATAACTCAAATAATTAATTACAATCCTAAATTAATTATTATCTTTATATCACAGCGGAAATATAAAATCAATTAGGTGTACACTAAACAACAAAAATAAATAAAGTAAAGATTACAGTACATCAGAAATTTATACTGGTTTACCAAGCTACTCTTGGCTAATCCAGTCCTCCGAGTCCCACGAAGAGTCGCACCCACTAAACTCAAGATCCCTTTAAAAGTAGGAACTAAACCCTCACAAATATTCTTTTATAGGCTCAGAATCAACCTTTACAAATTCCTTTTCATAGGCTAAGGAATAACCTCTACTTTTTACAGGCTCAAGAATAACCTAATTCTTTTTAAAATAAAGGCTAAACAATCAAAACCTCACAAACATTCCAAATATCCTTTTACCTGGTAAGAATTGAACCATTACAAAATTCACACAAAACAATTCAATTCAGGAAGAATAACTACCTCAATCTCTTTATAGGAAGAGACTGAAACCAACTTAGATTAAATACTCTCAACAGTATTTAATCTGCTACTCAACTTACCAATTAAAAATTGACAAGTGATTTTTCTCACTCGGAGCTTGTACCACCCCAGATAAATTAGAACTAATATCCCAAAATTAGTGATAGAAAAGTGAGATATATAAAATCTGATTTTAAATAAAAATATATAGCACGTGATTGAGCACGCAATCAGATTAATTCAAGAAATTGTTTGAAAAAATATTTTTCAATAAAAAATCAGAAAACAATTTCTAAAGATCAAATTCCAGAAATTAATCAAGAAATACTATATAGAAAGTAATTTGGAAAGATCTCACCCGGAATCCACCGAAAAAATAATTAGAGTGATGTTACTTCAGATTCGGTAACAACAATGATTGACAACAAATGATGCTCAAGAATGACTCTTAGAAAAGCTCTCACAAATATCAATATGACTTCTCTAAGAAAAGCTCAGTAATATTTCTTGATCTCTCTGAATATCACTTTTTGAAATGAAAAACGCAGGTATATATAAATGAGATTAAAATCAACTTTCTAACAGCTAGTTCCTATTTGTCATGACACTTAATTGCTCTTTTAGACCACTTACATCATTAAGACTTCATTTTGGTTCAATTCACTTAATTATAACTTTTAAACTTCTCAATTAAGTCCCTTAAATATTTCTCAATCGTAATTAAATAGAATAGAAACAATTATATGTACAAAATTAAGAAATATTCAAACTTAATGAATCAAATCTATAGGAATAACATAATATGTGTTGCATATCTCAAATAATATTAAATCCCTAAAATCTCTCATGAATCCTAACAAAAAAACGGCTAGTAACGGCTACTTTCAGATTGAAATCCAGAATTCCATAATATCCTGAAACAAACACACAAGTCGACTGACCAAGATCAGTAGTCAACCACTCGATTCAGGATGTAGCCAAGCCAAAGATTTTGTGCCTATCAGTCGACCTATCTGTCAACTTAGAGATTCAGAGAGTTTCATTTCTCTTTACAAGTCGACCGCTATATCGACTTATAAATACAGAGAGTTCATTTTTAAGTATAGGTCGACCTACCTGTCGACCGAGAGATACAAAAAGTTTTCTTTCTTTGTCCGATCAACTTACCTGTTGACTTATGGATGTTGGATCACTTTTCTAAACTCGTTTTTAATTCATTCTTATTGACGTTTTTGCCTTTTTAACCATTTGTTTTTCTTGGTTAGCTCCACTAAATACTTAAATTCAATTTTAATTAATTATAAATATTTCTTTTTCAATTACACATAGGAGTAAATAATTTATCTAATTAGAATCCTATTAAAAATACATATTTATAAAAATTATTTTAAATTTTTTTTTGTGTCGTGTGTGATTCTAATTAGGATATTAAGAGTTAAAATTTAATCTGAGCTGTTTTTCCTAGGTTCTTCAAATTCTTCAACCTCTTAATCTTTCATCATCTTTATAATCATATCTTCATCATTTAGAACTAATAAATTGAAACATTTAATCAAACCGTTAGTTCTACAAAAAATACCAACCTTTAATTGTCCATCAAAATCTTAAGATCAACAATCTCTCACTTTTTTATGATGACAATTAACTTTGATGTTTTCTTCAAAACAATAATATAACCATGCTCCCCCTAAATCCGAAGACGGGTTCTTTAACTCGTTAAAGCATAGTAATGAAGATATTAAAAAAAAAATCAATAAAGCCCAAATATAAAAATAAACTCCCCTTTAAGATATTCAATAAAACATCAACTAATTCTCCCCCTTTGTCATCTCAAAAAAAATTTAGGGAGGGGGGAAAATACATGAGAACTCTACTCTAGGTAAACATCATTATGCCTAACCATACCCAAACCGCGAATGATTTTAACAAACTGATCTTCCGCTAGTGGTTTGGTAAAAACATCAGCAAGCTGGTCGGAGGTATCAATATACTCAATAACAATTTCTATTTTCTGAATATAATCACGAATAAAGTAATGTCTAATCTTTATGTGCTTAGTTCGTGAGTGCTGTGTAGGATTCTTACTCAGACAAAGAGTACTTTTATTATCACAAAAGATCGGGACCTCCTCCATGTAAATACCAAAGTTATTTAACTGTTGTTTAATATATAAAATTTGAGCACAACAGTTACCAGCTGCAATATATTCAGCCTCAGTAGTGGATAAGGCTATTGATTTATGTTTCTTGCTTGACCAAGAAACCAAAGCATGTCTTAACAAATGACATGACCCACTCGTGCTTTTTCACTCAACTTTGCAACCGGAAAAATCAACGTTGGAGTAACTTACCAATTTAAAATTACTCCTCCTAGGATACCATAATCCTAGGTCAGTCGTCCCCTTTAAGTATCGAAAAATTCGCTTAACCGCAGTCAAGTGCAATTCTTTAAAATAAGACTGAAATCTAGCAAAAAGATAAACACTATACATAATGTCAGGTCTACTTACAGTTAAATACAACAGACTACCAATCATACCTCGATACATTTTTTCTTTAACACTTTTGCCCGTATCGTCTTTTTCTATCTTCGTAGCCGTTACCATGGGAGTTTTGTACTCTTTAGCGCCTTCCAAGCCATATTTCTTTAACAACTCCTTAGTGTATTTAGCTTGGTTTATAAATATTCCTTCTTTGGTTTGCTTTATTTGTAGTCCAAGAAAGAAATTCAACTCTCCCATCATGTTCATTCCAAATTCAACCTGCATTATCTTAGCAAACTCTTGGCAAAGATCCTCATTAGTAGATCTAAAAATAATATCATCAACATACACTTATACTAATGGGATATCAGAATCAGTTTGGTTCACAAACAGTGTTATATCACAAATACCCCTTCGAAAACCATTTTCGATCAAATATCGGTTGAGTCTCTCATATCAAGCTCTAGGAACTTGTTTGAGCCCATACAAAGCCTTGCAAAATTTAAATACGTGATTGGAAAATTTACCACTTTCAAATCCCGGGGGTTATTCCACATAAACTTCTTCTGCTAGAAAGCCATTTAGAAATGCACTCTTTACATCCATTTGATATAACTTAAAATTACGTGAACATACAAAAGCGAGTAGCATTCTAATTGCTTCTAGTCTAGTAACAGGAGCATAGGTTTCATCATAATCAATTCATTCCTCTTGATTATAGCTATGTGCTACTAATCTTATTTTGTTTCTAATTACCATGCCAGATTCATTCTTTTTATTTCCAAAAACCCATTTAGTACCAATTACTGGATGAAAATCCGGTCTCGGAACAAGACACTATATTTTGTTCCGCTCAAAGTGAACTAACTCATCTTGCATTGCGAAAATCCAAGATTCATCAGTTAACGCCTCATCTATATTTTTAGGCTCAATTTGAGATAAGAAAACAAGATTAATTATATCCCTAAGAGAAGAACGAGTGCTTACACCTCTTTCAAAATTACTGATGATTTCTTTTATCGAATGTCCCGGTACTGTCTTTCTAGCTCTTGGTAAAGTCGAATCATTTTCCTTAGGTTCCTCCTCTTGTTGGGACTCCTTAGGTACATTATCACCTTGGTTTTGATTATTTGAAATACCTGCATCATCATCATCCAAAATTTTTCTCGACAAGAATGGATCAGCTTCCTAAAAAATAACGTGCATTGTTTCTTCTACTACTAATGTACGTTTATTATAAACTCTATAAGCCTTACTGTTAGTAGCATATCCTAGGAAAATCCCATAATCTGATTTAGCATCAAATTTACCAAGATTATCTTTGTCATTCAAAATAAAACACTTACATCCAAATACTTTAAAATAATAAATATTAGGAGTCTTACCATTCCAGATTTTATATGGAGTTTTGTTAAACCTTCTACGAATTGATACCCAATTCACTACTTAACAAGCTTTACTTACTGCTTCGGCCCAGAAATAGGTTGGTAAGCTGTACTTACTACTTCGAGGCCAAAAAAATAGGTGAGCACGCCAAGATTTTTCATATCAAATTATCCACTGAGAAATCTTTTGAGTTTAAAAATACCGTGTAGATTATACCTAGCAATAATCATGTCATCCACATATAATAAAAGAAGAATAATAACATTGTCAGTGTGGCAAATAAACAGGGCCGAATCATGAGCATTGGATGTGAACTCAAACTGATGAATGATAGTGCGGAATTTCGCGAATCAGGTACGTGGAGCTTGTTTCAAACCATATAAGGCACGACGAAGGTGACAAACTTTATTTCGAGGGGTAACTAGGGTAGGAGGAGTATGCATATAAACTTCCTCAAGAAGATCACCATTGATAAACACATTTTTGACATCCATCTAAAAGAGAGACCATTTTCGAATGGCAGTGACGACAAAAAGAGTACAGACAGATGTGAGTCTCACTACTGGAGCAAATGTCTCTTTATAGTCAATTCCATATTTCTAAGCAAATCCATTGGCAACAAGTAGGCCTTTATATTGTTCAACAAAACCATAAGAAAATATTTTGATCTTAAACACCCATTTGAACCCAATAAGAGTTTTCTAAGGGGGGAGATCAACAATATCCCAGGTGTGAGTGTTGGTGAGACCCTGAAGTTCTTCATCCATTGCTTTCTACCAAAGAGAATTAATATTAGCCGTCTTATAAGATTAAGGCTCATGTAGATGAAGTATAGTAGAAAAATAATAAAAATCAGTAAGGTAAGGTGGAGGATGAGTTACCCTGGTAGAGCAGCGGGGGTGATTTGGAGCGTGGATCTCAAAGACAGTCGATACAGAATCATCGACCACAGGAGAAGTCTCAGGCATAGTCACTAGAGTTGGAGATGTGAGATCAGTTGGTGGTTCTAGAGTGGGTTTAACTGGCGGTTCTGGGGTGGACTCAACGTAAGGTACAAGAGTGGACTCAACTGGTGGTGTTGGACTGGACTCAATAGTACCTGAAACTGTATCATCAGGAAATAACTCGATGGATGGATCAATAAAGAATCAGGAGTTGGTGATGGTTAACATATCAAATGACCGTAAGGAAGTAAACATTTGATGTTCCCAGAAAATGACATGTCGAGAAATACAAATAGTTTTAGAAATGGGATTCTAACACTGATACCCTTTATGTTCGATACCATATCCAAGAAAACAACACAGACGAGCCCTTGATTCCAGTTTGTTGTGTTCATATAGTTTGAGAATAACAAAACAAGCGCAACCAAAGACTTTGAATTCAGAGTAATTGGGAGGTTTACTGAAAAAAACTCAAATGGATACTGGTTCTGGATTATAGAAGAAGGGATACGGTTTATTTTGTAGATGTCAGTAAAAGTAGCATCACCCCAAAAACGCTCAAGACATGATGAAAAAATGAGGAGAGCACGAATTATGTCAAAAATATGTTTATGTTTGCGTTCGGCTCATCCATTTTGTTGGGATGTACTAGGACACGAGAGATGGGGGAGTGTGCCATTTTTGTGAAACAGGTTAAGAAAGGCACAATTCTTGTATTCCATTGCATTATCTTAGAAAAAAAACTTTGATATTCAATTCGGTTTGAACCATATATGAAAACTCAGAATATATTTGGAATTTTGGATCGATATTTCATAAGAAACAACCATGTATATCGAGAGTAGTCGTCAACAAAGATAACAAAGTAATGATAACCACCCATTGAGGCATGAGAAAAAGGCCCCCAAATATCATAATGAATTAGGTCAAAGGGTGTAAGGGAAATAGACTATCTCTCTTTGAAAGGTAGGGATAGTTATTTTGCAAGTTCGCAATGAATATATTTGAAGGACTCATGTTGAATTAAACCTAACTGACCGCTAGAGATAAGCGATTTAAGTCAGCTAGATGAAGTGTGACCTAACCGAGAATGCCAAATTTGGTATAGTGATAGAAACACTGGTGGTTGTGGACATGATGATGAGGAGAAGGATTCTAGTAGTGGTGGTGAGGTTGCATAGGTTGATGAAGGGATATGTGGTTGTGGTGGTGGTAGAGTTAGAGATGGAAAGTGCAAACTGTTGAGTTCAAATAGACGTCCAACTTTACAACCAGTCCCAAAGGGTTTCTCATGTCTGAGGATCCTGTACATGATAACCACCATTAGAAAATATGACTTCAATTCTCAATTCACAAAGTTGTCCAACAGTCAAGAGATTTAAGGTGAGTTTCAAAATTAAATATGTGTCAGGAATAGAAAGAAGGGAAGTAGAAACTTGACCGGTATGAGTAACATGCATTTGAGAACTATCAGCGGTTAAATATTAGGGACATTAGTAGCAGAGAGTTTGGTTGAAAAAATATTGGGATTGGATGTTATATGATTAGAACAGGTAAAATCAAATAACCAAGAAGAGTTACCTGTAGTAAGTGAGAGAGCAGGAAAAAGGTTTGTACCATTTTTGGAGAAAATATGATGGACGAGTGAAGCCAAATCTACAATAGATATGGTAACAGTAATAGAGCTAGGATCAAAACTTTCTTTAGCATTAATAATGAGCGAAGAACCCATATATATCTTTGTTGAATCTAGAGAAACTGTTGTTACGGACAAATTCAGAACTCTAAAATTGTCCAGGAACTGGTCTATACTCATGAAGAATCGATTGAGAGCCCCTTGAACCGATCAAATATCCGTGATAAACCAAATCAACAATATAAAGAAAACTATACTTTATTATTCAAAGTTGATTAAATAAAGATCACAAATAGATCCAAAATGCTAAAAGTGTCCAAGAACCGATATTAAATCTTGAAGAATCGGGTAAAAAACATGTGAACCAGTGTAGGAACTACACAAATATAATAGAGAGTGTATTCTGTGAGTCTCAAACCATAAAACGGAGGTCAAAAATAGAATTAGAATGTCCAAAAACCTTGGGAACAGGTCCAAGTTTGCAAAAAAAAAGGTAAAAAAATGCTTGAATCGGTCCGAAGAAAAATACCTCAAAGAACCTGACATGCCCTATTTTTCCAAAAAGGAAAAGAATAATAAATAAGCTTAAGGAGAAGGAGTATTTTAAAGAATCGATTTTCTCAAAAGATGCACTTAGGCTGTTTTAAAAATAAGAAGTCGCCACCTAGTATTGGGTTTAAATGGTGTGCTAGGTTACCGAATTTTTAGAAAACAATTTAAAAGGCCTAAGTAAAAATTGTCTCAAAAAAACATGGTTAAACCAAAAATTTATTTAAAGGCTCGGGGGTCGGTTACGCCCGGAGAAGGTATTAGGCACCCCAAGACGCCCGTCCAAAAATGTTACCTCATGTCCAATTAAGTTCAATTAGTTTAATCCGAATGCTTTATTTTATTTTAAAATCTTTTCCTTCTTATAAAATATTTTTGGTATTTTTTAAAAAATAAGGTGGGATAAGTTTTTTTGTATTTTTTGGGAATGTTCCCTCGATATAACCTTTTATCGAATATTAAAGATTTGACAAGTATGGTCCCCGGGAGATTTTATGTATGTTTCCGAGAGATTTCTTTAATTTAAATAGGCAAACTAAAATAGGTGAATAAGATTGGAAATATGAATTCAAAAACTAACATCTATATGAATTTTATTTTTGTGCAAAAGTGACCTAAAAACTAAAGGGTTTAATTTAAATATGTCAATACAAATGATACGAATACGGGAATCGAATAGGGAACACTACGTGAATTAACGTGATTATGCATGGTAATAATTTAATTATTTAATAAAAAAATCCAAGTAGTGTATGTATTATGATTAAACGTGAAAAAGTAGTATGCATTATAAAATAACATAAAAAACCTATATGCATGAAATATAAAAAGAGTGCAAGTGGAAAGTGTCCTAAACATGATGTCTAAATGATACAAGAAAAAAAATATGCTAGATGGATGCAAGTAGTGTTTATTTTAAGTTTGCCCAATTAATTTAAAGAAATCCTGATTTGAAATTCTCTCAAATTCTATGGATATGAGAATCGAGGGAGGTTCGCTGAAACAATTTTGTTAGAATTAATCTTTCCGAAAATTAAGTGGAATCCCATGAAAAGATATATCGAGGGAAGAGATTTTCTAAAATTATTCGTTTCCAAATTTCGCTCGAGTCGGGGAATGTAAACAAAGCCACAGAAAACTCTCCCACGATTTATCGCATTGCCGAATTCACCTTAAGATTCGTAAGTATTAATTCCTACAAACTAAGATTTTATTATTTTTGGATTTTTGTATTTTTTATTGTTTATTTCTTTAAAAAAAAAAAATCAAAACCGTGAACCACACAATTCCCATACTGTTTATTTTTTATCCTAAATTTGCTTTCATAAAAAAATTAGAACACACACACAAAAAAAAAAAATCACTTGTTGTATCAATTGTTTTCAGATCAAAATTGGACAAACAAGGATTTATTTTAAAGACAAATAAAAGCAAAATTAGAAAAGAAAGAAACAATACAAGTAACCATGGCATTTTTGAGTTAGGCAAGAATCCTATACCTAGTATCCTAGTATTACAATGCATCGGATTTTTTTTTTTTCGCTGTTTTTTTTTTAAGGTTTTTGTAAAAAAAATAAAAATTTAAATATCCTTCACCTAACGCTCGGGTTTAAATTCGAGAAACCCATCCCAAAGTTTTCATTGGATTATCAGACGACTTAATTTTTTCCTTTTTTTTTTAATTACAAAAAAAAAAAAAAAAAAAAATTGCAAAAATGCAAAAAAAAAAAAAAAAAAAAAAAAAAAAACAGCAGGTGTCCTCGTCTAAACACTCAAATGTTCAAATTGAGAATGAGAAACCTCATCCCAACGTTTTTCATCGAGTCATTGGATAACTAAAAGAAATAAAGCTTGCAGGAATTTAAATTGCGAAGAGAATGAAATAAGCTAAAAAAAGAATTAAAAATAAAAAAACATACATGTTCTAGGCCAAAAATCCCGATACTCAGGGTTTTTCTCTCTCGCAGACAGCTTCCCGAGAGGTTTCAAGATAAGAATCCATCTCTAAGGGATTTTTTCTCTCAATTTCTAAATGAATAAATTAAGAGGAAGAGAGTCTTATTTATAAAAGAAGATTGGATGTGAAAAACACTTAGGACACCCTAAAAATTAGTTCTGGCCGCCAAAGCCCAGTCCAAGTTGGACTAGGAAAGGGTGAAATAGGAAGAAAATGGCAAAAAAAACGAGTTCTAGGGTTGCAGGCACGTGAACACACGCGCCCACAACCGCCTCAGCCGAGAATGCCACATGGCAAGAGGCTATTAGCTGATTCTTCTTCCTTTTTCTTCTCACTTTGACTTTTCTCTTTCTTTCCTCTCTCTCTCTCTCACATGCCCACATACACACACACACGCTGACATGGCAAAGAGGACCCTACATGATTTCTCTCTCTCTCATATAGGTAGGACCTGCCACACCCCCCCTCTCTCTCTCTCTTCATGATTTTGACCAAGAAAATGGACCCACTTCTTTTCCTTTATTCTAATTTACTCCTCCTTCCTTACTTCTTTCAATTTCAAACCCTTTTCCCTTATTTCAATTTTTTTTTTTATCTATTTATTGTATTTTTTGGAATAAAATAAAAAACAAAGTTAACTATAAAATAAAACATAGAATTTTTTGCGGGGCGGTCAAAATATCGTGTCTACAGCTGCCCCTCTTTGTCATGCGAGTTCCACTTGCTTGACAAAGACAAAAGATCACGTCATTTTAAACGTCCTATTTTCTGATTTTTTTTTTTTTTTTAAAGTGTATTTTTCAACGACAGAACAAATAAAATAAAATAACTCATAACGATACTTATGACGAATAAGCGTCCGTTTAAATGATCATTTAGAGTAATAAAATAATGACTCATGACGAACAAGTGTCCATTTAGAGTAATTAAAAAAGAAAAGACTCATGACGATACTCATGAAGAATAAGTGTCTGTTTAGAGGATCGTTTAGAGTAATAAAAAAAGAAAAGACTCATGACGATACTTAGGACGAACAAGTGTCCGTTTAGAAGATCGTTTAGAGTAAGGAAAAAAAAGACTCATGACGATACTCATAACGAATAAATGTCCGTTTAGAGGATTATTTTGAGTGATAAAAACTCATGCCGATACTCATGATGAACAAGTGTTCGTTTAGAAGATCTTTTAGAGTAATAAAAAAAAAGACTCATGACGATACTCATGACGAACAAGTGTCCGTTTAGAGGATCGTTTAGAGTATGAAAAAAAAACTCATGACGATATTCACGACGAACAAATGTCTATTTAAAGGATCGTTTAGAGTGATAAAAATGAGACTCATAATGATACTCATGACGAACAAGTGTCTGTTTAGAGAATTGTTTAGAGTGATAGAAAATGGCTCAAGTCCCAACCCTCTTGGTTGGGGGACAAAAGAAAGTCCAGAGGTATAAAATATGCCCAAGCTTGTGGTTGGACAAAAATGAGAGATCAAGGAAATAAAATGTGCCCCAGCCTTCGGCCGGGAATGACTCTTAGATGACCAAACCTTTACAGGTTTCCTACGTACCTTAGCATTACCCCAAGGATCAAGTTTAGTGTAGTTCACTAGATGCCCCTTTCAGAGCAAAATGCATACCAAGATGCTCATTTAGAGCTTTTGAATTTTCAGCAGTAAGAATTTCCAATTTGAGTTGGAAGGATGGTAAAAAGTCCTAGTGATAGGGAAATCCATGCTTCCAGTCCTTTTGAGATCTCTGTAACATACACTTTCAAAACAAACCTTAGTCTGAAAATATTGTTACATTTGATGACTCACAATTCCGTTCCCCCTTTTTTCCGTCGCAGCCACTTGGCTGACGGCACTTTACTTTCTCGGGGCAGTAGCGGGAGATTCTTCCGTCTCATCTTTCCGACAGTTTTAGAGGTGCATCCTGTGGAGGTTTTCTCTGGGTTACTGGTGGGGTCTGGTTCTGGACAACATCTCTATCAACTTTTATTTCTCTACATCCGTCGATTTTCATTTCCTCTCTTATGCTAAGCATCCTCAGTATTAGGGGAATCATATACTCATGTTTACTTTGTATTTCTTAAATCCTGCAAAATTAATTTAGTCAAAATATGAAAAAATGTGTAAAACCTTACTAAAACAAGTACCTTTATCACCAGATATGTTGGCTGCGGGATTCCAAGCCAGAATGTCTGACAAGTATGATTTCAATACAGATTCGAGCCACGCTCGATGTTCCTTTTCACAGATTCCAACTTCGCTCAAATCCATCAAGTTCCGAACTCAAAAAAAATTTATGGTCAGTGAAAGTCAACCATAATGGAATTCCGAAATGGGACCCCTAGGCGATCTACCTGTTTTTTTTTTTTTTTAAGAAACAGATAATCACATATCCAAATAAACTTACTTGAAAAAGAAATATATTTATTAGGCAAAGTATTTTTTTACAGAATCTGAGTTTAGAGGCTCGGGAAATACATCACCATTCATTTCCTGGAGAATCAATGCTCCACCGCTCAAAACCTTGTGAACAACAAAAAGACCTTCCCAATTAGGGGCGAACTTGCCCTTAGCTTTAACTTGGAAAGAAAAGATTTTCTTCAATACCAAATTATCGACCCTGAATACTCTAGGGCAGACCCACTTATCATGAGCTCTGGCAATTCTGTGTCTGTAACATTGTCTATGCCATATCGCTGTTAGCCTATTTTCATCGATTATACAAAATTGATCTAATCTTTGTTGCACCCATTTAGTTTCATTGAGTTCGGCCTCCATGAGCACTCGCAGAGATGAAATTTCCACTTCAGCTAATATCACATTGTGGCATAGACCAAAAAGTAGGGGGCTTCCCCCGTTGAGGTTCGGACCGAAGTCCAGTAAGCCATCAAAGCATACGGTAGCATATCATCCCACTCCTTATAGTTATCAATCATCTTCCGGAGGATTTTCTTTATATTCTTATTGGTCGCTTCTACTACTCTATTCATCTTTAGACGGTAAGGCGCTGAGTTTTTGTGCTCGATCTTGAACTACCAATAAATTTCCTATATTTCCGAGCTCTTCAGGTTTTTGGTGTTGTCGGTTATTAGTGCTTGCAGCAAACCGTATCTCGACACGATATTTTCTTTGATGAACTGAGCTACTGTTCTTTGAGTCACTTGGGTCAAGGAGATGGCCTCCACCCACTTAGTAAAATAATCAATCGCCACCAGGATGAAGCAATGACCACTTGGCGCTTTAGGGGTAACTTCTCTAATAACGTCCATACCCCCCACATTGAGAAGGGCCACGGGGCTGCCAAGCAATGAAGTTGCAAAGGTGGGATATGGATTTGATCGTCGTGAATCTGACACTTATGGCATCTTCGAACAAATTGCACACAATCGCTTTCCATCGTTAGCCAAAAATGATCGGTCCTTAGGATCATTTTTGCGAGCATGAAGCCACTCATATGGGGTCCATATATGCCTCCATGGACTTCTTTCATCAACTAGATGTCCTCTTCGACTCCAACACATCTCAACAAGCCTATGTCAAGGAAGAGTTTGTACAGTGTCTCCCCACTTAGGAAGAATTGGTCTGCAAACCTCCGAAAAGTCTTCCGATCAACACTCGATGCCCCTTTTGGATACTCCCGATTTTTTAGGAAGTTCTTTATGTCATGGTACCATGGGTCTTTGGATGGTTCGGATTCAAGCTGGCAACAGAAGGCCGATCAATGCTAAACTCAAAATAATATCATTATCCTCCTCCCGAGTGATAGAGATCATAGACGCCAAGGTAGCTAAGGCATCGACAAAGTCATTCTTGAGCCTTGGTATGCTTTCAAATTCAATCATCACAAATTGCTCGCACAACTCCAGGAGGTGATTATTATATGCTATCAGGTCCGTTACCTGATTGATTATCAGCTCAAAATCCCCGAACGCCAGCAATTCTTTGATTTTCATGTTAACAGGCAACTGGAGTCCTAAAATACATGCTTCATACTCAGCTTGATTATTAGTGATATGGAACTTCAACTCGAAAGCTACCGGATAATGCTGCTTGCTCGGAGAAACCACAACAGCTCCGATTCTAGCCCCCCGAGAGTTCACTGCTCTGTTAAAATATATTTTCCAAACTGTTTCCTCATCTTCTTCCTCTACCACATGAATCGAATCATTAGGGAATAGTGTCTCAAGAGGCTGGTGATCCGTTTGAGCTAAAAAACTAACCAATTGATTCGCTATCGCTTGACCCTTCACTGACTTTTGGGTCTTGTAGACGATATCGAACTCCGTTAGCAGCATCTGCCATTTTGCAACTTTCCCTGACAAAATTGGCTTCTCGAAGATGTACTTTAAGGGATCCATCCTGGCTATCAAGTAGGTAGTCAGCGAGAGCATATAATGGTGCAGTCTTTAAGCAAACCAGTCCAATGCACAACAGGTCCTCTCCAGTAAGGTGTAATTTTTCTCGTACTTCATGAAACGCTTGCTAAGGTAATAGATAGCTTGTTCATTCTTCCTAGATTTATCGATCTGTCCGAGACTGGATCCTATAGAAGAGTCGAGAATCGACAAATATAGCAACAATAGAACTCCCTCCCGAGGTGGCACCAGAACTAGGGGGTTGATCAAATAGGTTTTAATCTTCTCCAAGGCATTCTGAAAATTAGCATTCCATTACCCGTCACTTCCTTTTCGAAGCAGCTTGAAGATTGACTCACAAGTAGTGGTAAGCTAGAAGATGAATTGGGTTATGAAATTCAATCGACCCAGAAAACCTCGGATCTCTTTCTCATTTTTTGGTGGTGACATCTCACAAATGACCTTCGTCTTTGCAGGATCAATCTCGATTCCATGGCAGTTTACCATGAAACCAAGAAGCTTTCCGGAAGTTACCCCGAAAGTGCATTTTGCCGGATTGAGCTTGAGCTGATATTTTTGAAGCTTATCAAACATCATTTTCAAATGGTAGAGATTATTCTTATGCTCCTGAGATTTAACGATCATGTCATCCACATATAACTCCATCTTCTTGCACATAATATTATGAAATAGGGTTGTCATTGTTCTTTGGTACGTTACCCCGACATTTTTGAGATCGAAAGGCATTTTCCTATAGCAAAAGACTCCCTATGGTGTGGTGAAGGCTGTCTTTTCTCGATCTTCCTCATCCATCAGAATCTAATTATAGCTAGAGAATCCATCGACGAAGGAATAGAGATTTCACCTCGTAGTATTATTGATGATAATATGAATGTTTAGTAGTGAAAAATCATCTTTTGGACTTGCTGTGTTGAGATCACGATAATCCACGCAAACTCTGATTTTTCCAGAGGACTTCGGCACTGGAACGACATTTGAGAGCCATTCACTGTAGTTACAGACTTCAATAATTTGGGCATTGAACTGCTTCACGATCTCTTCCTTAACCTCGAGGCTGACAACGGGCCTCAGTTTCCCTAACTTTTGTTTGATCGGTACACTCTCAGGCTTTAGCGGTAGCTTATGGGTCACGATACTTTTGTCCAGTCCTACTATGTTATCGTAGGATCAGGCAAAGATATCTTGGTAGGCAACCAAGAGCATTGTCAACTTTTTCTTTTCTAGAGCGGTGAGGGCTGATCCAATCTTTACTTCTTTCCATTCCTCCGGGGTTCCCAAGTTTATCAACTCAGTCTCGTCAGTACTAGAAATCGACTTATTCTCAAATTCAGCAAAATCTTTTCGAACCTCATAATCGTCTGGCTGGTAGGAGTCATCTTCTATTGTCACTCCTATCATATTATGGTCCGGTTCTACGTTGAAATCATACCCATCGCACTCTAGCTCAATTATAATGCATACATCAAACACTGGTAACTTAGGCATCCTGAAAGAGTAAAATTTAAACACTTAAACCATAGATTGGATAAAACAAAATTGTATTCATTAAATTTAAAATAAAAAGTCATCACAAAGAAAAATCATTTTCCATCCAAAAGGCTAGCTGAATGGAAGGGTGAGTACAAAAAATCTCCCAAATTTTACCGAAACGCCTGGTGAACCGGGAGGGAACAAGAATCCCAATTCTGCAACTTTTCTTCCCCCTTGGTTCGAGATCCATGACTTGGTCCTGCCTCATTTCCCAGGATTACATTCACAGTTTTCTCAATCATCACTCTCTTAGGGTGCAACTCGAATCCTATAGTCAAAATTCCCTTGTTGATGGTTTCTATTGGATAGGGGAAGGTAACCCGGATATGCAGAATTTCCATTAGCTGGTTGTCTGAGAATCCATCCCTCTTTTTTCAGAAAAACTTTACCCTGTCTACTCTTGTCGGCTAGTATCCCAACCCGAATCTTCCCATTTTCTCCTTGACTTCTATTAGCTTTGTAATTCCATCTAGATTCTTACCCAGTCCTTTCCTAGGGATGTAACCCAGGGACTTCATTTCCTTAGCAATGAAGGCCACAATACTAGACAATGATGGTGCTAACTCGTGTCCTCTTTTCTTTACAAATGTAGTATTCGTGACGTCGAACACATGATAGGAGGCTTCAATCTTTTCTTTTTCTTTTTCCTCGTCTATTAACAGGACATATTGGCTTATCGCTTGATGGAAAGATGCGACATCTGAATCCTCCTTGATCACATACAGTGTGTCATCAACGATGAAATTGATCGTATGGTGTAGTAATGAAGGCACTGTTCCAGTATTATAGATCCACGGCCTCCCTAACAATAGGTTGTACGAACTAGGTATGTTGAGCACTTGGAATTTCACGTCGGACTAGATCGGGCCGATTTCAATTGGTAGGTCAATCTCTCTGACGCTATCTCTTCTAGCCCCATCGAATGCCCTGATAATCTTTTTTTATGGTCGTATCTGTGACGAATATATCTCTATTTCTTCCAGCGTCGACAAATGACAGATATTCAGCGCCGATCCATTGTTAATCAGCACTCGAGCTATGAAAATTTTGTGGTTTTCAACTATGATATTCAAAGACTTGTTGCGACCTGTTCTATCTTCGTCAATCTCATCATCGGTGAAAGTGATGGTGTTAGATCCTAGGACCTGCTTGACCAGAATGACAAACTTTTTCAGAGAGATCGTGCTAGGAAAGTGGGCTTCATTTAGGACTTTCAGCAGTGCCTGTCTGTGTACTTCTAAGGACAGGAGTAGTGAGAGTATCGAGATTTGCACCGACGCTTTGCTGAATTGATCCACTAATTTGTATTATGAATTCTTCATTGCCTTTAAGAAGTCGTGAGCCTCTTGCTCTAACACCGATTTTTTAGAACTCCTCTTGGTTCCCTCACAGGAACCTTGATCAAATCCTGCGGCGTGTACACTCTCCCAGACCGAGTGATTCCGTCGGTTTCTCCTACTGAGATTGACAATTCTTCTCCTTATCCAATTTTAGCGATGATCTCGTAATTCCATGGGACCTTATTTAGACTTTCCACCGACTTTTGGATCGGGAACGACAGAACCAAAGATTTCTCCAGCTTTTTCGCTACCTTTTTTGGATGTGATTCGAACCCTCCATCGAGAACCTCCGGGTGTAAACAAATACCGCCGATATCGATCACATCAACTTATTCCTTGATCTCCTCTATGAAAATCAGATTGACTCCACTTCCTAAGGGGGCGTGTTCAGGCAGCGGATTTTGCTGACAGTTTGGTGCACCAATCTCAGGTTTTTTAGGAAACGTGATGGGTCCTATCCGTATGAACTCCCGGATCTTATCCTTTAGCTAAAAGAACTACTCAGTCACATGTCTTCTAGTCCCCAAGTGGTATTCATAGAAGGTATTCGAAGAAGCTACTTTACTTCCAGGCTTAACTTCATCGAATGGAAAGGGTGTCAGCATCCCCTACTTCAAACAACTCTAGTACAGCTTGGTAATTGAGACTCAAAGGTCTAGTGGTTCCTTGTCATTGTTCTGGAAGTTCCCCCTAGTAGTACGAAGTAGATAGCCTTGGTGATATTGGGTTCCTGGCCTTAGGGTGTGGTTAGGAATTTGAGGTAGGGTGTTCAGGTTTGGTTGATATGTATGGTAAAAGGGTGCTTAGTAGGCTTGGGGATAATATTGGGGAGTGTGGTTTTGGTAAGGGTAAGGTACGTTATGGTAATAGCGGGGATGACTTTGGGAATAGGGCTGGTTCCGGGGGTAATGTTGGTTTTGGCAATTTTGATGGGATAGTTGAGATATTGGTTATTCTGGTTCAGGTAGTTTTGAGAATAAGATGCTTGGGGGTAGTTCTGGTGATGGGTTTGTTGGGGGAAAACGACAACGGCTACCACATTTTTCTTCTTCTTAGGCGAGGTTGACCTCTTAGTCGGATCGGGCGAGGCCCCTTCAATCTTTTTGCTTCTTATTCGTTCCTCTATCACATCGGCTTGTTTGATCGCATCGCTGAATGAATCCACTGTTATACTCGATAGATCTCGATAGAACGGCGATGTCTGTATTGACTTGAATATCTCTAACTAAGCCTCCTCGCTTAGCCTAAGGACAACTTTGGCAGCCTCCTCTCTCAAGTGGGTAATATACCTCCGGAAACTCTCATATTTCTTCTTCAGTATCTGGTAGATGGTATTACGGTCTGGAATGACATTCTTATTATACACATACTGCTCACATAAGGTCTCTACCAGATCTTTGAACGTTTTAATTTGCGATAGGTCCAAGGTCATTTACCAGCTGAGAGTCAATCCTTTCAGCGATCGCCGGAACATTTTCAGGCAAAGGTCTTCGTTCCGAGCATGGACTCCCAACTCCTCTTTGTAGATGCTGACATGCCATTCATGGGGGCCAGTGCCGTCATACTTAGTAAAATCCAGAACTATGAAGTTTTCCAGATACACCACCTGGGGCGGTGTTGACAACTCCTTGTACGCTGTTTTCCTGGATAGCTTCTCATTTTCAACTCTTCTATATTTTTATCCAATTCCTCCATTTTTGGAACCCATGCCGGAAGAGGTCCATTATATTCTTTTCTATTTTTGGTTTCAGTGGGCGGGGCCGGTTGATTAGCATTTGGATCGTTCGGTGGAGTAACGACCCTCTCCGAGTGAATGAGGATCTGTGGTGCGGTGGGGTCTAAGTCTCCTGGTGAGGCCTGATAAACATACCCCTGGATGGAATATACTGGCGCTCCATAGGTAAAAGGATGAGGGCCCATCTGGGATCCATAATAAACCAGTACTGTGAGGTTCAAGCCGACGTGGTTCGGATTCGGCACTGAGTTCTCCATCCCGACACTTGTAGGGTTTCCATTTAGTGATTCAGTCACAGGAGTTCCACTGGTCGGAGGAATAGGCACCTCCTAAGGCCGACTAAGTTCGTTGATCCTTTCCCTCAACATGTCGATAATTTCATGCATTCGAGCCATTTGGGCCGTACGGGGAGATTTGGGATTGCTTTCTGATGTCATCCTAAAATGAGTCTGGGCCCAACTGCGAGTAAAGATCAAACTTCGGATGGGAGGAACCGAATTTGCTTTTCTGGGACCAATTTTCATGTCTCATCATGTTCTTACAACAAACTCATTATTAGTCCACGTGGGTCTTAGGTAGCCTTAAAATTCATCTGAGTTCGAAGTTTTCAATTTCGATAATGACTGATCAAAACAAATAATAATTTATGAAAATTCTTTCGTTACCTAATCGATATTAGAAACTTTGAACTCGTTTGGTTTTTAAGACTTCCTAAGACATCATCAATCCATCAAGTATAAAATCCCCTTCCACATCTTGTATTCATAGAATCCTGTGGAGATAATATGGATACAAGACGACCGTACTTATGTCGAAGGATTTACAACAATATAACAGCCCAAGAAAAAAGAAAGAAATGAAGAAAATAAATACACATTACAACTTTTTTACAAAAATAAAAGAAAAAAATAACAAAATAAAATATAACATTCGAACATGGAATAGTTCAATTTATTTGGACATATTAGGCTCGACCCTCTAACTATCCCTAGTGGAGTCGCTAACTGACACGCCCTATTTTTCCGAAAAGGAAAAGAATAACAAATAAGCTTAAGGAAAAGGGATTTTTTAAAGCGCCAATTTTCTCAAAAAATACACTTAGGTCTTTTTAAAAGTAATGAGTCACCATTTTGCATTGGGTTTAAATGGTGTACTAGGTCACCGAATTTTTAGAATAATTTAAAAGGCCTAAGTAAAAATTGACTCCCAAAAAATACGGTCAAACCAAATATTCATTTAAAGGCTTATGGGTCGGTAACGCTCGGAAAAGGTGTTAGGCACCCCAAGACGTCCGTCCAAAAATAGTACCTCATGTCCAATTAGTTTAGTCCAAATGTTTTATTTTATTTTAAAATATTTTCCTTCTTATAAAATGTTTTTGGTATTTTTTAAAAAATAAGGTGGGATAAGTTTTTTTGTATTTTTTGGGAATGTTCTCCCGATATAATCTCTTATCGAATATTAAAGATTCGACAAGGATGGTCCCCAGGCGTTTTATGTATGTTTCCAAGATTATTCTTTAATTTAAATAGGCAAACTAAAATAAGTGAATAAGATTGGAAATATGAATGCAAAAACTAACATCTATATGAATTTTATTTTTGTGCAAAAGTGACTTAAAAAGTAAAGGGTTTAATTTAAATATGTCAATGCAAATGATACGAATACGAGAATCAAATAGGGAACACTACGTGAATTAATGTGATTATGCGTGATAATAATTTAATTATTTAATAAAAAATACAAGTAGTGTATATGTTATGATTAAATGTGAAAAAGCGGTATGAATTATAAAATAACATAAAAAACCTATATGCATGAAATATAAAAAGAGTACAAGTGGAAAGTGTCCTAAACATGCTGTCTAAATGATAGAAGAAAAAAAAAATGCTAGATGGATGCAAGTAGTGTCTATTTTAAGTTTGCCCAATTAATTTAAAGAAATCCCAATTTGAAATTCTCTCAAATTCTATGGATATAAGAATCGAGGGAGGTTTGTGGAAATAATTTTGTTAGAATTAATCTTTCCGAAACTTAAGTGAAATCCCACAAAAAAATTTACCGAGGGAAGAGATTTCCTAAAATCATTTGTTTCTAAATTCCGCTCGAGTCGGAGAATGTAAATGAAGCCACGGAAAATTTTCCCACAATTTATCGCATCGTCGGATTCACCTTAGGATTCATAAGGATTAATTCCTACAAACTAAGATTTTATTATTTTATTATTTTTGAATTTTTGTATTTTTTATTGTTTATTTCTTTTAAAAAAATCAAAACAGTGAACCACGCAATTCCCACACTGTTTTTTTTTTTTTCCTAAATTTGCTTTCATCAAAAAATTAGAACACACACACAAAAAAAAATAAAAAAAATCACTTGTTATATCAATTGTTTTCAGATCAAAATTGGACAAACAAGGATTTCTTTTATAGACAAAATAAAAGCAAAATTAGAAAAGAAAGAAACAGTACAAGTAACCATGGCATTTTTGAGTTAGGCAAGAATCCTATACCTAGTATCCTAGTATTACAATGTATCGGATTTTTTTTTTTTTTCGCTGCTTTCTTTTTAAGGTTTTTGTTAAAAAAAAATAAATAAATAAAATAAAAATTTAAACATCCTTTACCTAACGCTTGGGTTTAAGTACGAGAAACCTATCCCAGCGTTTTCATCGGATCATCGAACGTCTTATTTTTTTTGTTTTTTTTTTAATTACAAACAAAATAAAAAAAAAATACAAAAATAAAATAAATAAATAAATAAATAAAAACATCGGGTGTCCTCGTCTAAACACTCAAAGGTTCAAATTGAAAATGAGGAACCTCATCTCGACGTTTTTCATCGAGTAATTGGACAATTAAAAGAAATAAAGTTTGCAAGAATTTAAATTGCGAAGAGAATTAAATAAACTAGAAAAAAAAAATTGTTAATGTATTATATGGGATTGACCCATATGGCCCATTAGGGCAAAACCCTAACCTCCACTCCCCCTATAAATACGTGTACATATCGTTGTATTGTATTCTGTAATTCTTTTTTCATATATATCAATATGTGATTCATATTCTTTCACTTCTCAATTATCTTAACAAAAACAATATACATGTTCTAAGCCAAATATCCTGATGCTCGGGGTTTTTCTCTCTCGCAGACAGCTTCCCGAAAGGGTTCATGATGAGAATCCCTCTCTAAGGAGTTTTTTCTCGCATTTTTTTGAATAAATAAATTAAGAGGAAGATGGTCCTATTTATAGGAGAAAATTGGGCTTGAAAAACACTTAGAAAACCCTAAAAATTAGGTCTAGCCACCAAAGCCCAGTCCAAGTTGGACTGGGAAAGGGTAAAATAGGAAGAACATGGCAAAAAATGAGTTTAAGGATTGCGGGCACCTGAACACACACGCCCCCAACTGCCTCAGTAGAGAATGCCACGTGGTAAGAGGCCATTGGCTGATTCCTCGACCTTTTCCCTCTCACTTTGACTTTTCTCTTTCTTTCCTCTATCTCTCTCTTACATGCTCACACACACACTGACATGGCAAAGGGGACCCTACATGATTTCTCTCTCTCTTTCTCTCTCATAGGTGGGACCCGCCACACCCCTCTTTCTCATTCTCTTTTCACTCTCTCTCTCTTTCTTCACGATTTTGACCAAGAAAATGGACCCACTTCTTTTTCTTTATTCCAATTTACTCCCCCTTCCTTACTTCTTTCAATTTCAACCCCTTTTTCCCTTATTTCAATTTTTTTATCTACTTTTTGTATTTTTTGGAATAAAATAAAAAACAAAGTTAAATAAAATAAAGTTAACTATAAAATAAAGCATAGAATTTTTACGGGACGGTCAAAATGCCTTTGTCTACAAAACCGGTGATGTGGCAGGGGTTGGCTAACTAGATACTGATATGGAAAAGTTAATTGTTGATGTGGTAATAATTGGGTGCAAACATGGCACTGATTGGGCATTGACTAGGGCTGACGTGGTAGGTGAAGAGAGGTCGAACATTGTCGGCGCGTGAATCTAAACTGTAGAGGCTTCAAGCTGCGTGTGTGGGCGCATAGAGGGTTGGATCGATGATGTTTTTGTGTCATTGAAATCGTCTCGCCGAGACGATTTCGATGATGTATTGTGAGATGGATTTGGATCCCTGGTTGAAGCGGTGAAGCCTAGAATCCGAGATGGCGAAGCCTTATGGTGTTGCAGGCTTTGGGTGGCGTGTAAGGGTGCGTGGATGCTCTGATAGTTGTAATTTTGATAGTGTTGTATTCGTCTCTACAAGACAAAGATGGTGGTATGGTAGTTGTTGATACCGGAGCGATGATGAGGCCTATAGCAGCAACGAAAACCATGGGAGAAAAGAGAAAGTGGCAGCAGAAGATTTAGGGTTGCAAAAAAGATTTTAGGGAGAATAAGTCCAAGAAAGACTTGTTGTTGATACCATGTTAAGATAATTAAGGAATTGGGGAACATGAATAATATATTCATTTTGTGAAAATGATACACTAAATACAATAATATACACAACTATTCATAGGAGAAGCGGGAAACCCGAGAGTTAGGACTTTTTCCTA
Organism: Eucommia ulmoides; assembly: GCA_016647705.1. Lineage (NCBI taxonomy): Eukaryota > Viridiplantae > Streptophyta > Magnoliopsida > Garryales > Eucommiaceae > Eucommia > Eucommia ulmoides. The sequence goes on from CM028338.1 coordinate 2,350,027, forward strand.
ATGGGTCAAGTGGGTCAAACACATATATTACATTAACAGATATTATTCCCACACTCTATAACCAAGCCGATCATGAATACTTTGCTAATTAAATCAGTTATGAGACCAGAAAATACTTGTCCACAAGCCTGTTCTACATCACAAACTCAATTTTGTAGAATTTGATTTTTTTTTTTTTTTGTTGTCTATTGATTTCTCTCGATATCTCTTTGTTGTTTGTTGTTGATTTTTTATAGAGTTTTGGTCGCGTATAAATTTCGCGAGCATTTTAATATATGTATATATTGATGTGTGGTAAATTTACCACCCATCAACCTCCATTCAAAGTCCAGCACGTGGCAAGAAGACCTTCCATTGACATCCATCTCATATGTTGAATGACCTCTTGGGACCCATCCGTGTGGCCCATTCCATTCACCGAGTTGTGGCCAACGTAATCCTCGGTCTTGTCGCTACTACTATCATCGATCAGCGAGCAGGGTTGCGGGATCGTTGATCTCATCCTGATGAACATTGCTCAGCGACCGGCGCTGAGAGGTTTTCTTTCTCAATGATCGGGCAAGATTTTTATGCCCCCAATAACGTCTTTGCATTCCCGTAGGCTTGGCTCCATCTCCTATTCATCCGGATCAATCCATGAGCTCCTCCTGGTAGGCCCAAATTCCAAGCCTAGTGTCTTAATTCATGCCACACGTCTCCTCATTAACCACATGCCGAGTTATCGTAACGAATCGTGCTCTCAAAGCCCTAATTTCACGGAGCAAATCACCCTTCTCACCTATAAATTGTTGGGCATTCAATACCCAATGCAATGCTCAACAACCAACTTAAAGCATATAATGACTTTTTCCCTCAAGCTCTTACTCTTACAACAGAGGGATTTCGCTAGACACACTCCAACGGGTCTTTGTGTAGGTAACAACTCAGATTTGAGGACTTTGTGTCACAACCTGTCCCGGACTCCCATCATCCCGGGGCTGGCGTGACTACAGCATGACATCACCAAAATCCAAACAACCTAATAAATATGACAATATATACCCATTGTATAATACATACATCTATTATGGGGGCGCACCCGACCCGAAGTTTTTCTAACTAAAAATATTTATCCCTGAACCTTCTTAGGTTCGCCTCTGACGACTTCTCTCAATCATCCACAAGACTCCATCACATAGCTCTACCTAGTGTCAGTAGGAGACCGACTCCTAGCCGTTGTACCTGCGAGTGTACTGCCTTCTTAGTAAAACATTTCGAAAATATTAATACTTTCTAAATATTTCCACAATCTAGTATGGATCAAGCACAAGTATATAAGCAATGACAATAAAGCGATGTAGATAAGTTCCATCTAGTATAAAGTCCTACCAATCATCATAATAAATAATATCAAATCAACCAATATACGTAAAACACCACATTTTAAGCACCAATCTCAAACACACACCTCCAACACACACACACTGGCCAGTTCTAGTGATCGTTTTAACCTCACGATCGGGAGTTGCAACGGTACCGTAACATCCGTAGAAATACCTTCCTACGAAGTATCCACACCCCTTTTTGGAGAGAAATATAATCCACACCCCTTACGGGGAGAAACAACTATGGCATCGTCAAAATCAGATACAACATCATGGAATCACAACCCAATAAATATCGTCTAATTACCACGTCTATTTCCTTTATCTCAAAACCAACTTTTAAATCCAGAAATCATATATCACACTCTCTTTTAAGGAAAACGTCTGATTTTATTAAAACCACTTTTCCACCCTTTATTTTTAGAAAAATCAGGCATTTCTAGGAAACCGATGTTTTCTATTCTCTTTTAAAAACACCGTCTGATTTCACCAAAATCCAACAGAAATTCATTTTCACCTTCCTTTTTGAAAACCATCGAAATCCCATTTACCAAATTATTCAAATCCTGCTTGATCCATATTATTTATAAATTCATACAGTTTAAATAATCACATATCTCATCACATATATTTATAAAAAAATAGTCTGGCAAAAAGACAGTACACTCACCTCGATATCCGTTTTGTCAAACTTACACTGACCACATTTTATCTGGACGCCAGTGCCTGCGAACCTAATAGTGACAGATTCTAAATTAATATCTTATCTAAAGCATCCTAATCATGCAATGGGGATCCTATATTCCGAATCGTTACTAATTTTATATACCACGTACTTAAAATTAATTAATCGTTACGAAATTATTATGATTTTAGGATTTGTAACACTAACTAAAATTTAATTTAACGAGAATTTATAATCGATTGAGGTTTCACCTGTTTCCAAAACGTTTGGCGACCACAAAATGGGTTTTGGAATTTTTCTGGGGTGGTTTCTGCAATTTTCCTCTTTTCTCTTTTTTTTTTTTTTTTTTTTTTTCTTTTTTTTTTTTTTTTCTTCTTTTTCTTTTCTTTTTCGCGGCTATTCCCTGAACAGAACCAGCCACCGCCGAACGACCAGCACATCGTCGACTGCACAACCACCTCCGGAACACTCAGGCCACCGTCACCGCCGGAGGAACACCCACACACCGAACACTCTGCCGAACCAACCGAGCCGAACCTTCTTCTCTCTCTCAGCTTTCTGGTTTCATGTCTCTGATGCGCTCTCTTTCACCTCACCAATAGGCGGCCTCATTGTCGACGAAGACCCCTCCGGCCCATGCCCACCGGCGATCACATACACACACACACACAACAGCAGCTGAACACCCCCACACACATCACCAAATGATCGCCCCCACACACACAGTCGCATGACCATTTCTACCTCCGTTTCGTTTCAGTCATCCGCCGGAACCGACCCCCGACGCCGACAAACCCTTCTCTCTCTCTCTCTATTTCTCTCCGCCAACCTTCATCATGGCGATCGACACACACAAACTCAATTGACGAAGAGCCGAACACATTACCGAACGCTTACCGGACGACCGGCGACGATCACCACCACCTATGCCGAACCATCCTTTCCGTCGACCACCGCATGCCCACGCACGCCCACAACCCTGTAACCGAAACACCCTGCCTCGCCGGCGATCACTTTTCAAACCCCAAACTCCGGCCTGCTCTCTCTCTCTCTCTAGATTTCGAATTTTCAGATTTTCGGATTTTTCAGATTCTTGATCATGGGATTTTGTTTTTTTTATCATTACCGGTGCATGAAATTAGTGGATTCGAATTGTCTAAGCGTGCCATGTCGTTCCTCTTATCTGATTCCTTGCCGGCCATGTGTTTCCTCCGACCACCAGCTTGTGGGTATATATAAATGATAAAAAAAAATATTTTTCATTAATTGCTCTTTCCTCCCCCCATTTTCCTTTAAACCTTGATTTTAATCCTTTTCAACTTTTAAAAATTTCTAAGATTTTCAATTTGACCCCTAGACTTTCTATTTGAATTTTTAATTGTCCTAGTTTCACCCCAAATTTTCACCATTACTCTAAAATACCACTGAAATGACGTACCTACTATGATTGAGGTCTTACACTTTGACTGTTGATCGTTGACCCCTGACTGCCCATAAAACACCAAGTCCTTTAATTCTACCTCAACAATAAAATTATTCGTAATTTCGCCTTAGAGACCACACCGAAATTGCCTTTAATTATTAACAATATTTGAACAAATAAAAACTTTTTTTTTTCAAAAAATGTTCTAAAAATCTGAGAACTGAAAATAAATAATTTTTCCGTTTTCATGTTTCCGTTTCCGCTCTCAAATTTTGGGGAAAAAAAAATCAGAAATATGAAAGGGCCTAATTAACTTTTTGTCATTCATTTATAGCCACTCTTTTAACTTCTAAGTTTTCTTTCTGGGGTTGTCTTTTTCTAATAGCCTTCTATATATGGTAACAAAAGAATTGTTTTCTACCAAATTGGCATATACAAAAATGTAAAGAGCGTACCCTAAAAGCTAGTGTAGTTGGTGCAACTAAAAATAAATAAATAAATAAAAATGAAAACATTTTTTTAATATTTTTAATTAATTTTTTAAAATTATTAATATATTTTCTCTCACATGAAATATGAAAATAAATTCATATATAAAATATAAATAGTTATTTTTATTTTTTTAATTTAAATTATTCAAAAAAATAGGCATAAAAATAGAAAGAAAAAATTATACTTTTAATCCCCAAAGTGTGTGGTGGGTGCTTATCTCGACCAAATTGCATTTGTTTGCATTTGGTAGTTTTATATTTGTTTCAATCCGGTAAAATTAAAAATTTAATTAATGATTTTGCACAAAAAATGAATTGTGTTCACAGTGTTATCTTCTAATAGAGATATTTTTGTTATTTTATCACTCTACTAAACTTGAGACATATATTTTTCACTAATTTTTCTCTAACAATGATTTGTCTAAAAAGCAAGAGAAAGAATCACAAATATTTTTAGGATACGGTTAGAGGACATGCAATAGGACATCTTAGATTTAGTGAAGTGATGAAATGACAAAAGTAACCCTCGCTAAAAGGTCATGTGTTGAGTTCAACCAATTTTTTATCCAAACTCATTACTATCATTTTCAATTTTACATCATTGAAACAAATGTTATACTTGAGGAATCAAATATACATTTTGAAAAACCTTAAGGTCTACACAGATATTTACCCAATACTTTAAGGGTAAAAAGTATATTTTTTTTCAAATAGAAAAACGAAAAGTTTTTCGTTAGAACCCCAAATTTTGCAACTTACGTTTAATCCACTCAGTACAATAATATTTTGAGAATTTCAATAATTTTATCAAAAGTACAAAATCACTATACATCATGAAATCATTATTGTAATTTTTATAAGAAAAAACTACAGTGACTTTTTAGAATAATAACTTTCAATTGTATCCATTCCCAAAATGTAAAATAATCATTGTTTAGTTGCTTGAAAGAAAGGATGGTCAAATGTCTCCTTCCTTGGGGACTAAATATAAGGGTTGTGTTTGGTTGGATGAATAGTTCATATCATCAACCAACTATTTTGCATTTACACATAATGTATATCAGTAACTAACTTGCATGAAAAATGATTAACCTTGACAATTATGAACATGGCTTAAAAATTAATTTTAAAAAAAATAATTAATTTGACGACAACAACTAATAAAAAGAAGAATTAGTTACTAATTCATCTGCCTTTGATTTTGCCACATCACCAATATAGGATCTTTTTGATGAAGATTCTATGGAATTTATATCATCTCATAGATCATGCTAGAAAATGATATATATATATATATATATACACACGCACACTAGGGATTTCTTGTGTCTTAAATATAGTATATCATTTTTTATATTTATAGGTGTAAGTATATATATACACACACTAGAAATTTCTCTTGTTTGAATACAGTATATCATTTTTTTATATTTATAGGTGTAAAAACATAATAGATAAATAAAAATAGTTAATAAAGTACATATATAAAACATAAAAGGTACAAAATATAATTTAACTCAACCGCTTTGAAGTGGAGATGTAAAATTTTCCAGCAGAAATTTTTTCTTTTAAATATTTTGTTAACTCATCTCAGCTATCTATTCTGTTCAAATTAATCCAAACAGTTAACGTAAAAAAAAATGTCTTAATTTGTTGATATATATATTGGTCCAACAAATCCGAGATTATGTGGAACATCTTAAAATATAAAAATATAAGGTAGTAAATATTTATTTCACAATTGGAAAAAAAAAAAAAAAAGGAAAAAGAAAAAAGAAAAAAGATAAGAGTTGACAAGAATAATGAGGAGGTCAAATCCTAAAAAATTGACTTTGAAAACACTCTACTGTAGATGTAATTGTTTCATCTATTGCTCTCCCTCTCTCTTTCCCTTTTATATCTCTCTCCAAAAAAAATTATTAATTAAAATTTTACAATAATTATTGGATAATATTCAATGTTAACGAAATTTAAATTTTAGCCTATACAATACAGGCGTTACAACATTTTTTTTTTAGAAGTCCAGAGTTATTATAAAAAATTTAAAAGTCATTGTACGTCATAAAAATTACTATAATTTTTTATATGGAAAAATTAATGTAACTTTTATAATGTACTATAATTTTTTATATGGAAAAATTAATGTAACTTTTATGCATTATAGTAACTTTAAATTTTGACAAAAATAATTATAGTATGTGGATTACATAGGTTAAAATTTTAATTCTAAACAATTTTTTTTAAAAAAATAAATGACTTATTTAATATATCTATTAGTAAATTTAGGGAAAAAAAAATTCAAACGCCTATTCTTTAATAGTTGTGGTTGATTTGAGAAAAATAGATAGATGAGATTGTATATAAAAATAAAATAAAAAATAAAAAAAAAATTGATGGATTTTTCCCAAAAAAATAAAATAAAATCATTCACCTCTTTTGCAAATGATTGACTTTAATTATATTTTATACCTTTTAATTTCACATATAATGTCATTTTTTATTTATTATTTTTTTGTACTTAAAAAATTTAAAAAGAATAGTTGACGATTAGTCCCAAATAGCGGAGGTAATCTATTGTTTGTCTCATTTAAAACATAAGTTTTGATTTAATCCTTTAAATTAGATTTTATTTGTGTATTAGTCCCGCATTGTCAAGCATTGCGTGCAGAGTGTAGAGAGAACTTAGTGAATAAATTCGTATTATAGTAAATATTAATTACAGTTTAATAATTATAAATCATATGTAACTATAATACATATATATATATATATATATATATATATATATATATATATATATGTAATATTAGTTACATGTTACAAATTATATTACATATATATGTGTAATATTATTTATATGTACCTGTATAATATTAGTTAAACGTTACAAATTATATGTATTTGTGTAATATTGGTTACATGTAACAAATGTTCTATACATAATTTAGTTTAATATTAGTTACATGTATTTATATAATATTAGTTATATGTTACAAATTACATGTATTTGTGTAATATTTTTTACATCTAACAATTTTTACACACAAATTAATTTTTTTTTTTTTAACTCACATGTTCCATCTAACACGTATTTTGCACACAAACTAGTTACATGTAATTGCGTGAGTTCAGGCGTGTGTATTTGGCCTTTCGTCTTTTTTAATACTCGGGAGTAAAACACAAATTGCAATTGCACATGGGACTTTTTTAAAATTAATGGCAAAATAAAGGATTTGCCACCGAAACACTCAATTTAAAATCGATATGGGGTCTTTAAGTACGAGAAATTCTTTGTAATTAAAAAATAAAGTGTATATATATATATATTTGGTTTCCCACAAGTATCCCCACACCCTTTTTTGGTGTAAGACTAATCTCGTTCGGAGTTCCGTAGCAGCTCCTCCCAACAAATTTTTTTCCTGGACTCGAACCCTTAATTTTGTAGAGGTCTCTCAACTTCTTTAATTCATTGAGCTACAACTTGTTGGTAAAAAATAAAGTATATATGATTATTTGAAAATAATTTTTATTTTATTTTTTAAATAAAATATTTAGTAAAACCAAGTTTGTTTCAATAATTACATTTTAAAACCCTAAAAAAACCTAAAATTCATGCATCAATTTGCCCTACTCTCTCTCTCTCTCTCTAGTTACGCCTAAATTTCAAAGGACCAATCAAATTTCAATACCAAGTTTGTTTCAATAGTTACATTCAAATTTCAAAGGACCAATCAAAAACATTCCTTTGAGAGTGTTCTTAAAGAGAACTTGAATCAACCAACACCACCCGCCCAGCTAGCTAGCTCTCTCTCTCTCCCCATATATATATATAAGCCCTCAGTGTCTCTTCATTCATCAAATCAATATTCTGTACACATAATTAAAGCAAATAAACATGGCCGGAATCTCTCTCTCTCCACCGCTATCTCCGACGACTTTTCTCTTCGTTTTCATCTGCATTTTCTCGTACCCAGAAATCACACTCGCTAAACACGCCGGCATTACCAGGCACTTCAAGTTCAACGTACGCCGATACCCACCCACCCACCCACACACACACACACACACACACACACACATATATATATATAGGGTTTCTATGGAGAATTAACGTTTATTAATTTGTCTCCATTTTTTTTTTGGCAGGTAAGGTTGCAAAATGTGACGAGATTGTGCCGGACGAAGACAATGCTGACGGTGAACGGGAAGTTTCCGGGGCCGCGGGTGGTTGTCCGGGAGGGTGACACGGTGGTGGTCAAGGTTGTCAATCATGTTTCCAACAATGTCAGCATCCATTGGTATTGAATCAAATCACCCTCCTTTGTTAACGTACCATTGACTTTTTTTTCTTTTTTTTTCTTTTTTAATATATATATATATATATATATATATATATATATCATGAAACTCAAAGGCCTGATTTTAAAATTAATTGTTGATTTTTTAATAAAAATAATAGAAACGAGATAAGCGTAGTAAATTAGTGGCCTAGAACCCTCAAATTTTGGAGGTCTTTTCAAATTGATTCCTATAATTTTTATTATTTTAAAATATTTTTCAATTATATAATTAAAAAAAAAAAATCAACCCGTTTTCAAATTTCTTCTGAAAGTTGATTTGTCTGTCCAACCCTAGGATACATACAAAAATTTTCCGTGACTTTTTTACAATCTCATTGTAAGATTCAAATCGAAAATATTAAAAAAGATTGTCTAATATATAAAGTACAATGTGGGCTACTACTAGTATATTGGTTTAACCATTTTGATCCATGTGAGCTCTCTCCAAAAGGTATTAGGCTAGTGGACTACAAGTGACATTACACTCATTTTAACGTTTTTTTTTTTCTCAATGAAAATAGGCACGGGATTCGACAACTCCAAAGTGGATGGGCAGATGGACCGGCGTACATAACTCAGTGCCCTATTCAAACTGGTCAATCCTATGCATACAACTTCACCATTGTTGGCCAAAGAGGAACCCTATTTTGGCATGCACATATCTCATGGCTTAGATCCACACTCTATGGACCCATTATTATCCTCCCAAAGCATAATGTCTCCTATCCCTTCCCCAAGCCCCACAAGGAAGTCACAATCATGTTTGGTATATTTTTCTCTTTTATCTTTCGAAAAAAATACACTTCTACCCCTTAAAGTAATTATGTTTCTACAGTGTACTCCCATAAACTTCGAGTTGCATCATGTTTAGCAGCAGATCCAGAAAATTGATTGAGGGGTTAAAATTTTTAGGGAATTTATTAGATATTTCTATAATTTAAGGGGAAGGGTTATGTAAAATTTTAAGAGATTTTAATTAATTTCTTCTAAAAGTATAGGCATAATATTGAAAATTTTCTAAAATTAAGGGGGATATGAGTTATCGTGAGCCCTTAATAGCTCCACCACTAAAATATCACAGGAAAAATAATCTTTTGTCAAACTGGACAGTTTGACGAGGTTTTAGTATTTCCAGTGAAATTTTGCTAAAATTGTTCACTTCAGACTTTTAAGCCTCGTTTGTTTTGTGATTTTTTATTTTTTTTTCCCATTATACATTCATGAAATTTGAAAGAAAAAATAAATAAATAAATAAATAAATAAAATAAAAATAAAAACAAGCCCAAACTAGTTCATTGCCCATGTAATCGGTCAACCGTTTAAATATCAGTCTCAAGTTTTCCGAGAACCTATATTAATCAGTTGACCGTTTCTATTGATCAATTTTTGACTCTCAAATTTTTTAAACATAACAAAATTGGTCACGTATTCTATTTTTGTTCCATATTTTTTAACGATCGGATTTTGATAAATTTATGCCACCTTAAATACAATTTATACATTTTAGGGCACAATGTGTTGCAATTAAAAGTGTAGGGGGTGCAAGTTGCAACCGAGTCCAATGTTTAGGGGTATAAAATGTAATTTAACGTTAACATGAATGCTTTTGAAACTACAGGAGAATGGTGGAATAATGATACAGAAGCAGTTGTTAACCAAGCACTACAGAATGGAGGAGGCCCTAACGTCTCTGATGCTTATACCTTAAATGGACTTCCCGGCCCCCTTTACAATTGCTCTGCTAATGGTTTGTACACGTTTTTTTTTTTTTTTTAACAGGTCACGAAATTAAATTTTTAGCTTATACAATCTATACGTAATTTTTTTATAAATAAAAAATTATTATAATACATAAAAATTATTACAATTTTTTTATGTAAAAAATTGCAGTAATTTATATATAGTACATTGACTTTTTTACTTTTGACAATAATTTTTTATTTTTTGAAAAATTGCCATAGTGTGTAGACTACATGGGCTAAAATATTAATTTCAAGGATTGTTAACCAAAAAATCCATTTTTATATAAATTCTTAATTAAATTTATTTATTTATTTTGGATAAATCACACTTTGGGTCCTTCAACTATATCATAGTTTTCATTTTTTCTATATATATTGAGGTAATTTTTTCAAAAGAATTTTGAAAACTCCATGGCATGTTCTAAAATTATATATATATATATATATATATATATATATATATATATATATTAAAGTTACCTATATTTCTACCACAAAATTTACTTTTGAGTCCCCCAATAATAATTAAAAAATAATAATACCAAGCCTCAAAATCAAAATTCTAAATTTGCCCCTATATGGCTGCATTTTCTTAAATTTTGTTCCTAAAGGAAAATTATGGGACTATTTTTTGAAAGTTTGATATATTGAGGGCAAAAGTGTAGTTTATCAATTTTAATGCATGGCTCATGCAGATTTTCATATATATATATATATATATTCCCTGTTTGCAGAAACCTTCAAGCTGAAAGTAAAACCAGGGAAATCTTATCTCCTCCGATTAATCAACGCTGCGCTCAATGATGAACTCTTCTTTACCATCTCCAATCACTCCGTCACCGTCGTTGAAGCAGACGCCGTTTACGTTAAGCCCTTCGAAACCGACGTCATCGTCATCGCGCCAGGACAGACCACCAACGTTATTCTCAAGACCCAGATAAACCCTAAAAACTCCACCTTTTTCATGGCCGCCAGACCTTATTTCACCGGACAAGGAACTTTTGATAACACCACCGTCGCCGGAATACTCCAATACGCGGTCCCATCCGCCAAAAATGCAACCTCCGTCGGAGTGAAAAGTTTGATCCCTGCTTTGCCGGCGATAAACGCGACCTCGGTCGTGGCGAATTTCAGCAACAGGTTTCGGAGTTTGGCCAACGCTCAGTTTCCGGCGAATGTGCCGGTGACGGTTGATCGGAAATTCTTTTTCACGGTGGGGCTAGGGAGCAGTCCCTGCCCCAAAAACCAGACTTGCCAGGGACCTAACGGCACAAAATTCGAGGCTTCCATCAATAACATATCGTTTATTCTTCCCACTACCGCCCTCCTGCCGGCATATTTTTCCGGCCGTTCAAACGGGGTGTTCACCACTGATTTTCCGGCCGCTCCTTTGATTCAGTTTAACTACACGGGAACTCCACCGAACAACACGATGGTGCTCAACGGGACCAAGGTGGTGGTGCTGCCGTTCAATGCGACCGTGGAGGTGGTGCTTCAGGGCACCAGCATTCTCGGGGTGGAGAGCCACCCTCTCCACCTCCATGGCTACAATTTCTTCGTCGTCGGTCAAGGATTTGGGAATTTTGATCCGAACAAAGATCCGGCCAAGTTTAATCTCGTTGATCCGGTGGAGAGAAACACCGTTGGGGTGCCGTCCGGCGGGTGGCTGGCCTTTCGTTTTCGTGCCGACAATCCGGGTAAGCAAGACTTATTATTATCCGGGGTTGTGACAATCAAATTATAACTTTAGTTCATTCAACTTACACATTATAATAATTTTTATAGAAATACAAAATTAATATAATACATAATATTTATGATAATTTTTTTAATATAAAAATATTATAATAATATTTATAGTATACTACGATTTTTAGATTTTTAATAGTAATTTTAGACTTTCAAAAAAATTATTATAACGAATAAAGTATATGAGTTAAAATTTTAATTTTATTAACTATTTACCAAAAAATTCTTCTTATTATTATTTTCGACGACACCCAATTTTTTAAAAATTTTATATTCACACCCCAAGAAAGAGATTTTGACACTTCGGATCCTTAAAGTTTGACTAAAATCTCACTTCGGACCCCATGGTTTCAAATTTGAGCCTACAACACCTTCAAGTTTTTAAATCATCCCATTACACTTCAAGTTTGACTGTTTCTCGTACAATATTGTACTGGGGTTACAAACTTGAACTGAACTATGATGACTACAGAACTTCGGAGTATTATGCATTCAAATTGAAAACGAAAGTAAAATAATGGATTATAACATTAACAATTATAAAAAAATTCTAAATTTTGTAAAATTACTTAAACACACACACACATATATTACAAGTATTGAAGATATTATGTTTAAAAACAGGGGTATGGTTTATGCATTGTCACTTTGAGGTCCATATGAGCTGGGGATTGAAGATGGCTTGGGTTGTGTTGGATGGGAACCTCCCCAACCAGAAGCTGCCTCCTCCACCGTCCGATCTTCCTAAATGTTGATCTCTACGGTCCTGATTACCCCGCACTCTCTTTCTTGCCATGAGTTTTTTTTTACCCTAATTATTTTTTTTTATTTTTTTTTGCCCTCATTTTCTTTATAAATTTTCCCTATGAGGAAATACATACATACATATATACCCAAAAAAAAAAAAAAAGGATGTTTCTTTGTATTGACTTCTAATATTTCACTTAAAGAGTGAACATCATCATCCACTCCAGTATGTATGAAGAGAAACTAATAGAGTGGAGATTTTGTACCATTGATGAGGTATCAATAATATATATCCATGAAGATTTCCCTCCCCCACTCTCTCTCTCTCTCTCTCTCTCTCTCTCTCTCTCTCTATATATATATATATATATAAACTCTCTCTATATATAGTAAATGATATTTAATTTATCATGGAATTTTTTTCATTTAAATTTGAAACGGGGAACATTTAAGTGCTGAAAATTTTAAATGCTGAAGTGGACCGGCGGTGGGTCGGGTTTGGGTGGGGAGGTTTTTGCCGAAATAGTAGAAGAAAGAAGACGAAGAATACAAAAGAAAAATATATTTTTTGCCCTTAAAATTAGAATGATTTTTTAAACAAAGCCTATTGAGTTATTTGAAGAAAAATTACAATCTTACCCTGTTATGCTGCGTTTGGTACGCTGTAATCGAATGGCAATAGAATTAGAATAAGTGTGGTAATGGAATGGAATGATCATTATCATTCCTATGTTTAGTGACAAATGAAATTACATGTTGTATTGAAATTATGTCAAGTGGTAAAATAATAATCTAATTAAATTTTCAAACGGTATAATAGTTAATTTAATTAAATTTTATTACAATTCAAATATTTTGATAATATTTGGCCTCGTATTTTGGCCAATGAATGATAAAAATTTAATCTCATGTAATTGGGATTAATTAATTTCAAGTTTATCTTGGTACTGGTTAATCCATGTTTTGTGGGACCATGGGATCCTTGGTAATGAGAATGTGATTTAATCCTATGTACCAAACATAGGAATGAAATAATCATTCACATGGTCATTCCAATCCCGTCTCGAATCCCACGTACCAAACGAAAAACGTCACCTAAGGTGTTATGTGTTCAAATTGAAACTATTAGAACCAATGCGGGATTTAGATTAAACTTTCGGGGTACAAAGTGTAAGTAACTCATGTTTGACTAAAAACTTTAAATAATTTTAAAGGAGTTAATTTATTAAATGGTTTAGTTGTCATTACCAAACAAACTTAGTATAAAACACACTTAATTTATTCAATTTTCAAACACTTAATTGAATTACGAAACATGTTCCAAGCTTTTATTTTTGGTTAAAAAGTGATTTTTGTTGGGACGACGGAAGGGGAAAAAATATTTTCATGCAAAATATCTTACAGTAAATCGATGTGAAAAAATGTGCCCTTAAGATCGTCTAAGAAGATGATTAGTCGATATGCACGTAATCTAGTCTAAACATATTTTACTATAAAACAAATAATAATAATAATAATAATATTACACAATAAAAAATAGTCACACATGGAAGTAGCCATTGATATTCCGTCCACTTTCCTCTCCTTTAACGGAAGAACCATTATGACCTATTTGGTTGTTATTCAATTCGCAAATTGTAATATTTTTTAAACAGTTTAATATTTCTTTATCTAAACAATCAATCAATGTGTAAATTTAATTAAATTAAATTAAAAAATATACAAATGAATTCATAAATTAGGAGACAACCAAACGACCCTTAGTGTTTTGTTTTGGCTACCGAAAAACCATGAAATGAAATAAAAAATTAAACATTAAAAATGTAATGCCCATGAGAGCTACTGAGCCGAATAACTTTTGGACCGAATCCATATGACCCAAAATGCTTAAATCAAAATACTAGTAGTAATTCGTATGGTACTTTATATACCAAATAATCTTTTCTAATAATTTCGATGTGAGATCTCAGATATTCTATTTATCTCCTTGGTTGGTGATATAGATAGTCATCCATAAGCGAACACAATTTACTTACCCCAGAGGCATCTACCCCTCTCCAAAATCTCTACTCCTCTATCAATATCATCATATTACCATTTCTGACAAGGATTGTCTTTTTTTATTTTTGGTAAGGTGTGTCCGGACCATCTTATACGCACCTCAACTAATCATCTCACCGGACCATCTTAAGAGCGCATTTCCCCACATTGGTCTGGTACATTTACGATTAAATTCAAGATTTAATTTTTGGAGTGCTCTCCGAGAGAGTAAACCTTGATTGACAAGGAAATAGGACACCTCCTCTTGCCAATTAGACTAACACCTCTAAGGTCAACTATGACCGACTCTAATACTATTTGTAAATTCGAGTTTACATGACCCAAAATACTTCAAATAAAACTAGTTGTATAGACTAGATAATCTTTTCTTATAGTTTCTATACCTCATCTCACAGACAAATAACACCCAATGACCCAATATAACTACAAAAAATTGTATGGAATAGGAGATCGAAAATTATCAAAGATAGGAGGATTTGGGTGGCATTTTGAAATTTCGATTAATATGTACTACACATTCATTCTCATCAACAAGTTGTTGCTCATCCCCAATTCATCCGCAGAGAAATTACAGCTGACGAAACCAAATTACTTAAAACTAAAACAGAAAAACAACAATTAAAATTAGAGGCAAATTAATATACCTGCAATTCTAATCTCCCCTTCTCCATGGGATAGCAGTAGAATCAGATCCACGATCCATCTCTCAAGAAGAGGCGAGAACAATTTCAATATCTTAACTCGTATACATATATAATCAATTGCGATCGAGAATCGTTGAATTAATCGTCGAATTAATCTCGATCCTTGCGCCAGCACACGAGCTCCTTGATGCATCGCTTCACGATGTAGAATCTCGCCCTCTGTTCCTTCGCCAAGCTTCTGCATCTCCGGCCAAAATCGGCGCACTTCTGCGAAGAATTACGCGACAGGGAAGGAGATCTGGAGCTGGAAGAGGAATTTCTAGAGAGAGGAGGAGTTCTGGATGATGATGAGCTCTTCATCGAGAAGGTTCGAAGAAAAGGAGATTTCGAGGAGCTGTAGTGATTACTACTCCGATGCGAAATGCTCCTCGGAAGATATGAAGACGACGACGACGACGAACGGCGGCCGCCGCCGGAATCGCACTCCGATTTCGAAATTCTCCAGCACTTCTTGTTGAGGTAGTACTCCATTGCTAGAGAGTGATTTTTGAATTTTGGGAGAGAGAGGGGTTAACTGGTTAAGAACTGAATTTATTGGCAATTGGTGAGATCACTACTCTATTCTAGGTTAACCAAAGTGCTCTATTCAAAACTTGTTAATGCATTTGTGTTAAAATTTGGTAAGAAAAATTTTACCGCTCTTATGGTCTGATCTGGCTCGATTCATATTAGTTAAAACCCAATATAGTTATCAGATACCGGAGATTTATATATATATATATATATATAAAAGGTGAATTATGAATTTCAAATATTTAAATAAATTTAATAAACATTTTCAATAAACATTTTCATTCAAGGACAAATATATAACTTTAAATTCAAATAATTATTTGCATCCAAGGACAAAATAATAAATTATTTTATTAATATTTAAAAATTGAATATTTGAGATTTCTACAATTTAAAAAGTTTTTGCTAACTAATATCAAATATTGTGTTAATTATTTTTACAAAAAATTGAAAAAAATAATTAAAAAAATTATGAGACAAATAAGATTGATATAATTTATTAAAATACATTTATGAACAACAATTCTTGCTTAAATTTGACTAACTCTACATTATATCTGATAGAGATACAGTATTTATTAGTGTGTAATAATTTATTTATTTTTGAGAAAAATCGTATTTTTTAAAAATAATTTTATTATTAAATTTGATTATTCAAAGATTTGCTTGTTAATAGAATTTAATTAACGAGGTTATAAAATGATATTTAAAACTAGCTAAAAATATATTTTAAAATATTTAAAATAAAATTATATATCAATGAGATTTCTTTTCACACAAGGAATTCTCTGCGCCTAGAAACACTATATCAATTTTTAAATTTATAAGTATAATAAAAAACAATTAACAAAATATATAAAAAACTTGAAACGTACAAAGTGTAATTAAATCCAACCGCTTTCGAAGTGAAAATGTGAAATTTTTAAGCGGTAAGTTTTCTTCTAAATATTTCATCTCTTCGTCTAAACCATCGAGTAGGTTGAGTGATTTACACACTTTTGAACTTAATGAGTTAAGAGGTTGTAAAAATTCAATCTCAACCATTCATATTTTGAAATTAGATCTAGATCGTTAAAATGATAATTTTTGCATTTGTCCCCAAATTCTCATAATCAACAAATTAATTTAAAACATGATAAAATAAATAAATATATATAGAGAGAGGGGGTATATACCATTGATCTCTTTTGTCATTTTGTACTATATCAAATACCTTTCCTGTCATTTTATAAATATCAGAGATATCTTTGTCTTTTTGCTCAAACACAATTTACCTCCCTTTGAACAAAATTGTCCTTACGATATTTTTAAAAAAATCCATTAGCATCCCTATATTTTTAAAAATATGTTTTTTACCTTTAACTTTTTTAAATAATTATATTTTTCTCCCACCGTCATTGCCCAACTCCCACCACCCACAGCCACCTCCCACCACCCACCCACCCACCACCACCACCACCACCACCAAAGAGAGAAAAAATGGTTAATGAAAGAGTAAAAAATATATATATTTTTTTTAAATGGGAGTGTGTAGTGGCGGTGGGTGGCGGCGGCGGTAGGAAGTGGCGGAGGGTGGCGGCAAGTGGTGGGAGGTGGCGTTGGGTAGGTGGTGACGGTCGGAGGTGGCAATGAATATATATAAATTAAAAGGGTATTTATGTATTTTAGTTTTTTATTATTTAATTATTTTTTAAATAGTCAAGATTAAAATTAGTTTTATAATAAAAAAATTATTATTTTTTAATCAATAAGGGAGGTAAGTAGTGTTTGAACAAAATGACGGGAAAAATCCGGACGATTTTTGGACGGTTTGGGTTGGTTTAACGGGTTAATCCGTCCGCTGCACACCCCTATCTAGTATAATACAAAATGAAAGGAAACATCAATGGCATATGGGCTCTCTCTCTCTCTCTCTCTATATATATATATATATATATATGTATATGAATAAACAAAATATAATTTTCTTAATTAATATATAACACGACATGATCATGTTACCTTACCTATTTAGTATTTATTACAAGTAGTAGGCATCTATGTTATATGTGTAGTTAAGGTACAAGATTCCACTGAACATGTTTCTTTCGGCGCTTGAGTCAAAAAGTTTGACCATCAATTCTCTCTCTTTCTCTCTCTAGGCTAAATTGCCTTTTTACTCTCTTTTTATTTTATATAACTATCACTTCGTCCATTGAGTTTCCAAAGATTATATTTTATCTAGTTCGTGATTTTTTTTATTTTTATTTTTGGTTTAAATTTATAGAATATACTTAAAAATAAACAAAATTAAAGTCTTCTTTCAATTTTCTGATGAAATAAATGAAATTGCCATCGCCTTAATTTTAATTTGATTTTTTTAAAAAATATGATAAAAATTAAATTAAATTAAGATAAAGTGACAATTTTATCTATTTTATCCAAAAAATAGATAACAAAATTTAACTCTTATGAGTGTACAAAATGATCACTCCAACGCAACTAATGGAAGGTCCCCATGCATCAACAATTCTCCACCAAGATCAGTTATCCACCAAAATCAACTCCTACCAAGGATTAAGTGTGAAGATTGTACCGGGTAGAGAAATATCTCCAACCCATATCAGCAACTCAAAAAACAGCTAGCAGCACTCTCCAAGAATGGAAGACGAGCTGCCGTTGGGATGGGGAACCCTTCCCCATCGCAACATTCTCCACAGTGACATTATCTGTTTCGAAAATTAACTCCACAAGCTCCTCAATAAAGCCTCCCTTCCGGTCTCTGGCTATCCGGGAAGGGCAGGGCAAGAAGCTCCACACAACTCCCCTTCCCGTCTCCGGTTATCCGGGAAAGGCGGGGTCAAATTTCCTATCTCGGGTACAGCAGGAAAGTGTCCCTCCGAAAATATCTCTTTAAATATCTACAAAATATCTCCACAAATATCCTTACAAATATCTACAAAATATCCCACAAATATCTCAAAATATCCACAAATATTTTCCTACATGGCCAACACAAGATGCTCATTGGCACCCTCTCATTGGCTACATGCCAAGATGGGACATTAATGAGATATTGAGAAAACACTAATCCATGATTATGCCCTTAATCAAATATGCACCTTGCTTATATATGGAAAAACATACAATTGCTCGAAGGTAGATGAATTTGGCACACACAAAAATAGCTCAATCTTCTTGATAGCATATTTTAAAACTTTGTTCCCTATGCGCTGATTCTCACACCAGATGGGACACATCGGGTCTATCACGGCAAGTCATTTGTGCATGTGTCAAAGTGTTGCCTCATCTCTTCCCGGATCTGAGAACATTCTGGGTTTTCCCTTCCCGAATCAGGAAGCATTCTAGGTTTCTCCTTCCCGGATCAGGAAGCATTCCAATTCTTCTCTTTCCGAACCAAAAAGCATTTCAGCTTTCCTCTTCCCAGATCTGCTCCATTCTAAGCTCTGATTCACCCTTCCAAAGATCTCAAGGCATTTTGATCATCCATTTCTCGGCCCAAAAGGCTTTTGGGCTCTTCTCAACACATGCCCATACCTTCTAGGTCAAAGACTTCTCTACATATTAGAAGCTCTACGGATTGAAGCTCTCCATTCCAGATCCAACTACACCAGCATTGACTAGATCATACCATTGGAGTCAACCAAAATCTGACATCAACAAACTCCATCTATTTTTAAGTATATTCCGTTAATTTAAACAGAAAAAAAAAATTAATTTGTTACTTTATTCAAAGTATAAGTAGGTAAAATATAACTTTTTTGAATTGAAAGGAGAGAAAATGACAATTAAACAAAATGCAATTTAGGTGTGTGTGTGTATATATATATATATCCTAATAACTAATTTTGACATATATAAATTTAAATAATAAGTCAATCCAATATTAATTTTTGTGCTGGTTAGTTATGGATTTATTTTTTACTTTATTTTTAATTAAAGTTTGGGATAAGTGTCTAATTGAAAAATAACGAATTTAACCCTAATAAGTTTTAAGCATGGTGTCAATCAGCTCAATTTTTAACGGTTTGTTAAAATACGGAAAGAATGGTTCACTCATGATGTAACAATTAATCTTACAGAGACAATTTAGACACTTACGAAAATTTTAACGGCACAAAATATAATTTGTCTTTTATTCTCCTCACTCAATAAATCATATTGTTCCCCTTTTTTGTTCTGCCGAGGCCATTGCGCCAGTCAATTGTTTTATCAATAACATCTTTACACTACATCATCTCATCATTTTTGTTCAGATTTAAACATACGGTTAAAATTAGATAAAATTAACAGGTCAAATGTGATTTTTTCAAACTATAAGGACCAATTAAACATCCAAACCAAACTATTAGGGTAAAAATTATAATTTTCTTTTATTTTTGTTGGTCAAACAATGTTTTGATTTTGGTCCAACTTGAATTTTTGTTGTGTAGCATCATCACATGGTGTCGGTACAACACTAGATTATGTACAATGAACCTTTTATTTCTTAATTTACATAAATAAAATAAAAATAAAAATTTATTATATAAAATATCACGTATATAATTGACCATTAGTTCCAAATAATTTTAGTTATATATAATTAATATTCACTATAATACGAATTTACTCACCAAATTCTCTTTACCATTAGTTCAGATATTTTTGTAGTTACATGATGTCTTAAGAAATAGAGAACGGTAAAGATTAAATCAAGAGATAATTGGCCATTAGTTCCAAATAACAGATGTAATTTTAAAAAAGTCTCATTTAAAATATAAGTTTTGATTTAGTCATTTAAAATGAATTTTACTTACGTATTAGTCTTGCATGTGCACGCATTATAAGAATTGTAGAAAGAATTTGGTGAGTAAATTCGTATTATAGTGAATATTAGTTATATAGAACTAAAATTAGTTATAAAATTAATTATTACAAATCATATGTAACTATATTACATATATTTGTGTAATATTTGTTACATGTTATAAATTATATTTATTTATCTAATATTTGTTAAATCTAACAAATATTCTATACAAAAATTATTTTAATATTAGTTACATAGATTTTGTGTAATATTAGTTATATGTTACAAAATTATATGTAATTGTATAATATTTGTTACATCTAACAAATTTTTACATACAAATTAGTTACATATTACAAATTATAATAATATTTGTTACATCTAACAAGTATTTTACACACAAACTAGTTACATGTAACTGAGCGAGTGCATACACGTGTATTTGTGCCTTCTGCCTTTTTTAATAGGCGGAACTAAAATATAAATTGCAATTGCACAAGAGATTTTTTTTAAAATTAAAGGTAAAATAAATTACTTGCCACCGAATCACCCTTAAATCAAAGTATAACCTTATATATCTAAATATATATATCTTTTAATAATAATAATAATAATAAATAAAAATAATTTTTAATAAATAATTATGAAATTATAATTATATTTTTATCTATATATTTTATCTCCAAATTTTGATAAACTATTTTAAAGAAATTTTTATTAATTTAATAATAAAAATATATTTTATTCTTCAATAATTTATTAATTTAAATTATATGTTTGCTTATATATTTTATCTTCAGATTTTGAGAAAATATTTTTATAAAATAATATGTTCTCGCTCCCTCTTTTCCATTCCTTACACCCTTGTATTATTTCTCTTTATTTTCTCTCTTATTTTTTTTTTTTTGAATCCTTATTTTTGTTACTATTTTTTTTAAAGGACACATGGTTTGAATGGAATTCACTCTTAAATTTTTATGGTTAATAGTCTTAAAAAGTAAGTTAAAAAAATTAAAAAATTATTTGATAAAAAATGATTAAAAAAAAATAAAATATTAAATAGAAGACTTCATAACATCATCACCAACAAAATTATTTTAATTTTTGTTCGGCTGAAAAAACATCATAAATGAATTATATTTATTTCTGAACACTTATTGGCCTAAGTTGGTGTATAATTATTCGTACAAACCGGGCGTTGCATTTAGGGACGGATGTTAGATTCCTATCCTAAATCGATCATTTGAGAGTTCCCAAACAACTATATAAGTTAAAGAAGTTACTCCACTTGAAAACCATATGATTTTAAGTTGAAACCTTTTAACATTTTACATAGAAAAATTACAATAAATTTTATATCGTACAATAATGTTAAGGAGGTGAGAATAAAAAATAAAAAAAATAATAAAAAACTTCACTCTTTTCACTCCCAAAAAAACTCATTTCCCAATAAAGACATGCTAGGAATTTTCTGAATTGTTAGTGAATTCCTTGTTCAACTTTATTAAGCTCAATCACAAAAGTTTTTCTTTTTCTTTTTCCACGTATCCCAGTCATCGTCATCCCCAATTCAAAAAAGTCCACTCTCTTTCTCTATCGTTCTCTGTCTTCTTTCTTCCTGCCATTGTTGTTCACCTTCTCGCTGTCATCATCGTCTTTGTTTTTGTCTGCCATCATTGTCTTCATCTTCTAGCTGCCATTGTCGTCTTCATCGTCTCGCTGTAGCCTTCGTAATTTGCGTAAGATCTCGCCATCATTGTCGTCTGGCCATCACCCTCGTCTCGCCATTGCTGTCGAAGCCAGAGTTGGGTTAGGGTTTTGGGATGTGAGGGTCTAATCGAACAAATCTTGGCTAAATCTGAGTCGAAGATGTTTGTGTGGGTATGCTGAAGGTGGATGAACAATGAACGAGTATGGTGTTGAGAAACATTTGTACGGAGATAAGAATGACAAAGATCTCCGGTCGGAGCTTATTCTGATTCCTCATTTTCTTCTCATTGATTTTTCTTCAATTCATTTCGAGCTCGTTTCTCTGATCTTCTTACAATACATTCTGTAGAATCATATGTGTATTTGTGGATTCGCTCTTGCGAAAATCGTAAAGTATTCGGAAACTAGATCTAAATTTGAATATGTAGTTGATCTTTAATCACACTGAGTGATTCTATAGTGTATTTTTGGATTGTCATGTGAGTTTTGGTTTGGTCTATTGTTTGTCTTTCGCATTTTTGTTTTTCGTTAATTGTTTCGTAGCACAGATGGTAGCTCTAAACATGGTAAATTCATTGTAGTGTAGCGAATTAGTTCTTCTTTAATACTTTAAAGAAGAATAAAGCTCATCTTTGCTCATTGTTTGTTGATAATTTGATATTTTTTTGAACAGTTACCGAACAATTCTGTTTTGCGGTGGAAACTACCGAATGAACCAAAGAGGTTTAGTTTTCACCGATTAGTCATTCTGATAATTTGCAAACTAATTTATTATTTTATTATAGGGATGTCACTGATTCGGTTTTGATCCGATTTTATAGGAATAAAGATATTTTTGGTCTCTGACAAATGCTCCGTGTGTCCAATTGGCCCCTAACTTTTGCAACAAGACACATTTGCCCTTCACTATTCAAAATCGCTCCAAATTGACCCTTGGGTCGGGTTCTGTTAGTGAAATTTGGGAATTTTGAACGAAAATAGTCACGTGACAAGCACGTGACTATTTGGCCAAGGATACATGCGTCATTTCAATCATATTAATATAATATGGTCTATTTGCATATGTTGTTAAACTAAGGAGTCAAAACGTTTTTTTCCCACATATTTTCTTCCTCCATTTTTTTTTTTCTCTCCTTGTTTCTCAGTCCTCTCGACTCATTCGTTCCTTTGCACCACCGAGCACTAACACACCACCGTCTCTACCATCGCCGAACCAAACTCCATCTGCAAACCCATATCCCTGAAGACCCCCAAACCGAAACACCACCACCGAACCAAACATCACCACTGCTGAAGAACACCATCGAACCAAACAACAGCGCCACAACTCTCCCATGGAACCAGACCAATTTCCCCTCGTCTCCTTCGTACAAGGAAGCTTGATTCTTATCGCGAACTCAACGATCTCTTTCTTGTTTTCGCAAGCTCTCTATATCTCTCTACAGGCAGCAATGGCGGACCAAAGCAAGTATGTGCAAAATCGTGACTATGAATTTTTAAAAGAATTTTGATTGATGAGTGTGAATGGTGAACCAAATCGAAACCCTGGTTCGTTCACTTGTTCTTCGCCTTTTTATTTCGATTTCAATTTCGAAATCGATTTCGAAACTAGGTTTCGATTTTGAAATCGAAACCCTGGTTCGTTCACCTGTTCTTCACATTTTCGATTTCGAAACCCAAATCGATACCCTATTTCGATTTGGGTTTCGAAATCCAAATCGAAATAAAGAAAAAGACGAAGACGACGCAGTGGGTTTCGATTTCGAAATTGAAATCGAAACCCTGGTTCCAAAAAAATGTATTTTTCTCCATTGTCGTTAAATTTTCTTCTTTTTTTATCTTAATATGTGCATATGCTATGCAACCAAAGATTTTGAAATGGTTGACACTTGGTTTTTCGTCCTTTATGTAATGTTTTGAAAAATAAGAGTAGGACTTTTGTTCAAAATGTGAATGCTTCAGATGATTGCTTCAACACCATGGTTATGCTACTGTAAGTTAATTTTGATGCTATCATGTAGGACTTTTGTTCAAAATTTGAAACACCGTTTTGTTGTTTCAAATATGCTACTGTAAGTTAATTTTGATGCTATTATCTATTTATGTATGAGCCTATATAAAAACAACTCTATTTGATGAATAATGATATAAACAGAGAGGTATAACTTAAGACTTGTAACTTAATAGTTATCTAGTATACCTTTTTAGTGAGAAGTTTAATGTTAATTATTTCTAATTTTTTATCTACTTTCTGTAATTATTTTAATCAATACATCTGTATAATAAATCAGCTCATTTACATCCAGGGTCGTTAGATGTCTCTGGATATTCGTAACCGTTAGATGTCTTTTGATATATACAACATCTATATACAATATATATCTATAATATAATATACAACATCCAACACTTACTATCAACTTTATTTTTTAACACTTACCATCATGAACAGTCATCAACAGTGTCTGCATTTAGTTCATGGACTCTCTTCCCCAGCCCTCTTCCTCCGACTCACTCTCTTCCCCAGCCCTCTTCCTCCCTCTCTCTCTACCACCTCCGACGTCGCTACCGCCACTGCCATCGCCATCATGGCCATCGCCACCGCCACCGCGACACCTAGGGTTAGTAAACTGAGCAGAGGAGTGGCGATTCCGAACCCTCGCGTATCCGTCGATCGGTCCCCAAGATCGGTGACTTCGAAGCCGGCGGTGATGGATCGGAGGTCGCCTAAGCTTAGTACTCCACCGCCTGATGTCGGACCTGAAGCAACCACCATCGCCGTTCATCGCCATCACGGCGCCCAAGTACTCTTTGCTCCCTCGCTCTCTCAATCGATGCACGACCCTCTTTCTCAATCGCATCTGTCTATCTCTCTCTCACTCTATCAGAAGCTGAACCAACAACCCTTCAATGGCGTTCTCTCCCCTAATGTGTTTTTGTTAATGCTCGAATAGGTAACTTCAGTTTCAGCAAACTCTCATGCTCTAGATTGCAGTAATGGAATTTCTTAGCTTGAACCCTAATATGGAATTGGGTTTATGGAGTCTAATTTCAGGTACTAATGTTGTTCAATTAGGCAATTGAATGTATGTATATTTTATAAAATTTGAATATTCTGTTACTGATTTTATTAAATTGGGTTTCCTCTGTTGCAAGTGTTGTGCCTTCATGCACCAGTAGAGAAATCGAGAGCAATCTGATTGCGAAGACAAGGTTCTCTCTCTCTCTACATGTACATATATGAACTCTTCACTCCTCTCCCTTTTTTTGATCTATTATACATAGTCATACGCATCTAACTGGCACATCTGTCCTTTGCACCTCTCCATAACTAAGTGCTTTAGCCCTGATTACGTAATTTCTTATAGAAAGAAGGAACGGACTGCGCGAAAGCCCTAAGGCTAAGGCGCTTCCGTTTTCTTGCTTCTTTGGATTGTTTTTACCATTTCTTTTCCAAGCCCCTTTACTTACTTGACTTTCTAGTCAAGTCAAGTACGCGCAGTTAACAAATGGATTTTCTAAAGCGGCATTCTCCCTTGACTCAATCCCAAAAGAAAGCGAGGGATCTGAATTTGTACTATTTAGTTTCTTTTGACTCTGATATTTTTGTTCTCAACTTTCTGTTTTGTTATTTTTGTTCTCAAGTTTCTGGGAACGTAAGGAGATTTTTTCCCTATAAGATTCTTCTCAATTTTCTTGAACCACACAGAGAAATTTAAGAACAAAATAAATTTATTTTTTTTCCCAGATTTCTTTTTTTGTTCTAATTTGTTTTTGTTATAGAAACATAAATTTGAGAATGTAAATACACTCTCCTTTTCTCATTTCATTATTTTCACATTAATTACCCATAATCTTTGATGAATTTGCTGATTAGATCCAAAATTTTAAAGCAAATCAGTTATGGATATTTAATTTTATTGTTGATTTAAATTTTCTATCTGGATCTTCCCCTTTCAACTGTTTTCAATTGATTCTGTACTTTGTTCTGTCACTAATGGTTGAATTTCGTTTAAATGGGCAATTACATTTATGGTTTCGGCATTTTTTTTCCCAAGCATTGGTTGCGTTTATCGGGATCAACCTATTCCTATCCTCTTGGATCATGACCATTTTGGGTGTCAAATTACTCCATGTTGTAGACTTAAATAAACATCTTAAATTTGGACATGAAATTATGTTGTGGGGTAGGTGTATTCATTTGATCCATTTTAGAAATATATTAATAATTGAGTCTTGAGTTGGATTCGGGCATTTTGGTGAGTGGGGCAATTGATGCAAAATTTGATTTTAGATATTTAATTACTATAAATTTTGGTATGGATACTCAGTTTTTTTGTTCTCTTGCAAATTTCGCTAATTTGTAGGTTGCTCGCCAGAGCCATGCCCATCTTAGCAGCAAAAATGACCTTATGTCGATTGAAGCTACTCATTTTATATGCCTTGAGTGTCGGGCATTGTTGCGAAACTCTACAATTTGGTTGCCGAGAGATCAAAACACCAGATTGGAAAGGCTTTACAATCGGTACTGTAACAATCTTTCTTTGTTCCTTTCTGGGTAACAATCTTTCTTTGTTCATTTCTAGAAAGTTGTGCTTCAACAATCCAATATTCCCCGCAAATTCTGGGTTTAATTCATTGTTGTAATTTCATAGGTTTATAGGTGTTCTTTCCGAATTCAATTCCATCCTTTCAATTTCTTTGGTGATTTAGCAAAGATCTTTGTTCTAACATGGTGGAGAAGAAGCATGTATGAATAATTAAAATATTTCTTTTTATTTTTCTACTGTATTTTGGTGGTGTTCCGTTTTTTCTGTTTATGTTCATGCTTTAGTTTTGTTCCCTTTTCTTTTCTATTTTAGTTTTGTTTCGTTCTCTGTTTTTCCTATTTCTGTCATCTTTATTAGTTTTTAGGTGTCGTTTTTGTTTAGTATTTTGTGTTCTCAATTTTAAATTTTTGTTCCAAGAACTTCAGGAAACAGAAAAATAGAAAGTTTGGAACAATTATGTTCCATTTAAAAAAAATGCTCTAAAAGTCTAGGAAGAGAACATAAGGAATTGAACTGTTTTTGGCTGTTTAATTTGCGGACCGTTGATTTCACTGTAGACTCTTTTTTTTTTTTCTATAGGCAGGGTAATTCAACACCATCACCAGTGTTGTTGCTCACACAACACCAACATTGTTACTCCCACAATTTTTCCCAATAATATTTCTTTGACCTTATAGGATTTTTGATAACTGATTCGTCGGCTATTTCTTGCGGAATGTCTGTTGAATTCAACTATTAGATATTCTGAATTCAGCAAACATGCTGCAAAAAATGCAAGATTCCTTGAACTTTTTGAGGATATACTATCGAATTTGATGGTTTTTCATTTCAGTTTTGTTTAATTGTGACTGAATTTGATTAAATTCATGCTTAATTTTACTGAACTTTTTGAGGATATACCATCGAATTAGATTAATTTCCTTTTCCTCTCTCTATATATATCCCTGACGATTTTCTGTACCTTTTTTAGGCATTTAGTTGGTTAAATTCTGTGTCGTTGACAACTCTCAGGCTAAACGATCCAGAGCCATTTAGCTAAGGTAATATAGCCTATTTTCATTTCTTTCTCTATCATTTGTTCATTTCTGATTGCCCGTTGGATACTTATATATCTAGAGACCTTCTGGAGTCTCATTTTTTAACTTAAAATTTTAATCCTTTATATATGAGTACTAATTTTGGTCTCAAAGTTTGTTTGGCTATGCATGTTGTAAATTTCTGTTTACATTAGTGATTAACGCTCATTCCTCTCTCTTTATTGAACAGGTTGCTTCGATATTTTTCTCTTACATTTCAGAAATTTCAGGTATCATTTTGTTTATGTTTAAATTAGTGTCTCTGTTCAAAATTAGTGTTTCTGTTTAAATTAGTTCAGAAATTTCAGGTATGTTTCGACACCAATTCTTCTCTTTTGCCCCTAGATTAGTGTTTCTGTTTTCATTGTGTTCTTCTTTTGCGTTTCTCTTTAGTGAGGTTCCTCGCCGCCCCTGACTTATCTCTCCATCTTCAACGTTCGACAGCATCCCCCACCTCCAAAGCACTGTGGTCTAGTAATAGGCTTGAATCCAGGTTTTATTTCTTCATCTCTCTTCGTTGATCTGTTGAGTGTGTTTCTGAATTGATTTTTGTTCATCGCAATTGATTCACGATTCTCTGCATTTTAGTCCAAGTTGGGTGTTCTGAATTAATGGTTATAAAAAATGCTTCTGTTTTTTGTTTTCTGTACTCAAAGACACTGTGTTTCTCTTTTCTGTTTTGAAGAGAAAATGTCACTGTTTTCATTTCGCCAAAAAAAAAATGTTTTTGTTCCCAAAAAAAAAAAAAAAAAAAAGTGAGTTCATAAAGTGATGCTCTGTTACTGTTTCTGTTTTCTTTACCCCCCAAAAAAATGTTTCTATTTTCTGTTCCCAAAAAACTATTTTTGTTTCTGTTTTCTGCACCCAAAGAAAATTTGGGTTCATAAATTGATGTTCTGTTTTCTGTACCTAAAGAATTTTTTTTTTTTTTTCAAAAATAAAATAAAAATATGGCTCTGTTTTAATTTCACAAAAAAAATATTTCTGTGTTTCTTCCAAAAAAAATTGGAATCATAAATTGATGCGGAGGTGTTTTTTGTTGCAGAGTTTTGTCAATGCCCGAGGTTTAAGGGTGGCAGAGGGGTTGAAATTCAATTGTTTCAATTTTGTTTTTAGGTATGTTGATTCAATTTTGTTTTGGCTATATATAATGTGAGATTTGTTTTTGTTTTGTTCCCAATTTCCTGTTGTTTTGAATACAAATAGAGCTTATCCTATTTTTAGATTTTTTGGTGAACTGTTACGAGTATTAATGTTCTGTTACTGTTTCTGTATTCTTTACCCAAAAATAAAAAATAAAAAATTCTGTTTTCTGTTCCCAAAAAACTGTTTTTGTTTCTGTTTTTTTGTACCCAAAGAAAAATTGGGTTCATAAATTGATGTTCTATTTTGGTTTCGGTTTTATGTATCCAAAGAACTATTTTTGTTTTCTGTTCAAAAATAAAAAAAAACAATAGCTCCGTTTTGATGCTTCTGTTCACAGAAAACTTGGAACTGGAATGCATCTGATTTGTGTTTCTGTTCTTAGGATTCAGTTTACTCCTATTTTCTCTTTGATGGCTTTTGTTTATTATTTATTTAGATTTGAGCGTAAAATGACAAATACTTTTTGGTCGTTATCATTGAATAGTATTGGAGCAAAATCAGAACAAAATTGAAATGTCAAAGAGCCAATGCGTCTATTTTCAAATTTGGGAGTCCAATTGAGTACCGATTACATTTGTGAGGGATCAAAAATGCCATTATCCTGAATAAAAAAGAGAATTTATGAAAAGCTCTATGTAATATATAAATAATATGTATTTGTAAAGAATATATAATATTCTTATTTTATATCGATACAAGTTTTAATCTTCATTGTTAATTATTAGTGATGTTCAATTGTTAATTATTATTGATATTCAAATTAAATAGGTGTATGTTGTTAATCTCAATTGTTAATTATTGTTGATGTTTAAATGAAATAGATCAATTATTTATTTTATTTTGTTTTGTTTTACACCCGTGCCTGAAGGCACGGGTTATACGCTAGTATGTTAAATAACAGGTTTGATGGTTGATTTCTGTTTTTTTATATGTATTATATTGTTTTTTTTTAGGACTTGATATATTGTATTGTTTTTTTAAGACTTGTTGTATTGTTTTGGTTATTTATCAGGACCTGATGTATTGTACTGTTTTTTTAAGGATCTATTGTATTGTTCTGATTGTTTAAGAGGACCTAATGTATTGTATTGTTTTTTTAGGATCTATTGTATTGTTCTTTTTTTTTTTTTTTTTAAACATTATATATTGTTTGTGCTTTCTAAAATATAAAAAAAAACTGTGGTTTTTTTTTTTTAATATATTGATCTGTTTTTTTTATAGTTCAAAAATACAAAAACAATTCTCCCGATCAGTGTTGGAATCGATCAATGTAATGTTTGAATATACTAATTCTTGTAATTATGGTCAATAATTTTTTTTTATTGTTCTGGATTTTTTAAAGAAATATATATATTAAAAAAAATATAGGGCGGAAATAAAGAATAAACAATTAATATGGAGATATGAAGAGTATTTAAAAGTTGCAAATAAATATTGAGTGGGAAGGATCAACAAAAAATAGAAAAAAAAATATTTTGACCCCTTGAAGTTTAGATGGCTGTTCAAACTAATTTTATTGAATAAAAAGATCAAAATACCTTTAAAGTAACGTTGACCGTTACTTTGACTTAACGGAATCTACCTCATGGGTCAATTTGGAGCGATTTTGAAATGTCAAGAACAAATGTATCGAATTGCAAAAGTTAAGAACCAATTAGACACTCAGAGCATTTGTTAGGGACCAAAAATGTCTTTATCCTCGATTTCATATAAAACTAAAACCAAAATCATTAAACATATACCAAATTAAAACCAAAATTAAAATCATTAAACATATGTCAAACCAAAATCGCAACCAAAACCGTTGATTTTTTTTAAACGATTATAAAACCTAACCAATTAACTTTATACAAAACAAAAATTAAAACCACAAAACTATTTAAGATTTTTTAATTTAAAAAAAAAATAAAAACAACCGCAGACCATTATTTTTTATATATAAACAAAAACATAATTAAAATATAAAACATAAATTTCAAAAAATAAAACCAAACCACAAACCTCTTTAACGCAAAGGATTAAAGTATAAATAGATAAGAAAAACATATATATATTAGAAATTAAATTGTAAATATATATAAAAAATATAGTACATATGTTATTAAAATATATCTAAAATATCACTTACATGATTCAGTAACGTGATTCAATTTCGTAGTTCGATTTTTCGGTTACTATCCCAAAATTAAAATTAAAACCAAAATTATTTCGATTGCTAATTTTAAAATCAAAACCGTAACTAAACCATTTAGTCGGTGTCAAAACTAGACTATTCAGTTCAATTTCGTTCAGTTACTATCGGATCGATTTTTATTGCAACCCCTACCTTTTTACTTTTTCCCGAACATAGAAAAAAAATTCTTGAAAAATCATACATTTTTCATCCCTATCTTCTTTTTTTCATCCATTTTTCCCAACTTATTATTTTATTTTTTTAATTTTCCATCATATTTTTCTTCTCATTTTCTTTGAATAATCTACAAAGAATAGGGGGGGGGGGAAATCAAATATAACCATATACATAATAACCTAATTCATTTTATACAATACAAAAAGTTGCATCCAGCAAGGATTATACATACATACATACATACATATATATATATATATATATAAAAGAACATGAACCCAAAACGTAATTAATTAACAAAAAGAAGGGGGTTAAAAAAAAAACCGTAATTAATTAAGCAAAAGCGTGGCCTCTCGGCGGCAACGAGAATAAGATTTCGAGATCCGGCGGTCGGAAATACCCATTCTTTGGCTTCACCACCCTCTTCTCTCCGCTCTCCCACCGCTTCTTCCTCGGCGGAGGCGGCGGCACCGACGCCGCAGGAATCCGACAGCCGCCATGTGTGGGTGTCGAACACCCTTTTTCTTCTTCCTGTTCCACCTCCTGAAAATAATATTCAGCCTCCATTGGACAATCTTTGTACTTGCAGAAAAAGAAAGAACTAGGAAAGGAATGTCTTTCTATTGTCTGAAAAATGAACCTTAAAATACATATAATGAAATCAAAAGAAAGGTTAATTTCACTTTGCACCCCTTAAGTTTGAATATTGATTCCCTTTGCCTCTATATATTGTAATTGTTGCAATTTGCCATTTGAAGTATCATTTTTATGTCAATTTTGTCTAATTTTATCGTGAAGTTAGTCATGTAACTTGAACGCGGGAGACAAATAATCCAATAAATAAAATCTATATTTCATTTTGCCCTTTAAATTTTCATATCGTTGGATCTTTACTGCCCAATTCTTCAAAAAAATTAACAAAAAAAAAAAAAAAAAAAACTTCAAAAGATTAAAACATGACACTTCATCCAAATGCGCGCGCACACAGACATATATAACCCTAACGGACGTCATTTAAGGATAAGGAATTGGGCGAGGCGGGCCAACCCTCGATAATGACCCAATTACTCACAAATTGCCCGACCTTATTCGGATTCCAATCTGAACACCTGAGCAATACTCGGGCTACTATGGGCAAATTTTTTTCCCATGCGGGTTTTGCAGGTTGGGTGGATTTGGCAGGTTGCCCCGGTCCGTTGCACATCGTTAGCCTTTTTATTTGATAAAAGAACTAACAACAATCAGCAAAATAGACAAAAACAAAATTTCAAGGTGAAAATTCCAATAATTAAAACACTAAGGATCAAAATGTGATAGAACCAAAACTTTAGGGGCACAAAGTATAATTTATCCCTAAATTAAATAATGAAGTACCATTTGTCTTCCTCTGGAAGCTGCTGGTTAAGTTGAGAACTCCTAGGTGGGTGGTGCTGGAAACAGCTAAGTTTCGCTGGGCCTCCACGTGTCAGTAAAGTGTAGAGTCTCTTTTAACATGAACGCGACAAGTGGTCTATTTTAGGCCGTACGTTTGTTAATTTTTTTGGCGGCAATATTTCACGCGCGGGAAAAGAGATTTGAAATTCACATTGGATTCTTATCTATTCAGAATATGGGCTTCCGGCCCATTAGATGGGCCCAACAAAAGATACATGAGTACATAGTATTAGGGTTTTATGGGCTAGGTGGGCCCAAAAATATTCGGCCCGAACATAAAATTTTAGGGTTTGGTTATAAACACTCACTAGGGGGGTGGTCATCGGCTAGACCAGGCCGGGCTTTACTTAGGGTATTAAAAAAAATATTAGGTTCTAGTCCTGCCCGTCCTACTTTCATGCCCAAACCCGACCCTACCCAAAAAAAAATTAAGCTCAAGCCCGGTCCTACAATTTTTAAAAAAAAAAAAATTAAAACATAAAAACTAAAATAACAAATTAAAATTATAAAATAATGAATTAGGGTTTGTTTTTTATGACTATCTTATTTATACATCAATGACCGAATCAGGCCGAGCTGGGTCCAAAAGAATTTGGCATTGCCCAAGCCCGCCCCTAAATTTGATCGAACCTTGAAATCTAAGCCTTAACCCTACCTATGGACTTAAAACTCAAGTTCAAACCCTAAAAAACGATATCGGGCTAGGCGAGACCCGAGCCCATGACTACCCCTAACTACCACAACAAACATTCACTTTCATTACAATCACCATAATAAATACTCACTATCGCTTCCATCACTACCAACATCAACGCCACTATCAACCACTGTTGATCATCATAACAAACATCCACCACAACCATCGTGTGATCATCAGAACAAACATCCACCACAACTGCCAACCACCACATCCAACGTTCACCAGCGTCACCGGAACAAATAATTAAAAAATCACTATCAAATAATGAAAATTATACAACTAAAACATCAAAATAATACAAATTTTTGTTTTGACAGAAATCAAAATAATAATAAATTTACAAGAAATTGTATAATAGCGGAATTAACAACATATTTAAATAATACACAAATTAAAAACATATAATAAGAAATTTGCTTTAAAAAAATCAAAATAACAACATTTGCACCTTCTAATAGTATTTTTCCTTTAACCGTTCAGAGTGCGTGGGTGCCCCTTCTAACAAGTATTTTTCCTCTAACTGTGCAGAATCTCCTCAACTGCTTTAATTCAAATGTGTCTCGTCACTTGAGTTACACATTTTTGGTACAAAAATATATGATTAATGACCTCCAATACATAATTCAATTTTTAAAAATTGACTTCAATGTTTTAAAAATGTATTCCTGTCCAAAAAGAAAGAGATACGAAATAAATTATGCAAATTTGAATTTATCGACTCGTAAAATTAGAAAAAAATAATCCTAATTTATAATTATCGATTTCCTATTTTATTGAACGTCATTAAAGTTAATTTGTAAAATATATAATAAATTTAACCTTTTGTGGTAATTTTAAATCTTATTTTCTTTTTAAACAAACATTTAGACTTGAAAGGCCCATGACATGCTTATGCCAATTCCAATCAATTGGGCTTTTATTTTAATGGGCCGAAAAATATTGATTTTATTCTCTTGCATTAAATTAAGTGCGCTTACCAAAACTACCGATTAAACCTGCAATTTTTTTTTGCGAACCAAGTAATCTTTATGATATTTTCGTGACTAATATGCCCCTATTTAAAGTGTCGCTTCCTAGTATCATGTAATCAACTCTCTCTAATTGTGAACTAAATTCGGTAACATGCGACCATCTACATGTGGAACGAAAAATGTTTGTTTTGATCTCGATCCAAACGTAAAACAATAAAATTTTTAGACATCAATTATGTGCAAATAATTTTCTTTAAAATGAAATATCAATCACATTTTTCAGAGTTGTTTATCCTAGTGACTATATATGTTACATGTAACATTCTTGTGATTTTATTTATATTTGCATGTTAAATGTAACATATAGCATTAAATGAGATTTTTTTTTCTTCCTTTTTTTTTTTTTGGAGTTTTGGATTAAAATGCATGAGAATGTTATATATAGCATTAATTATGAAGTTAATTTTATGTTATATATATCATTATCTGTGAAATCAATGTTATATATAATATCACTACAATCTGAATGTCTCCGTGAGTGTTGAATATAATATCCAAGATAATATAAATAATATATCAATTAATGTTGATAATAACACAAATTATATGCGTGTTAAATGTATCATGACTTACTGACAAATGTGATCTGCATGTTAAATGTAAATGTGAAAATTAAAAATTCTAAAAGTGTTATGTTGAATGTATCATGAATGTGAAAGCTGAAAATTCTAGAAGTATCATGTTGAATGTAACATGAATGTGAAGATTGAAACTAATGAATTATTTTTTGAAAATTTAATATCGTTTTGAAGATTTTGTGTAGCCGAATGTGAATATATAATTAGATTATGAAAAAATTTTGTACAACAATAGTTATTTTGATTTTAATAAAATGATTTTATTTTGATTTGTCAAACATGGAAACTCTCAATCTCACGAATCTCACAAGGGTAATTTTGTTATGTAATTTTCGCGTTTTTTTAAATTTGGGACTAGACGGTTCGAAAAATCAATATATTGGGATTGTTTGTTTCATTTTCAAACACTTGGATTTAATTGGTAGTTTCATGACTAAATTGAGATCAACTGGTAATTTTTTATTAAATTAATAATTAAATTTAATTATAAGGATAGGAGAGAATTTTAATTATTTTGATTTTTTTTTTAATAATTTAAAAAATTAAAATTTTATTTCAAGTAGTCCACGTGCTATAATAATTTTTTGTAAAGAAACAAAATTACTATAATACATTAAAATTATTATAATTTTTTGGATTAAAAATTACACTAATTTTTACGGCGTACCGTAATTTTGAAAAATTGCCACGTATACAAAAATTAGGTAAGATATTTCTTTCCACAATAGGAAATTATTATTACAAAGTAATTAATTATTATATTTAATTGTCATTTTCCAAAAAAAATATTTCACCCATTTTGCCATTTCTAGAAAGGTGGACATTTGGTATTATCCTTACTGGTATGACTATTTTCAAAAAATAATCATTTAATTTTTTGTGGTGACAATTTCATTTGTTAAAAAAAATGATTATTGAGATGAATTTTAGATTTAAATATAATAATTATATAAAAAAAATTATAGATAGATACATACTAAATTGAGGGAAAAAATAGAGAGAAAAAGTTGTAGGGAAATAATATTTTGTTAAAACAAAATTGAAAAAAATATTTTAAGAAAAAAAAAATTGTACAAATTTTTTTTTTTTTTTTTTAAGTTAAAAATGTTAAAAAAAAATTATAATTAATATATTCAACACTTAAAATTTAAACAATATCAAACATGCCTTTATTGTTTCTTTTTATTTTTATTTTTTTTTATTTCTACTTTCAATAAATTGTAATGAGAATTTTATTTCCATTCTAGAATATTTCGAGAATAGAAATATATTTGGAAACGACTATTGTCCTGAATTTTTTTTAACTTTAGAACAAAAACAAGGATTGTGATAGTGGTAGCCGTCGGGGTGGTTGTGGAAATAGTTTTATGGTAATATATATAAATCAATAGTTTTTGTTTCTATTTTTAAATAATTCAAAAAATAGTCATAAATTACTTTAAAAATTTTGAGAGAAAAAATATGTTTAACGAACGTGTTTTTACACCAAACAAACTTGTTTCTTCACCAAACATATTAATTCTAAAATTTTGAGAGCGAAAATATGAATCAGGGAATTGTAACCAAACGGTTGTCATGCGTGACAGAAAATATTAATAATTATTTAAATTTAAATTATTATTTATTTTTTAAAAGGAAAAGATGGTTCTTAGGAATTCACAATCCCAAAAAACATTAGGGGCAGAGAATCCACACTTTATTTGTGTCCCCACGATTGACTGGCTCCTCAAATCAAACGCCACGTGTCGGTTGGCTAACGTGATAGAATCAATAGAGGATCTCTTTCGGAACGTGATTGGCCCACGTAGACAGCCGTCGAAACCGGAAATCGGCGGTGATCTCGAGGTGGGTGGCCAGGTGGACGCGAACCGAACGGCGACGTGTCATGGAATATCATTGGAAAGTCCAACTTGGAGATATGACGTGCTTCGATTGAATTCTTTTTTCTTTTCTTTTTTTTAATTTTCATTATAAATTATTTAATTTATTTTTATATCGTAGTTTCTACATGTTTTTTATGAAAAATTATATTAAAAAAAATAACAAACCAAAAAAAAAAAAAAAACATTAAGTGATGAAATAATGAAAATATTACTATTACAATACCAAGAATTGAGCGCACTCTATTTTTTATTTAAAATTATTAATAACGTTTTTAATTTTGTAAGATTGAAATAAATTAAAAATTTAAGAAATTAAATGTGTAATTGGACAAATATTAGGGTATGTTCGGTTGGAAGGATGGAAAAGGAAAAGGAAAAAAAAAACACGAGAGAATAATATTTTTATCCATTGTGAAAGAAAAATTATTTTTCCAAGTATTGTTTGGTTAGGAAGAAAAATGAAAGCAGAAAAAATAAACCACTTTAATGTAATTTACTATTTTATTCTCATGTATTATAAAAATAAATTAAAGTTCTTATTATTAAGGGTATAATTATAATTTTATTAATTTTTCAGTTTCAAAAAAATTGCTTTGAAACTTGTGCATTTTTGTTCTATTTTCTATTTTTATTTTCTTTTTTTCTATTCTATTTTCTATTTCATCCATTTTTCACTTAACCAAATAGGATAGATTTAACCTAACCTATTTTAAGGACCCAAAATATAATTTTCCATTCATCAATTTCATAACAAAATTTACAATCAATCAATTTCATTGAAAAAATGACAAGGTTTGAAAAATAGGTGTGCATGAAAAGAATGCAGTGATTTGAGTGGAGACGCTATTAGAATTTGTCGCGTGTCAAAAGTTTAGACTTATTAAATTCAAAATGACAGGTGTCTTAAATTTAAACTTATTAAAATATTTTCATTAAAAAAAGTATGTGTTGAGCACAATTTTTTTTCATCTAAAATCATTAAGGCTATGTTTGGTGTCATAGGTCTAATTTCAATTTTTTTTTTATTTGGATCAGAATTTGGTTTTTATTTATAATTCGATGGAGTCGAATTGCTTAATCTACATTCAAATTTTGTTCCATTTCATAATTAAAATTGATGATAATGGATTTGGTCACGGGCCAAATAATTGGGCCACTATAGGGACGAGTCAAAAGCGTGAATATAGTTGGTCATACAGTGGAAAGATTCAAGGATCGCTAAATGGGCCTAGGGTCTCTGCGGGTCAAAAAGGTCCGGAGTCACCATAGCTAAAGGATCAAATCCTTGGGAGAGAGCAAAACGCTTAGACTAAGCCCATGAGTGCCCAAAACTCAGATCCACGCATTGGTCGAGTCAGGCAAAAAATTCATTAGAGAGTCATGCCGATATCGCCTAAAGAATTTGCACATGCTAGAGGTGTGCGGGTTTAATAGAATAATGATTACACGGATAATAGAATCATGATTGCAAGCGATGTCTCCTCTTTCGCGCTATATGAAGAACTATGGAAACTCAGGTTAGTGTGAGGTAAGGCAAGTACAACTTGAATTCATAATCAGTTTGATATTATTTTCTCAAAAGTACTTACTCTCAAATCGGAAGTTCTTCACCGGGATCCATCCTCCGGTGTTAAGAATTCGTGTAGGCATTTTAGGAGTAAGGAACGAAGGACTACAATGATAATTATAAATTTACTGTATTACTATTTATCGGTAACATAATAATAATAATAATAATAATAATAATAATAATAATAATAATAGTAGTAGTAGAATTAGAAATGAATAATTTAATAATCCAGATGATAAATTAAAATTGTTATTGAATTTCAATGTACTACCATTAGAATTACAATTGAATTCCAATATAATATCAAAGAATGACATTCAAATACCATAGAATTAAAAAATTTAGAATTCTAATTCCAATTTCGTGCAGCCAACACAACCTAACAACGTTTTTAATTTTGTGAGATTGAAATAAATGTAAAACTTAAGGGTTTAAATGTATAATTTGACAAACCCACCCAACCCATATAATTTTCCTATCCTTCAATTTGATACAAATATTAGTATAACTTATAGATAAAATAGTGAGAGAGAATATGTGACAATTGTATTGATATTTGTGAAATTTAGAATATTACAAAGATATACAAAATGTCTATATATAAGCAGTCACTAAGGTTTTTTAAGTGATATTAGTGTTTGACTTTTTCCTAATGAGATTAGGGTTTAACCTAATGAATCAAAACCATACATGTGATTGCACTGATATGTATGAAACTTATAATATTGGTGGAACATATAAAAGGTCTATATATAAAAAAATTCTAGTGACATTGAAGTTTAGCTTTCTTAGTGAAACTAGGATTTAACCTAATAGATAAAGGGGGCAATTACGGAGCAATTTTATTTGAGTGTGAAAACTATCAAATAAACCCAAGAGGTTTTATTTGCACTAATTAGGCCTGATAGAAATTTGCGGATAAATTTGCCCAGATTAATGAATCTGCGCCTTCCATATGTGTTGTCGCAGCTAAAAACGTGGAACAAAATATATTAATAAACTACCAATGAAATTGAAAACGAAACTTATAATTTATCTCAATTGTGATTCTTGTTTAATGATTTTTTTGTACCATAATGATTTATAGATTATGATCTTCAAAATGAAATATTAATTTTTTATTTTTGGAGTACTTGATTAGGATGCACGTGAATGGTATATAATGTTAATTTTATATATAGCATCTGTGCCCGATGAGTGTTGAATATAACATTTAATGTAATAGAAATAACATCAATTAATGTTGATAATATCATAAATTATATGAATATGTTAAATATAAGATGATTTACTGTTAAAGTTAGTTTAAATATTGAATGTAACACTCAACAGTATTTTGATAATGTATAAGACCGTGTGTAATTTTAACATGAATGTAAAAAGTGAAAATTTTAGAAGTACTATATTGAATGTAACATGAATGTGAAAAGTAAAAATTTTGGAAGTACAATATTGAATGTTACACAAATCTGAAACTAATCAAAAAAATAATGAATGTGATATTATTAAAGATCTTATTCAGAAAAATCTGAATATATAATTAGATCGTGGAAAAAATGTGCATAACAATAATTATTTCGATTATAATAAAATAATTTTGTGTGAAACTTAATATGAAAAATTTTAATCTCATGAATCACGCAAGGACAAATTAATCATTACAATTTTTGCACTTTTTGAAATTAGAACTAAATGGTTCAAAATATATACACAACGTGATCATTTAGTTCAAATTTAAATAGTTAAAATCAATTGATAATGAAATTTAATTTGAGTCCATTTGATAATTTTCACGAGAAAATACTCGTATTTTTGTTTGAATAATAATACAGTTAATTTGGGTCCACTCGATAATTTTGAAAAAAAATCTGTATTTTGACCATTCAACTCAAAAAAGAAAAGAAAAATCAATGAGCATGAAATGAATGCACGTGAGGTGGGTGGAGGGGGCACGTGCAAAGAATTATGATGGCGGTGTGTCGCACGTTAGACAACGCACAGCCGTGAGCAACCCCGCCTTTGGTTAGATAAAAGTAATTTAAAAAGTCGGCCCTCAAAACAAGGGCCGGCCGGCCGGCCGGCAGGGCTGCCAGTGGTAGGCCGGAGCGTCACGGCTGCAGTCCACCGACCCACCTCCTCCTCCTTACGCGTGTCCCGTAATTCGACCTACGTTGCTGCTCAGCAGTTTGAACACTGTCGTCACACACCCACCCCCTAGAGAGAAGAGAGAGAGTATAGAGAGAGAGACTTGTAGCTCAAGTGATAAAGTCGGTTTGAATTAAAGCATTTGAGAGATCTCTGCATATTCAAAAGTTTGAGTATACGAAAAAATATTTGTTCAGAAAAACGGTCACGTACTCTGAACGAGAATAGTCTCACACTCTGCATGGATAGATGTCGAAATACTCTTAAAAAAAAAAAAAAAAACAAAGGCGAGAATTTTTGGGCCTAAACTAGGGAATTGGGCCGAGGTGGGCTGCGTCACCTATTGTCACATAGTAAGATGTGAGATATTTTTAAAAAATTGTCTTTATTATTACAAAATTTGAATATTTTTTTTTTTGATTTTCTCCTTCAATATTAACATGTATTTTTTTTTAAAAATTTTCTTAATTTATTATTATTATCAA
Source organism: Eucommia ulmoides (assembly GCA_016647705.1). Lineage (NCBI taxonomy): Eukaryota > Viridiplantae > Streptophyta > Magnoliopsida > Garryales > Eucommiaceae > Eucommia > Eucommia ulmoides. The sequence goes on from CM028338.1 coordinate 2,391,296, forward strand.
AATGTAAAAATAAACAGGATAATATAATTATTTACTACTTTAAGACACTGGTATAGTGTTGACAAAAAATTCTCTCATGTGAAAATAACTTAATAGGTTCTATGTATATAATTGATAGTAAAAATTCTAATAAAAGATTATAAAAAGTTATGTTCTGATTTATGTACTGTACGCGTTTTCTCTTTCGTTATTTTTATGGATAACGTGGTCTGGCAACGTTGCATTTGCATGATGAATTTCTCACTAAACCCACGTAATCATGCTGGCTTAACTGATCTATGTCCGCTATCGTGGGTAATGTACGAGGTGCCTATTGGGCCTTCCCCTTATATTTTTATAACAATACTTACAAAAAGAATTAAAAAAAAAATCCCTTTGCAACAATATTTCTTTTTGGATATTGGAAGTTATTGTAGTACATAAAAGTTACTGTATTTTTTTGTGTAAAAATTACACTAATTTTAACGACATGTAGTGATTTTGAACTTTGGACAGAATTGTTGAATTTCTAAAAAAATTACTGTATCAATTTAAGTGAATTGGATGAATAATAAATTGCAAATTTTAGCATCAACAAAAGAAAATCTAAATTTTAAATATAAATTTAATTCGATTAAGGATTTCAAGTGAGGATTATTTTTAAAAAATTTCAATGTATTTTTTTTTTTTGGTTTTACGGTAAGGTGTTGTTTAAATCAACTTACGTGCACCTCAACTAATTACCTCTCCAACCGATCTTAAGAGCGCATTCTCTCACATCAGCCTAATGAATTCAAGATTCAATTCTGGAAGTGCTCTCCAATAGCGTCCAACCCTTGTTATATATATATATAATCAACTCACGGTTATAAAATGAATCATGGTGGGATGGATTACATTGCTCACCTACTCAATCATGCTATTTAGAGAAACAGAAATTAATGTTGACATTTAAATTATATCTACAAATAATAATAAAAATAATATATATTTTTTATTTTGTTTTTCTTTTTTTAGAAAGTAACTGAGCTATCAAATAAATTATTATTATAAATAGCTCTATCTATTATCAAGTGAGGTCGATTGTCCTTCTCATACATTATCCTATTAAAACAGTAACTAACGAGGTTTTGACACCTTGCACCCCTAAAGTTTGACTATTATTTTATTTTGATTCTCATAGTATTAATTTGAATACATGACACCCTGAAGTGTCATAATGATCTCACTTCAGTCCAAATTAATAACTTCATTATAATTTTAGACGATAAAGAGTCAATTGTAATGCACCTAACTAGGGGTGTAAGCAGGTTGGGTCGGGTTGGACATGGAACTTGGGCTGGTCCAAAATATTCAGGTTACACCAGAATTCGGTAGATTTTTTTTTCCTCGGGTCAGGTTTGGTTAATTGATGACCTACCCACAAACAGTGGGTCAGTTTCCAAGTGGGTTCGGGAGCTCCCATAGTGTTTTTGGTAGGCAATTGATTATATTAGAATTTAAGGAGAAGAGTTTCCTTTACCATATGATAAGTATATTTACCATGCAGTTTACAAGACTTTCCAAAGAAACCATTGTAAGTGGTCAAAAGTTCTTATCCCGCATGAGGGAGCTACCACAGTGTCAACAGGCTAATACATGGGTAAGTCCATACAAAACACCAATCACTATACCTCACTTTTAAGAGAGTTACAGACACCAGAAATAAGAAACTAAACATTACCTAGGTCTTGTTGGGATGACGTCTAGATGCAGTCCGAGTACACTCCATTAACAAAACTTGTCTCAATTTTCATAAAATCCCCCTTGAGCATCAATTAAGGGGATTTTATAAGTATTTGCCAATCTCTTTCCCCTTTTATACATTTTCTATTAAAAACTATATATATATTTCTGAGTATTTGGTTGGGAAGGAAAATGAGAAGAAAGGAGGAGGTTGGAATTAACTATAAAACTTCAAAAAATAGTCAGAGCATGGCATATACTGCTTTATGTTCAAAATTGTGATGGAAATAATGACGTGGATGGTAGTGGGATGACTAAAACAATTGAAGGTGTTATATGTTCAAATTGAAACTACAGGGACCAAAATGTGATTTTGGTCAAATTTTGGGTACAAAGTGTCAAAACACCTTAGCTAAAAGAAAACGCTTTCACCCACGAATCTTGTGAATTTGACAATTCATTAATCCCAATTTTCCCAAACATATACACACACATATTTATTAGAAAAATCAAATTTAATTAATTTTAAATTTTGAATCACAATTTTCCATCTCTCTATACTTCATTTCCATATTTTTAAATTTTTTATATTTTACCATAAAGAAAATATAATAAAATTATATTTTAATTTTTAATTTTAATTTTTATTTTTAATGGTATTGAAATTGCTAGCTTCCAGAAACCTGTCACCAGAAAATTAACGGCCAACCGGTCAGCTAAGGTTAAAGGTCAAAGTCTAGGTTGTAATAAAATTCCTATAAATACCCTATATATATATATAATTAAAAAAATTAAAAAAAAAAATTAAGATTTAAATACACACACACACACACACACACACACATATATATATCCTACCTGTCCCATCTGGAGCTCTATATAAACATCCTTAACCTTCTTCACCTCTCATCACTACCTGTCCATCTTAGCCTCTGCCACCTCTCTTAAACTCTGCCAGGTGTCCACCTGCACCATGCAACTCCTCCTCCGACCACCGACCACAACTACCACCATGCCATCTCCGCCACTCCTCCTCCTCCTCCTCCTCTCCTCCTTTATACTGCTAGCTATCGTGTTTCAATGGTACCGCCGCCCAAAAGAGAGATCCAAACGCCTCCCTCCAGGTTCAATGGGCTGGCCTTATATTGGAGAAACCCTAAAACTCTACACTGAAAACCCAAACTCTTTCTTCTCCAAAAGGACCAAAAGGTAATTATCATAAATTTATAACCCTAACCCTCCTCTTGGGTTCTCTTAGTATCTGTTTGGCGCACAGTTTATATATTTATCAAAATAGTTTTCTTTTTTTTGATTCGGGTCTTTTAAACCGTCGATTTTTTTTTTTCTTTTTTTGAATTTTGAATGTAGGTATGGACATATATTCAAGACACATATACTAGGTTGTCCTTGTGTGATGATTTCTAGCCCGGAGGGGGCGAGGGCGGTTCTAGTTAGCCAGGCTCATCTGTTTAAACCTACTTATCCGACTAGCAAGGAGATGATGATCGGCCCGGAGGCGATTTTTTTCCACCAAGGAGCCTACCATTCGAGGATGAAGAAGTTGGTTCAGGCGTCACTTCTTCCCTCCGCCATTAGAGGGACGGTTTCAGAAATCGAGAAAATTGTTCTAGGGTTTCTTCCTGATTGGGAGAATTGCACCATTAACACCTTGCAAGAAATGAAGAAGGTGTGTTCTTGTTTCTTTTAATTTTTTAAAAAAAAATAAAAAAGAAGTAAATTGTCTTTTAGCCCCTTGTACTTTGGTCGAGTTACACTTTTAACCCCTGTTTTTAAAAAACATAAACATCACTCCTACTCTTGACTAAAGGGAGAAACTTATTATTTTCTCGAAAAAAAAAATTAATTACCCTTTTCATTCAAATAAAAAAAAAAACATTTTCTCTCTCTCTCTAGCTCTCTCTCTCCTTCTAATTTTCCGTTTTTTCCAACAAAGACCAAAAAAAAAAAATATTGAAATAAATAGTAGCCTTGTCCATTTCATCTAAAATTTAGATCGTATTTTTTAACATATTTTATTAAGTTAAACTAAAAATAAACAAAACACTTTTTTCAATCTATTATATGTAGAAGGGGATAACCTATACGTTTTTATAATAAAAGAGACAAAATGAAACAAGAACAAAGTATAGGGGTAAAAGGAAATCAACCCATTTTTTTATCTTATTTTTAAAATTATTTATTTATTTTAATTTATTTTTTTTATTGAGTTGGGTTTTGTTTGGTGTAAATATAGTATGCATTTGATGTGGCAATGGTAACGGCATTTGGAAATAAAGAGGAAAAGGAGATAAGAGGAATAAAGGAGTTGTACCATGAATTGGAGAAAGGCTACAATTCAATGCCTCTAGATATTCCTTATGCTCCCTTCCACAAAGCCATGAAGGTAATTACCCCACTTTCCTTTGTACTACTACCTAAATCATCATTATATATGCATATATATATATATAGGGGGTGGGGTGGGGGTGGGGGGGTGGGGTAGGGCCAAAACCTATGTACTTTTGTGCCCCCACGTTGTCTACACAAAAATGTCAAAAACAAAATTTGCTTGCAACCACACTACTCCACAAATATTAGATTTAATTACACTTTACTCCTCGTGGTTTAACTGTATTGCACTTTAAACTTATTTAATATTTTCGTCAGTATTTATTCACATGTGGTTTAAAGTGTTTAGACTTCAGTGCAACGGTTAAATAATTAATTTTTTTTTTGTAAAATGACAAAATTATCCGTATACTCGACTTGAATTTTTTGGACTGAGACCACGTGGCCCAAAATGTTTAAATTAAGGTACTAGTAGTAGGTTACATGATACATTATATATCAGTTTCCGTACTTAGTAATACTACCTAAATCATCATTATATATCCATATAGAGAGAGAATATATATATATATATATAGGGGTTGGGGTGGGTGGGTGGGTGGGGTAGGGGCAAACCCATGTACTTTTTTGCCCCCAGGTTGTCTACACAAAAATGTCAAAAACAAAATTTGCTTTCAACCACACTAGTCCACAAATATTAGATTAAATTACACTTTACTCCTCGTAATTTAACTGTATTGCACTTTAAACTCATGTGATATTTTCATCAGTATTTATTCACATGTGGTTTAGAGTCTTTAGATTTCAGTGCAACGGTTAAATAATTAGAAAAAATTTTGTAAAATGACAAAATTATCCTTATACTCGACCTGAACTTTTTGGACCGAGACCACTTGGCCCAAATTATTTAAACCACGGTACTAGTAGTAGGTTACATGGTACATTATATACCAGACAATCTTTTCTAATAGTTCTGATGGGATCTCATAATATCCTTCATTCAAAAACGTGATATTTTCGTCACGTTGGCTCAGTTCGTCCCTTTGATTGGTGGTGTAGATAGCAACCTATAAGTGGACACAAGGTACTTATCCCGGGGACTCCACACCTCTATCAACAACACCATGGTATTGTTTCCAGACCAGGTTTGGACCGAGTTCATGTGGTTCAAAATGCTTAAATCAATATAGTAGTAGTAAACTACACGGTACATTATATACTATAGACAATTTTCTCTAACAGTTCCGATGTGAGATCTCATAGGAAGAATAGAGGAAAGAGGGAAAAACAATGCGCAAACGGATATTATCCAACCAGAATTATACACTTAGTGTGTGCGTGTATATATATAATATTAACATGTGTAATGATATTTTTTTTTGGTAATATATAGGCAAGGAAGCTTCTTAATGAGAGTTTGGGGAAATTAATTGAGAGGAGAAGGGAAAGAAGAGAAGAGGGAGGAGGTTTATTGGGAGTGATGTTGAGAGACAAAGAAGGAGAACAAGACGAGGTTAAAAATCTAAGTAATTCTCAAATTTCCGACAACATCATCGGAGTTATATTCGCCGCCCATGACACCACCGCCAGTGTCCTCACCTGGGTTCTCAAATACTTGCATGACAACCCTGAAGTCCGACAAGCTGTTACTGTAAGTTCTCTCTCTCATCTCTGTGTTTTTCTCTCTCATTGCTCATTTTTTATTACAGTAATTCTTTTCAAGAAGTATTGTAATGCATGGACTGCATATGCTAAAATTTTAATTTCTAAAAAAATCATTTTTTATCCTATCACTAATTATTATTATTAATTGTTTCCTTAAAAAACCCAATATCTATTTCTTTTCCTACAAAGACAAGAAATAAGAGAGATTTTTTGCCTTGATTTTATTAATTTCCTTATTTTTGTGAACGGTCTATGCAATTAAAATTTTTGTCCATACTGTCAACGTTTTATAATATTTTTTTCAGAAGTCTAAAGTTATTATAAAACAATAAAAATTTTATTACTGTAAAATTCTAAAAAAAATTAACTAAAATTTTAATTTCAAAACTTTTTTTTTATCTGATCTCTATATTTTGTTTTACTACAAAACAAGAAAATAAGTTTTTTTTTTTTTTTTTTTTTCTAATGGGCATGTTTGAATTGATGCACAGACTGAACAAGCCCAAATCAAGAAGAGAATATTTGAAGAAGACCGTGGGCTTACGTGGGATGATACTAGACACATGCCATTCACCACAAGGGTATGTTTGTCTTTTTACTTTTTTTTAACAACCAAACACATCCTAATTAAAAAAAAATAAAAAATCTTGATAAACTATGATGATATTGGGCTATGCAGCTCTTTTAGGTGGAGCATTATTATCCGTAGCACTTCTGGTCATCACATTTAGAAAGTCTTTTTTGATTTCGAAAAACCATCGTTTCTTAAATGAGTCATTTTTATTTGATGAAATCGAATACATGAACGAAAGAGGAAATATTTTACGAAATACTTCTTTTTTTATGCTAAGAATTATTACAGGTCCCAATGGATTCACAAATTGGATTATTGGAGTTATCGTGTTATCAGGCTCGGGTTTCTCTTTTTAATCATAGGTATTCTTTCGGGAGCAGTATGGGCTAATGAAGCATGGGGATACAAACTTAAAATTTAAAGTCATGCAATCTAAATACTACATTAATTTTTCCAAAAGTCTAAAATTATTATATTATATAAAAGTTATTGTAATTTTTTCATGTAAAAAATTATAACAGCTTTTATAGTGTACAATGACTTTGAATTTTTTACATAATTATTTTCTATACAGATTGGATTAGATGAACTATGAATAGTAATTTTGAAATTAGCACAAAAAAAACTAAAAAAATGACGTAACAGTCATTTAACATCCTAGTCAACTATCACATAAATCTCTCCGCCTCATATATATATATATATATATATATATATATATGTATATATATATATATATTTCGCTCTCCAATTTTTTTCTTTTCCTTCAAGTTTGAAAGAATATAATGTGAATAAATTTATGTGACATGTCGCATTAGTTGGAATACAAATTTTTAGTTGAAATTCATATTAGTTGGACAAATATGCCACTTGACACCATTTGATTATTACGTATTAGGGTTTTTGACACTTTGTACCCCTAAATTTTTTCCAAAATTTCAATTTGGTCCCCGTAGTCTCAATTTGAACATACAGTCTAGGTCATTATATCTATTATAAATTTGGATGAAAAATAGTCATCTGCCATGCACCTGACTTTAAAATCTCACTTTGGTCCCCATTATCTCATTCTGAACATATAACACCTTAAAGTTTATTGGTCGTCCCACTACAATACAAGTTATTATTCTAATTACAATTTTGAACAGAAAACATTTACTTATCATGCACTTAACTATTTTTAAGAGAGTTTATGGATAATTTCAATCTTCTTCTTCCTACCCGAAATCAAAATATATATTGAAAATGACAGGTTATACAGGAGACATTAAGAGCAGCAAGCATTTTATCATTCACATTCAGAGAAGCAGTAGAAGATGTTGAGTTTGAAGGGTACTTCATCCCTAAAGGCTGGAAGGTTCTTCCCCTCTTTAGAAGTATTCATCATTGTGCTGATTTCTTCCCTGACCCTCAAAAGTTTGACCCTTCAAGGTTCCAGGTCAGCCCTAATTTTATCATTTTTTTAGGGTTATATTTGATCAGGAGAGTTTTACATTTGTTTCAATCTTGTAAAATTGAAAATGTTGTCAATGTGGACGAAAAATGGGTTGTATTCAATACGTAGCCTCAAATGAAGATATTTTGTCATTATATTGTTCCAGAAAACTTAAAATGTTTTCTCGCAACTTTTTCCTAATAGTTATTCGTCTAAATCATTTTTTCTAAGGTGAATTACATATTTTTGGCCCTAAAATATGCGGGTGGGTTGTCTATATGGACACTCCAATTTGTCTAAAAATTTCACATTTGATCCCTCGAGTTTTACATTTCTTTCAAAACGTTCTTAATGATTTTTTATGAAAAATAGGTTGTATTCAGTATGTGACCTTTTAATGGGAATATTTTCATTTCTTCCCTTAAAAAAACTAAAACATTTTCCGTTAACCTTTTCTTAAACATTTTCCTTGGCTTTATTAGTCATAAACTGAATACATATGTGTGTGTATTCTCATTAGAATGTCACATCCTGAGCATAATCTATTTTTTTTTAACCAAAATCATTAACCATGTTTTTCGATTTTGTCGGATTGAGACAACTGTCAAACTCAAGCAATCAAATGCGCAATTTTTTTTTGACAAATCTCAAGATCTATATGGATAACTCAACCTCATATTTTACGGACAAAAAAAGTAACTTTTCTTCTTTCCTTTTTTTAATACAATATTGTTTTACGGTTACAAACCAAACAAGATCCTATAATTATTTGAACATATGGTCAAAACTAAAACTAGATATACATTAAAAATGTCATGTTTTGGTGGGGTTTGAAACATAAGGTTGAGGATGTCTAGATTATCCTTGGATTCTTATTGTATCTTCATGTAATGTGATGAATCTTCCTCCAATACTTTGAAATGAAAATCTTTCAAAGTATCAAATCATGTGACTCTCTACTCTCTACAAAAACTTGTTTGAAAATGACGAAACATCTATTAATGAAACTGTTTTTTTTTTTTATTTATCCTCAATGGAAAATTATTATTTTTAATATTATTTGATTAAAAAAATTGTGTAATTTATTATTTTACTTTCATATAATAAAAAAATAAATTAAAAATTATATTATCAAGGATATTATTGTAATTTTTCTCCTCTTAGAAACCCTCCAATTGCCATCAGTAGCAAATAAGTTTTTTTTCTTCTCATTTTCATTCTACTTTTTGTTTTTTGTTTTTTTTATCCATTATTTTTTCCAATCGAACAAAAACACCATAAGGGTTTGGATGAATTTGAGTAAAATGAATGGTTACAATGAGTTGATAAAATATTTAGGGAAAAAAAAATCTTGCCTAAAAATTTCAAACACATTTCAAAAGCGGGAAAATTTAATTATATTTTGTACGTTTTTAGTTTCACATATGTACATTATTAATTATTTTTTCTACTTATTATTTTTTACACTTAGTACCTTATAATAAATCAGAACGGTTTTTTAAAATGTTTTCGTCAAGGGATTATGATTATTTTGAGGGGAATGGATGGATAGGATTGGATTAGAAGAAAATTTTTGCCAAAAATTTTACACCCCTACTTCTGAAACGGTTAAATATTGTACTTTTAATTAGCTATTTTTTTTTTATTTATAATTTTCTTACACTTTTAAATTAAAAATTTAATAGAGTATTACACACTAATGAATTCCTAGTTAATATACAATTTAGTTGTTATTGATTTTATAATTAGTGTATTCAAAATAAAATCACACTATAAATTTTTTTCATGTCAGGAGTACTTCGGATAAGAAAATAAACAAATTTATATTTTACACTGTTAGATCAAACTAAACCCACCATCTTATAAAATTATGATTAAGTTGTAATAGTATTTTTTGACACGAGTAAACACTAATGTGTATTTAAATATCGCTAACACTAATTATGGTGGTAATTATTTGTGGTGCAGGTTCCACTGAGACCAAACACGTACATGCCATTTGGAAATGGCGTTCACTCTTGTCCAGGCAGTGAATTGGCGAAGCTCGAAATGCTCATCCTCCTCCACCATCTCACCACCAGTTACAGGTTTTTTTTTCTCTCTCTCCTTGTAATGACCTAATATTGAAATTTAAATTATCATAGAGGTGCTAGTCTGGTTGATAAGGGGAGGTGTCTATTTATTTAACAATTAGAACTCGACTCTCTTGAGAACTATTTTAGGGATTAAATCTTGGATTTAATTCTGAATGTATCAGATCGATGTGGGGGAGTGTGTCTTTAAGATCACCCCTAAGAGGTGATTAGCACTGTCCCGAACACACCTTATGGTATAATTTAGAAAAAAAATTAAACTAAAAAGACCAATTATAGATATTGTACATAACCTAAATTTTCCTCGTGTTTGGATGCAGGTGGAAAGTTATTCTAGACGACGATGGGATAGAGTATGGACCTTTCCCTATACCCAAACAAGGATTACCCATAAAGGTTTATTCGAATTGCAGATCAAAGGTCTGATTGGAACGTACACCGTGTCGTACATACACGCGTTGCAGGTGATCTTAGCCAGAAACGTTTTTTGGGAGCATGGGGGTGGTGGGACCGGGTGTCGGAAAGTACAACTTGCTCAAGGGAAATTATCCTCTGCGATCACCACCCACCATACGATCCTCGTTTTGTCAAAGGTGGGGTCCACGTTAATTGTACGGACAAGTGCAGCCAGCCAGCCAGCTATACCTTAATGCCCATTCCTTGTTTGTTTGTTTGTTTGTCTTTATTTATTTTTTAAAATTTCGAAAAATACAAGAAAAGAATAAAAAAATGTGTTTATATCTCAATTTTTTTTTTTTTTTTTTTTTAATTTTTAAATGAACATGAATAGATTTAGTCATGTTTTTATTGTACATATGGGTAATAGTTGGAAAAAAATGAACAATTTTTTTTTTCAATTATTCTGGCGCTGTTTGGTTGAGAATTTAGATATTTTTTCAATTTTAATTACTAAAAATATTGCTATTTTTTTAACAACACTACTCAAAAAATTTTTTGTACAAAAATAATTACTTAATATGTTAGAGCAACACCAAAGAACTTGCTATATTTAAGTGTCATTTGCTTAAACGGCATATCAAAATTTTTATAGCACACCAAAATTTAAAGACCACTCCAATGATGTTATATTTTGGTGTGCCATTTTTTATTTTTGTATTAAAATTAAAATTAAATTTAATTCAACCAAAATAAAACTAATTCAATCCAACCCAAATAAAATAAAATAAATCAATTAATCTAACCCAACCAAAATAAAATAAAATTAATAAATGAAATTCCACCAAACTTAATTAAACACAAATAAACAAAACCTATTAAATCAAATTAAATTTAATTAAATTAAAATTAATATAAACCTAACCAAACAAATTTTTTTAACCATAATTAAACAAACTCAACATTAACCGAGCAATATTTAAATCCAAATAAACTAATTAACCCTAATCAACCCACTAATTCAATATTTGACTCTTCCTCTATATGTGCCATATTTGGCACATGTAGGGCATGTGCCAAAATGTCACAGTTGATAGCACATTTATTGGAGCTTGTTTTTTTTCAAAGGAGGTAAAAAATGGGATGACACATCATATAGCAATGCCCTCGGAGATTCTCTTACTCCAATTACTTTTAGGAAAACTTTTTGAAAGGCCGCAAGATTTTAAAAATAATTTTCTAAGAACCATCTCATATGTAAAAAAATCACTGTTACAGAATTCCATAAAGTGATATTTTTATGGGACGGAATTTTTGGACAAATTTCCCTTACTTTTAATACTCACTTTGTTCTACTACTACTACTATTATTATTATTATTAAATGTTTGAATATTTTCCAACTTCCCTATACTGTCCTTAAGTGAAAGGTGAAAAAGTATGGTGAACAAGTCATGAGAATTTCATGGACTATAATAATTTTTTTGAAAAATCCAAAGTTACTGTATTAAATAGAAGTCACTGTAATTTTTTCAGGTGTTAAATAATAGTCACTTTTATATTGTGCATTGACTTTAATATTTTGACAAAATATTTGACTTCTCAAACAATTACCGTATTAAGTAGAGTGGACAAACTATAATTTGTAAAATTTAAGGTTTATGTCAAAAAAAGAAAAAAAAAATGTATTTTTAGATTTTAACCAAACATATTAAAATATTAAAAAAAAACAAAAACAAAAAACATAAATCTATATATATAATTTTTAAAATATTAATTTTCTCAAAAAAAAAACAAAAAACATTTTGGGTAATTTTGGAGATGAGATGTGTGTGGTCTTAAATGTGGATAGGAAATTACCATCCGATCTGAATCCAACTATTGGATTCTTGTAATCTGAATGTAATCTCCATTGGAATATACCCGGGTTAATTGTCTTTTACCCCCTCATACTTTTAGTTTTATTGTATTTTGACCCCTTTAGTTTAAAAACATACACATAACCCCTTTTTTATTAATAACTTAATTGTATTTTATTTTTAATTTAAATTCAAAGATTTAATAATTATAATCTAAACACTAGGATAAATTACCTTTTACCTCTTTTTACTTTGTCTAATATCACTTTATTTACTTTTACTTCAAAAAATTATATTTTACCTACTTTTATTTTTAAACAATGAAAAACGACCTTTTTTAATTTAAATTAACAAAATATACTTAAAGAAATAGATGAAATGAAAATTTTCATATAATTTTTTAATAAAATAGACGAAATTGTCCCTTTATTTTAATGTTAATATATTTTTTAAAACATTTATGATTAAAAAATTAAAACAAATGAACAATTTCGGTTATTTCATTTAAGAATTAGATGAAAATTTTAATTTTTAAGCATATTCGGATAATTTAAACAGAAAAAAAAAATTAATTTATCACTTTTTTCAAAAATAAAAATAGATAAAATATAATATTTTGAAATGGAGGTAGATAATGTGATAATTAAACAAAGTAGAGAGATGTAAAAAACAATTTACCCAAAAAACTAACTATTTCTCGCTCGCTCTCTTTGAATTTTTTTTCTTTTTATCAAAAACAAAACAAAATTAAAATTAAAACAAAAGACACTTTTTGTCTATTTCATGTAAAATTGAACTGGGATATTTCATTTCACCAAATTTTTAATATATTTATTAAATTTTAAAAAAATCAATTTATTATAAGTAGAATGGGATAAAGTGTAAGGATTTAAAATAGAGAGAATAAAATGAAATAAAATGAAAGTATAAGGGGGTAAAAGGTAATTAATTGAAATTTTATCTTTGCCCCAGACAAAGCTTACAGTTGCACGTGAGGAGCTGTTTGGACACGGGAGTAGTAGTGTCCCCCAGAACTCCACGTTGTCTCATGGGATAACACACATGTTTTTGGGTTAATTGACTTTGAGCCCCCTTTATTTTGATCTTATTTCATTTTAGTACTTTAACTTTAAATACTTGTAAATTACTCCCATCTACTCTTGAGGAGAAAATCACCTTTTTTTCCCAAAAAAATATAAAATAACTTAATTACTCTTTATTTTTATAATTTTAATTTAATATTTAAAGCTAAGAAAAAGAGAAAAACTAACATTTTTCATATTTCATAGCTCGCCTTATCTCTCCATTTTTAATTTTCTTTTCTTTTTAATAATAATAAAATTAAATAAATGGCAATTTTTTTTTTTTAACATATTCCCTTAAATTAAACACACACACACAAAAATAAATAAATAAATAAAAATTCAATACACATTGTAAATTAGGACGATTTTTTAAAATGTCTTTCCGTAGAGAGTCAAGATAGATTAATGGGGGTAATGAATGGATGAGATTGAATTATAGAATTTTTTTTAGAAAAAAATTGTGGCTCCAAAATTTTTCACGCCCACTTTTAAAATGATTAATGTTTGTATATAATTGGCCATTTTTTAATTATTTATTATTTTTAAATATTTATAAATTAAAAAAAAAATATAATACTTTTAAACACGGAGAATCCCTAATCTATTATAAGTAAAATGAAAAAATATAGATTTTCAAAATAAAAAAATAGAAAAAATAAGATTAAAATGTCGAGGAATAAAAGATTAAGGAAACAAATTATGGTTCTCATTATGTAGTCCTCCATTTTTTGATATTTTAATTTTTAATTTTTTTTTTATATCTCATTTATAAAACAATTTATTTTTTAATCCTTACAATTCATTTTCAACTTATCTTTTAGTCCTTGATTAATATTAACTATAACACTCACTTAGATAACATTAATTATGACATCTATTATCACATCTGCCACCGCCTATTATCAAACTTTTGAATTCAGGTTGTGGGACCACTGCTGACCATCACCACTAACCACTACATCAAATACAAAATTTATACTTAATTAACATTAGCTCGATAGATTCAATTACTATTAACTAAAGAATCGAAAACTATTCAAATGACTAAAACATTAATAAAAAAAATAAAATTAAAAGAATAAAATTTAGGAATAATTGATGATTAGTCCCAAATAGCAAGTGTAATATGTTATTAGTCCCATTTAAAACATAAGTTTTGATTTAGACTCTTAAATTAATTTTTATTTGCGTATCAGCCATGTATGTGCTCACACTTGTATAATATTAGTTACAAATTATATATTACATGTACTTACGTAATATTTGTTACATCTAACAAATATTTTACACATAAATTAGATACATGTAACTGCAAGAGTATAGGGCGTGTATTAAGTCTTTCGTCTTTTTTAATGCGCGGAATTAAAACACAAGTTACAATTGCGTATAAGACTTTTTTAAAATTAAGGATAAAATAAGAAACTTGCCAAAAAAAACACCCTAAAATTTACTCGTTTCCCCAAATAAATTTAGGGTTTTTACACATTACACCCCAAAATTAGACAATCCCACTTTCATCCTTGTTATTTCAATTTGAACAGATAACACCCTAAACTTTTCTAATCATTCTATTTCAGTTCAATCATTAACATCGTTGATTTTTTTCCAAAATTAATCACGCGTCTTGCATCTTACTATTTTTAGGGGCTTTACGGCCATTTTCAGCCCCCTCCCCTCCAATATTTTGCAATAAGACCAATAGCGGCACAATACATAAAATACATATAAAGCCCCTGAAAAATAGTTACACGTGTGGCAAGTGACTACTTACCGATAAAACTGTAATAAGAACAATAATTTGGACCTTAGTGAGATTCTTATAAGTAGACATCAGGTTGTGTTGTTTTTATTTTTCAATAAAAACCACAGGGGCCAAAGTGAAATAATGGTCAAATTTCAGTGGTGGAAAGTGTTAAAAAAATCATAAATTTACCTTAAAACAACAGGGAAGGTCTACTTCTCAAACTGTCACTTCCAAGTAGCCGATTTTGTGGACTGTTTGTTACACTCTTCGAGCAAACTCAAATCTTATCCTTTTAGTAGTTGAATTCAACATGCCACAAAATTGCAGTCATCGACACTGCAAAATACAAAAGCTTCAAGCAAGCTCATTATAACCACACCAATTATATATATAAACATAATATGCATATATTATATCTCTGTGTGTGTGTATAGCTAAACAGCGCGTTGCACCCGTGATATTTGAGTGAAATCTCAATATGTTTCCTTGATGTTGGATTTTTGCCTCAAATTTGTCCAGTCGATACGTTTTGGCCATCTTAATTGTTAGGGTAACAATAAATGCATCATAAACGAGAAATTTTTTTGGAGAGAAAATCAACACGTGAGATGCCCATGTTATTGCCCTGGTGATTAAAAGGGCTGGAACGTGTCGACTGGATTAATTATAATAAAAATCAAAACTTTGGGGAGTACATTGTGAAAATTGGAACATTAGGAAATACATTGAGATCGCAATCAAACTTCAAGGGGGCTAAATGTGATATATATATGAGAAAAGAGATGGATACATGAATATTAGCAACCAATGGTTTATGAAAATGACTATGAAAAGCACTTTTTGTTAGTGATGGAAAAAATTGTATCAATTTTTTTTTTTTTTGCAATGCCAAACGTGTCCTATAGTGTATGAATAAAAAAAAAAATTAAAAAAAAATAAACAAATAATCAAAGGCAACGCAAAACCTAAATAAGATAATATTTTGTTTGGAAAATTATAATTTTGGTCCCTATTGAGACTTATCAAATTGCACATTTAATCCAATCTCAAATTGTACATTTTAATCCCTCAAGTTTCACAGTTGTTTTAATCCGTCAAAACTGAAACCATTGATGATTTTGGACGAAAAATAAATTGTGCTCAACACATGACCGTCTAATGAGTATATTTTTGTCATTTGATCACTCTAATAAACCTAAGAATTTTTCTTCTAATAATGATTTAGACTTCTCTCTCATTCTTCAGACGAATCGCTATTAGGGAAAAAATTAGGGGGAAAACATCTAGGTTTAATATAGTAATGAAATAATCAAATATCGCTATTAGAAGGCCACGTGTTGTGCATAACTCATTTTCCATTTAAAATCATTAACATTTTTAATTTTGTGAGATTATATGAAATTTGAGGACCAAATGTACAATTTAGCAAACCTCAAGGTCCATATAGATACCTACCCTGTACTTTTAGGGACCAAAAAAATAATTTCCCTATCCTCGCACGTACGATTTGGACAGTGGCGGACACAGGATTTTGACGTTAGGGGAGACGAATATAAAGTATAGGGGTAGTTTTAAAGTATTTCTCAATTAAAGGGGGCGAACATGTATATATTTTCATTACTATATAAAAACATCATTAAAACCGACTTATGTCCAACCAATCATGCGATTCAACAATATGGGCATGTCCTTGTAGGATACCCCCTCTCTCTGTCTTAATGATGGATGAACAACTCACAAAAGGTAGTAAAGATCGAGTGTCTTGGAATATTTTGTTTAGGGACGGATAGTATTAGGTCTTAGCAATAAGTTAAAAAGTTAGACAAAAGTCATAGACTCGGAGTTTAAAGATTTGTAGAGATAAAAACAGAACATATGGATTGGAATTTTAGTAATATTCACATAGATGATAATATGATAAAAATTAGAGATTAGGCGGTCCTTATGATTGATAATTAGAGATTAGCCATCAAGGTATGATGGCTAAATTCAAGAATTGCCGCTACTCAGTGACCGGATTTAGAAAATTGATTGAGGGGACAAATTATTTTTTAGAAAATTTATTAGAGATTTTTATAATTTAGGGGAAGTTTATGTAAAATCTTAAGTGATTTTAATTGATTTTTTTCTAAAAATATAGGGGTAAAAGTGAAAAGTTTCAAAAGTTCAAGGGGGATTGAGTCCCCCATAGTCACTAAGTAGATTTGCCACTACAACTATTTGAAGCTATTTGATACGTAATTATAGGATACCAATGAAACTCAAAGAAAAATTCTACAAGAGAAGAATAAAAGCAGCGATTCCATATGATTCAAAATATCATGGAATAAACATGAAGCACGTTCAGCAAGTATGTGCGGCATGCACGAGGATGTTGAGGTAATGGCCACCCCTAAGAATTTGGGGGGCCCTGAATGAATTTTGAAGCATCTCGTCTTGGGCCGTCTAGGATCGGGTGCCACTATCACTTCTATTAGTCATCATGCCAGAGTACGTTAAACCTTTTGATGCCAGCTGGCATAACATAATAGGGATGAAAAAAACAGATAATATCCTAGTAGTACCCTAATTTAACTAAATTATTTCTAAAAACTTCTTAAATTAAGAAAATTAAATATAAAAAGTTTAAATTCCAAAAATAAATAAATAAAAACATGTAATTTGCATAGGGTCCTTGTCGTACAGCAAAAAATATGATTTAATTCGAGCGGAGGATGTTAACAAGAGGCAGAGATAGGCTTAAGGAAACTTGGAAAGAAAGAACTATGAACGATCTGATGGATTTGTGGGAAATGATCCAAAAACAAATTTTATAGCACAACCATATTCAAGTAAGCCACCAAAAACGAGTGTCTAAGAACGTAATATGCAAAGGACACAACTTAAAGGGACCATATGGATTGAGAGAAACAGAGAGAAGAGAAGAGATTGCATAACGAGAAGAGTCTCATTCAAAGAAAAGCGAAAGTATAGTAATTATACTGAGTTGACCATTATACCATCTTCTATAAAAAGAAAAAGAAGAACGCTAAAGGTTTTTTACAAATAAACTTTTTGTTGACCCTAAGATTTTGATAGATAATTAAATGTTGATATTTTTTGTAGAACTAATAAGTTTATTGAGTGTTTCAGTGTAAGAGTTCCATTGAGGATAATATCCTAAAGAAATGGTTAAGAATGCAAAAAGACTGACAAAGAGACGAGCATTAACAGACTGAAGACTTTGAAGATTTAGGAGAAAACAACTTAGATTAATTTTTACTATTAATATATCCCGATTAGGATCACACACGACACAAAAATGAATTTATATCTATGTATGTTTTTATTAGGATTCTAATTAATTAACATATTTGCTCCAATGTGAAATTAAAGAAGAAATATTGACCTAAGAAAGATTAGTACTTAAAATTGATTAATAAGTGTAAATTAAGTTAATCGAGAAAAGAAATCGGTTAAAGAGACAAATACGTCGAAGATTGGAGTGAAAATTAACTAAGAAAAAGTTGTTCCAGCATTGATCGGTCAACCGATCAAGTAGGATCGGTCAATCGATGGGTGTAGGCTCGAAAATGGTGTAGTCTTTGGATCAATCGGTTAACTGACTGAGGAGAGATCGGTCGACCTATGGCCAATACATGAGCTCTTTGAATCGATCAGTCAACAGATCATGGAAGATTGGTCGACCTATGGCTGATACATGAACTCTCTGAATCGATCAGTCGACAGATCATGAAGGATTGGTTGACCGACAATGGCCGAGAAATGGCCTGAGGAATATCCTGAATCGATCGATCAACCGATACATGGAGGATTGGTCGACTGATTAACGAGTATTTTTGGCTTGGGCTACAACCTGAATCAATCGGTCGACTTATGGCATTTGGTCGGTCAACCGATGGGTTTGTTTCAAGTTTAGAGGAGTTCGTGAATTTGATAAAAAAAAATAACCGTTACTAGCTGTTTTATGGTTTAAATCTGAGAGATATTTTAGGGATTTGATATTATTTAAGATATATGGTTGCTATTTTGATATTCCTAAAGATATAATTCATATATTTTGAATATTTCTCAAATTGGTACATTTAATTCTTTATATCCTATCTATTTGAGATTGTGAAATATTTGAGGGATTAAATTAAATGATTTAAAAGCTATAATTAAGTGAATTAAATCAAGATTGAGTCATATCAATATAAAGGGTCTATAAGAACAATTAAGTGTTATGATATGTGAAAACTAGCCGTTGGAGGGCTTATTTCAAATCCTTATATATCGACCTTTTTTTTTTCATTTGAAAAGATCCCAATCAATTATTTTTCAAGAGTTATTCAATTCCTCAACTTTCTGAGATTTTTTATTCTACAAATATACTGAGAGTATTGTAAGATTATCTTTGAGAAAAGTTCTTGAAGAAGTATGTGGAAATTATTTCTGTCACCGATCTAAAGTTTCATTGCAATCCAATTTTAATTCATTCGGTGGTATTTTGGTGAGATCGTTTCAAGCTTGAGCTTTTTATTGATATTTTATATTACTATTTATTGCTTGGAATTTAGATTTTTGAAATCGTTTTTTTGAACTTAAATTGCTTGAAAATATTTTTGAAACGATTTCTTGTGAAAATCTGATTACGTGCTAAATTGTGTGCCACCCGTTTAATTTAGAATCAGATTTTGAAATTCTCACTTTATTTCTATCACTATTATTTATCGGGACATTAATTGAGTTTAAATTAATCTGAGGTGATAGAAGCTCGGAGTGGAAAAAACTTATCAATTTCTTATAATTGGTGAGGTATATGCTGATTAAATATTATTGGAAATATCTAATCAGGGATAACTGAGTTTCAATTTCTTCCGCTAAAGAGATTAAAGTTTAATCTTTACATAATGTATAAAAAAATTTGGTCACTCTTTTCCTGTGAAAAGAAATAGGCGTAATTCTTCTTGATTAGAAATAGATTGTGTGAATTGTAACAGTTCAATCCTTATTGGTGAAAATGATACTTAAAGTGATTGTGAGGTTTGATTCTTAGCCTGTGAAAGGATTAGATTAGTCTTGAGCCTGAAAAAAAATAAGATTATTCATGAGCCTGTAAAAAGAGATTGTAAAAGTTATTCCTGAGCCTGTGAAAAAGAAATTATAAAGGCTGATTTTAAGCCTGTGAAAAAAATCATTGTGTAAATGTTTGATTCCTACTTGGAAAATGAATCTTGAGCTTAGTGGGTGCGACTCTCCATGGGACTCGGAAGACTAGATTAGTCAAGAGTAGCTTGGTGAGCCAGTATAAATCTTGGTGTGTAGCGATTTTATTTTATTTATTTTCAATTGTTTGGGTGTGCATCTAGTTTACATAATACATATCCGTTACTATAAAGATAATAATTAATTTAGGATAAAATTAATTATTTGAATTTTCAAAGTGTTATAAGTTAATAATTTGCTTTAAATTTTATAACTACCCAATTTACCCATCCTCTTGGGTAGATCA
This sequence comes from Eucommia ulmoides, assembly GCA_016647705.1. Classification (NCBI taxonomy): domain Eukaryota; kingdom Viridiplantae; phylum Streptophyta; class Magnoliopsida; order Garryales; family Eucommiaceae; genus Eucommia; species Eucommia ulmoides. Next base: position 2,411,693 of record CM028338.1, read on the forward strand.
ATGGACCAATACTTTCTCTTCAATTTTTCTTCTCTTTCCCTCATAAAAATACAAAACGAAGAGAAAACTAATACTTTTCCCTTCTCCCCTCTCTAATTCTCTCAAAATCCAAACAAACCCTAAAACAAAAATGCTCTTACTATAAAACCATGCCAAACACAAACATGTTATTATAAATCATCTAAATATATGATTGAAGATGAAAAACCAAATTCACTAACATAGTTTAAGCTTTAGCATTAGAATGAAGAAATGAAATGATTATCAAGGCCAAAAAGCAAATTGATATTTGAGCCGGGTTGATTAATATTTGGGTTGGAATTTCCCTCCCAAAAAAATCCATAAATAATCTCATCCATTCATTTATAACAAAATCAATCTCAGCGATTAACAAAAAGCTAGTTTAAAAAACCAACCTAATTTATAGCATAGACTAGGGATTCACAGTTCACCGTGCCTAAACGCACAATATCGATTTTCAAAATTTTATTTATAAAAAATGCTAAATAATAAAAATGGGAGAATAAAGTATATATGTGAAAAAGGGTACAAAATATAATTTCACTTAACCACTTTGAAAGTGGAAGTGTGAAATTTTTAGGAGGGAATTTTATATTTTAAATATTTTACCAATTCATCCCAGCCATGCACTCCCCTCAAATTAATCCAAGACCTTAATGAAAAAAACATTTGAAAAAAAAAAACATCCTGGTTTATTAATAACTAGGGATTCCTTGTGTCTAAACACACTATATCGATTTTCAAATTTATAAGTGGGAGAAAGTAGTAAATTATAAAAAATTGTTAATAAAATACATATATGAAACTTGAAGATACAAAGTATAATTAAACTTAACTGCTTTGGAATTGGGACAGTGAAATTTTTAGGAGAGAATTTTCCTCCTAAACATTTCATCTCTTCACCTCAGCCATTAATTCATTCCAAATCAACCTAAGCCATTGAAGAAAAGGCATTTTGAAAAAAGTTCGTCCTGATTTATTAATAGACTAGGTATTTCCGGTGCTTAAAGGCACTATATTAATTGTCTAATTTATGTGTATAAAAAAATGACCAATTAATTATAAATGTAAAATTTAAAGATTAAAAAATAATAATTTAATTTAATTATCTTAGAAGTGGGGGGTTGAATTTTTTTGACGCTCAAAAACTTTTTATGTCTTGATTTATAGAATAAATTTGTGTGACATATTTTAGGATATGTTGTTAGTTTACTATAAAATTATAACAATTTAAAATATTGTTTAATTTCAACTGTTAGATCTAAATAAATTGTTGTTTATATGTTGAGAGTTCTATGATCTCAGCCCTTAGATCTAATCCAATGGTTGAAAATGTTCATGAAATCTTTTAATCTTGACCCTTAAATATCTAATCCAAGAGTAAAAAATGTCCCAAATGTGAAATATGTACTAATTTATAGAATAGATGATAAATGTAGGTTAACATGAAATGTTTAATGCAAAGAACATTGCAGTAAGAGTTTTGGTCAAGAAAAAACGAGAGGACCCGAACTTATTTTTTTAAAGGGTTTTTAAACCATGCATCAACGAACATCAACAAGGCCAGCAAATAACAAGCAAGAAATAATCAAGTGATGAAACACATAATCTATGTCGAACAAATGATTTTAAATTCATTCAGACACAAAACATGATATATCATAAATCATGTAAACAGATCATCAACATAATTTAAGCTTATCAAGGCCAAAAAAAGCTTACTTGAATCCTGCTGAAAAACGAAACCGCCCTGAGCTAATAAACAAAAGGGATGAGCTTGTACTTCACTCTATCCATATACTCAATATACTTCTCCTTAAAAACCTCCATCATCACCTCCTCCTCCAATTTAGCCTTCTCCCGATAATACAACAAAGAAGCCACAACAATGAACAATGCACTCATGGGTGCCCTAAGTGCAGCAAAATAAGTCACAAACAGAAGCATTGTCGACGCATATATGGGATGGCGAACCCACCTATATGGTCCGAATTGGACAACAGCGGTTGGAACCACCACCTTCTCTGAATACTTAGCCAAATACAAGGTCGAGTGGTACTGCATAGTCATGGCCCCCATTATCAAAACCCATATCACCAAATTGGCTTTTCCGCCAGGAATCGTGTGCAATTCGGGTCCTTCGAATGCAGCAAGCCAGTGCCCAACCATGACTGCAACACAGTACAACACACGATGCGAATTGGGGGTGGCGATGTCCCATTTGGGATCATGTTGGCGAGGTTTGTAATCACCGTACATTCGTTTTCGGACAGTTGAGTTGAGGAGGAAGAAGAAGTGGTAGACAAAGAAGAACACCCACGGCCATCCTTCAAGGAAGCCATTGAAATGGGCAGGTGGGACTAGGGTTAACCAAGTGAAGGCCGAGGTAATGATAGCAAATTGTTCGAATAGATTGGCTTCATCGCGCATATGCTTGCGGAGACAGTAAAACCCATAGATTGCGATAGCTATGGCGATATACCATGGCCAGAACAACCAGGTCCAGCTAAAATACATCCAGAAAAAGGGGCTGAATAGTAGATTGAAAACCCATTGCGAAGCTGCGATTGATACAGAGAATACTAAAGCCAATTTGCATATGTCAATCGGGGTCAACCGAGCAAGACTCGATTTCAAAGAATCGAGTGAGAGATTCTTGAAAAAATTCAGAATTGGGTTTTCTGAGTCTACGCTCGTTGAGCTCGAGAACGAACATTTGATGGGTCGAAATCGAAACACATGCGTTCGATTCCTCGTTGAAGATAAACATGACAACAATTGGTCACAATGTAATGGGTTTCGACGTGACGACTTACTTGAGAAACTCAATTTCAAGGGGATTTTGATGCGACTCTTTAGAAAACCATTGCACACCAGGTGTTTGTTGAAAGGTCTCAATGAATGTCCATTGTTGTTTAGAGTTAAACAGAATGGCGTTACCTTTGAGTGGGCAAATACCGATGCTGATTCCATTGATGCGTGGAGATTGAAGCAGTGAGGTTTCTACATAAGAAGGAATTCGTGAGAAAGAAGAAGAGATTTATGTAGGCGAAACAAGGTTTTTGAGCTCCATCTCTGAGTCGGTTCACGTAAGAACAAGATATCCTCCCACCTTTATATGTCTAATCTACGGGCTGTTTACGGGCGTGGAGGCCTGCCGGCCGGCCCATTGTTTATTTTTAGAGTTTGGGCTAAAAACTAAAGGTCTATGATCGGATTGGGCCGGGCCAAGATAGAGATTATTTGTAATTTTAATATTTTAGTGATAATTTTCTAGTTTTTATAGAAAAAAATTATAGGGTCGGGTTAGCTCTATGCCTGAGCTCGGACATGGTGTTTTTAATAACGAGAGGGTTTGCGCTAAGAAGTAGGGCTTGATGGATGGCCCTAAAGAATATTATGATTTCTTATGTGAACCCATGAACAGATCTAGCCTCATTTGATCTTTTCTGCTTTGGGCTTAAATAGGGTTTTCATATGTGTGGGTGAATTTATTTATTTTTTGGGTGGGGGAGAGGGGAGGGCAGCTAACATTATTGCTTGAGATAATTATTTTATAGAGTCGAGTTTTGTTTGTTGTTTTGTTCAATCAGTGATGGAGGCATGAATTTATCGCAGTAAGATACCAAAATAAAACAAATAATTTGATTTAGAGACATTTTTTAACAAAACGTTCACGAAATTAAAATTGTAACCCATATAATCTACTCATTATAGTAATATTTTCAAAAGTTCAAAGTTGCTATAATTTTTCATGTAAAAAAGTACAATAACTTTTATACGCGTATAATGATTTTTAGATTTTTTACAGTAACTTTGGATTTTTGAAAAAATACAGTTTTGATTGTGTTTTTTTATAAAATTTAAAAATGTTAAACGGTTTTGCGGTTTTGGTTTTGGTTTTGGTTTTGGTTTTGGATAAAATTAAATGGTCCAGTTTTAAAACCGTTTAAAAGAAACCGGCAGTTTTGGTTTTGATTTTATATATGTTTCACGGTTTTGATTTTGGTTTTGCATAAAATTGAGCCGAATCCAGACCCGGACCGTGGGCATCCCTACAAAATTAGCACAAATAGTTTGATTTATCGGTTTTTTTAACCAAAAATTCACGAAATTAAAATTGTAGTCCATATAATCTACTCGTTATAGTAATTTTTCCAAAAGTTCAAAGTTACTATAATTTCCAATGTAAAAAAATGCAGCAACTTTTATGAACGTATAGTAATTTTTAGATTTTTGACAGTAATTTTGAATTGTTGAAAAAAATATAGTAGCGCGTAGACTGTATAGGTTAAAATTTTAATTTCGTGGACTATTCATTATTTCTCAGGATGATTATTTTATAGAGTTGAGCTTTGTTTGTCATTTTGTTCGCTTAGTGATAGAGGCAGGAATTTATTGCAGTAAGATACCAAAATAAAACAAAATTGGAACAAATAGTTTGATTTATAGGTTTTTTAAACAAAAAGTTCACAAAATTAAAATTGTAACCCATATAATCTACTCGTTATAGTAAATTTTTCAAAAATTTAAAGTTACTATAATTTTCCAAGTAAAAAAATGCAGTAAGTTTTATGTGAGTATTGTGATTTTTGGATTTTTTTATAGTAACTTTGAATTTTTGGAAAAATACAATTGCGCGTGGACTGTATAGGTTAAAATTTTAATTTTGTGGACTATTCACCCAAAATTCAAATTTAATTTTTTGCCCATGTAATCTACGTGCTACAGTAATTTTTTAAGAAATCCTAAGAATGATAGAAAGAAGACATAATAATAATAATAATAATAATAATAATAATAATAATAATGGATTTTTGGTGAAGAGTTGGCAAATTTAAAAATTTTGCTCATGCAATCGGTTAAATTTTTTTAGAAGTCTAAAGTTATTGTATTAAATGAAATTCACTGGAAATTTTTCATTTAAAAAATTGCAGTAACTTTTATGTTATGCAATGACTTTGGATTTTTGATAAAATTATTGAACTTCTCAAAAAATTATTGTCCCGAGTGCATTGGGTGATTAATGAGTTGCAAAATTTGGGGCCCAGGGCAAAAAATCCTAATAATAATAGGTTTTTTGGTGAATAGTGCATGAAATTAAATTTTTAACTCATGCAGTTCACTCGCTATAACAATTTTTTCAAAAATTCAAAATTACTGTAAAATATCCCAAAATCAATGTACGCCATAAAAATTACTATAATTTTTTTACACTAAAAAATTATTATACCGTGCAGACTACATAGACTAAATTTTAAATTTATGGACTGCTCACAAAAAAAACTCCTAAGATAATAAAAAAATAATGATAATAATAATAATAATTATTATTATTAATTGTTTGTTTAGAATATAAATTAAAGACAGTTGGTAGGAGGTCCTAATTATGATATTACATTAATAAAAAGTCTCAAAACAAATAACTAATTTAACTTTAGTCCTATCTATTAAAATTTATGAAAATACAAATGTTCCAATAAGGGTTGCGTCACCAATCGCTGCCCAATTGCCCCAGATTTCCGCCACTAGTGTCAGTTGTCGAAACTCCAGTCACCGGTTACCGGAATTATTTTCAGTTACATTTAACTATTTTTTCGATTACTGATCGCCAGAAAATTATGTGATTATAATTAAAAATATACTAAAATATAACTAAAAGTTACACTAAAAAATACATTAAAAAAATAGTTGCATATAACTAAAAAATACATAAACAAAATAGTTGCATACAACTGAAAAATACTTAAAAAATAGTTATATGTAACTAAAAAATACATTAAAAAATAGTTATATGTAATTAAAAAAAAAAAATCTAGCGGTCGGTGGCCGGACTTTGGCAACCTAAGTCTTAAGGTTTTACGACGGACATCGGTAGGTGGCAATGAAGAGTGGCGTCGGCGCCAAACCATACAAACCTTAATTATAAATATTTGATTAGATATATAAGAGAACATTGATGATTGGATTAAAATACAAGTCAAAATATAATTAAAAAATTTATAAGTTAAAATTTAAATAATATAAATTACCAATTAAGCTCAAGTATCCCTCTAAATTAACAAGAGCACCAAATTTTTTAGGAAAAAATATATTTTAAACTTTCTAACTATGGACACGTTTCTATGTAGTCCAATAAGTTTTTTCGTTTTAGTTTAAATCCTCTAAGTATGCACTCAGTTTTAAATGATCATTCTGTTACATTTTCATCTAATTTAACAGAAATGAGGGGTAAAACGGTCTTTTCCTATTTATTTTTTTATTTCTCTCTCTCTTCCCGTTGGTTCACCCCTTTTAGGGGTGGTTTACCGCTTGTTACAGTGGGTGGTTCACCCCCTGTAATAGGAAACCAGCAGAGAGAGAGAGAGAGAGGTGAAGAAGAAAAACAAAAATGAAAGAAAAGAAAAAAAATAAAAGAATAAAAAGGAAAAGACTGTTTATCTCTTATTTCTGTTAGATTTAATAAAAAAATGTAATAGAAAGACCATTTAAAATTGAGTGCATATTTATAGGGTTTAAACTGAAATAAAAAAATTTATTGAAATATATAAAATGCGTCAATAGTTAAAGGGTTTAAAATGTATTTTGGCTAAAATTTTAAAATTGAAGGATAGATAGGCCATATTTGGTTAGTGTTTCCATTCAAACCCAACCCAAACAAAAAATTATGGGATTGATTTTTTAGAACGCATTTGGTAACACAAAACTTAACCCAACTCAATCTAAAAAATGAGAATTTGATTCTTAAAATTCTAACGCTATGTTTGGTACGCTGGAATGGAATGGAATAGAATGAGTGTGGTATTGGAATGAATGTAGTATTGGAATGGAATGACTATTGTCATTCCTATGTTTGGTGATAAACGGGATTAAACATGGTATTGGAATGGGCATTACCATTCCTACGTTTGGTTACAAAATACATTAAACATGGTATTAGAATGACCGATAAAAACATAAATATGGGAACAAAATCTGGGAATAAAAACAAAAATAGAAATCTGGGAACAAAAACAAAAACAGAAACATGGAACGAAAACAAAAAAATGGGAACAAAATCTAGGAACAAAAACAAAAACAGAAATATGAGAAAAAAAACAAAAACAGAAATATGGGAACAAAAACAGAAATCGGGAAGAAAAACGGAAATATGATAACAAAAACAGAAATCTGGGAACAAAAATAGAAATCTGGGAACAAAAACAAAAACCAAAATTCAGGACCATATTACTGTTTTTGTTCCCAGATTTATGTTTTTGTTTTGTTCCTAGATTTTTGTTTTTGTTCTCATATTTCTGTTTTTCTTCTCGATTTCTGTTTTTGTTTTTGTTTTGTTCCCAGATTTCTGCTTTTGTTCCCATATTTCTATTTTTCTTTTGTTCCCAGTTTTCTGTTTTTGTTCCCATATTTCTGTTTTTGTTTTATTCCCAAATTTCTGTTTTTGTTTTTGTTCCTAGATTTTGTTCCCATATTTCGATTTCTGTTTTTGTTCTCACATTTCTGTTTTTGTTCCCGATTTCTGTTTTTATTCCCAGATTTCTGTTTTTGTTCCTAGATTTTGTTCCCATTTTTTTATTTTCGTTCCATGTTTTCTGGGAACAAAAATATAAAAGTAATATCACCATATTTTTGTTTTTATTCCCAGAATTTTATTTCCTATTGTGAAAAATACGAAAATACAAGTATAGATCATTCTTCTTATCTAATACTTCATTTCATTGGGAATTAGATAATCCCGAGATTACCTAATATCTCATTTCACTTGGGATTGACTAATCTCAAGAATTGTGGGATTAGTCATTACTTAGGAATGAGAATGAAAATCAATCCCACCAATCAAACATAGGAATAGAATGACCATTCCAATGATCATTCCAATCCATCCCGCGTATCAAATGTCACCTAAGGAAATTAGAAATGAAAAGAACTTGTCCGTTTTTGTGTACAAAAAAATCATTCAAAACGCATTCCACAAATGGGATACGCTGAGAATTTTTGAAGTTTTAATGAGGTCCACATATCAAACCCTCTTGACTGCAGAAATTATTTTTTCTTTCCTTCTATTTCTTTTCAGGTTTAGCTTCACTCATTGCTCTCTCTCGCACAAAGCTCTCAGATGAAGCCGAACAAGAATCAGGGAACAAGAAGCTTGAACCAAAATTCGCGTCGTCACCTCCATTGCTCTTTGTTTTCTCCCTTCTCTTCATCGCTGATAAGCAAGTAATTGTCTCTCTCTCTCTCTCTCTCTCGTTTCCTCTGTCCTTCAGCATAACAAGAAACCACAGCCCTAGAAATCAACCATATCGTGGGAATCGAGATTGGATTCGATTTGATCGGAATCAAATGATTTTGGAGCAAAATTTGCAAAAGCGGAATTAGTGGTTGTCTTTGAAGATGAAGAAGAGGCTAAAAATCGATAAGCATGGCATATTGGAAAATAAATCTAACAGGGGAGACAGACTAATCGTCTTTGGATTCATCGGCATTCTCCTTACCGGCGTCGTAAACTACGTCCTCGACCTGCAAGAGAGTATCTGAAGTTGAACCAGCGTTAGCGTCCACCGTTGCCTGTCGGTGATTTTGTGGCCGGCGGAAGTGACCAAGTGAGAAAAATTCAAACTCAATATTTTCTAGTTTCAAACGAGAGAGGAGAGAGAGAGAGAGTTCTTTGATTTTGATTTGGAGTGTTTGGTTTTCATCTTTCCTTGTTCGATTCCCTTCTTTTAGATTCTCGTGTTGATTATGCGTTTGTGAAAATGATTGAGAGACCCATATGAATTTAGTGCTTGCTTCGTTTACAAGTGATGATGGTTAGGTTGTGAATTTGAGGCCCATTTTGATTTATGTAGTGATAAACCTTGATTAAATAAAAAAATAAAAAAATAAAAAAATAAAAATTGTAAAGAAATAATTCTAAGATAATATCGTTATCAAACGCGATTCTATTCTCAGAACAAAAAAAAATTGTCCCTACCAAACGTAATTCTATTCTCGGTAGGAAACAGAATTTTCAACTCAACCCAACCAATCCCATCCCAATTGGGTTGAGAAAAGTGGGAACACTAACCAAACGCCACCGTAGGTTCTCAACCTTATGTTGCTCTCGCCCATGGGGGAAGAGGGATAAAGCATCGCGTCGATTGTGAGCTCTCTGATCTTGGAGGAAATTTCGTTGAATTAAGCAAATAACAATGGTGAAGCTCGAGCTATCCAGCAGTTTGATGAATTTGAAGTTGAATCAACATGCGTAAGTCTTTTGATGATCGTTTCCATGATTTGTTTGTGCATTTGAATTCGATGTTATTTATTTCTCGCAGTTCGTGCTAAGCGTGTTCAGATCATCGAGTACCTATAATTCTTTTTACTGTTGTGTTGAATTCATTTTTTGAAGGGATTTTATGTTGAAATTAAGTTCCAAAACAAAGAAGAATCACAATTGTTGGTGTATAAAATTGGTACATATCTCGAGTATGGTCCAGTTGGGTGGCATGTATCTTTTTGCTAAGGTTGAGTCGACGGTTGAAAATTCCTCACGTGAGTTATACTGGGCCCTGGCAGGACTGACTTGTTATGCCCAGAGTCTTGCTCTTCGGGGAGTGGTATCTGCAGAAAGCTCGGGCCAGGATTTGTCTCGGCAAAATCCATCCGACTTGAGAATAGAAGCTCAGAGAGAATAGGTACAAAAATGCGTCAATTAAACAAATGAACTCAAAGCATTCATGCGTAAAATAGAGCGTACCTCAGATTTACATACCCCTGGTATAAATAAGCATTGAAGATGATTAGGCGGGTTTAAACACGGTTAATTAGGTGAAATTATTTGTTTAGCCAATAATTGTAGACACGACATTTTGATAACCCTACAAAAATTTTTATGTTTTATTTTATAGTTAATTTTGTTTTATTTCACAAAAAAAAAAAAAAAATCGAATAAAGAAATGGGGTAGAATTGAAAGAATGGAGAAGAGAAAGGAGAGAGAAAGAGAAAGAGAGAGAGAAACGAGATTCTTGGCTTATAATAGGTTTTTGAAAAAACGAACAAGATAGCGTTGGTTTGGAGCAAATCGAAAAAAAAGCGAACACATCAAAACGAACCAAACAGAAGCATGAAAAGTGCCCCGCATGCATGAATAGTATTTGCATGCGAGAACAGTGACGGCATGATCGTGAACAGTAACTGCATGATCGTGAATAGTACAACAAGATTATGAACAATGAATCACATTTTGAAATCTTTATAATTCCCATTTTGCCATTCTCGGAGTTTATGTCACACCCCATCCCGGACACCCCTCACTGTAGAGCCGGCGTGACGTCGACATGACATCACCTGAATGCCAAACAAATTTATAGAATGACGATATACATACAACAATATACAATCATCTAAATATGCATATATAAATTTCCTACTATGGGGACACACCCGTAACCAAATATAAGAACAACAAAATAAATACTATGAACCTCTCACAGGTTCACCCCAAACAGCTCCTTCGCTCAAAACCTACACTCAACTCCATCGTAGGACTCTATCTAGTGCCAGTAGGGGACCGACTCCTATCTGTTTCACCTGCGAGTGTACAGTTTTCTTAATAAAAATATTTTAGATGGATTAAGTATAAAATATATATATCACATGCCACAAAGAAAACCCCTTTTTCCTGTCACCACAGAAAACCACGTATATATGTTTATTACATTTCAACTAAGCAGTAAAAATAAATCAAAACGTCACATCAACCATATAGTATAATACAACTGAAATAATAGATATATCATTGTAAATGGATACACTAAGCCAGTATAAAATAAAGTATATATAAATACCATATACGACAAATCATTAATTTGTTTATGTTAATTTAATTTGAAGATTGGGTTGTGGGTTGGGCTAACCAAAAAATCATTAATTTATTTATGTTAATTTAATTTATGTTGAATTACGACAACATGCCGTTCAGTTAGAACTTGAAAAAAAAAATGGGAATAGAGAAAGAAAAAGTAGAAATGGAGAAAAAAGCTAAACGCAATCGTATAGTTTGAAACTTTTAATCGAATTTTTTTAATTTTTGTGTTTTAATTAATTATACCTTTTGGTGGATTAATGGCTCATTCCATACCAATCAAACAAATGAACGGAATAGTGATTCCATTGACAATTTTATTCCATTATTTCTTCAATTTTATTCCACTCTCATTCCATTCCGTCCAACCAAACGAGCCATTAATGTTAAGAAATTGTCTTTTTATAGAGATTAGATTTGGATTTTAATTTGATCATCTTATTAATTAATATTTTTATCCTCATTTTATAAATTAATTTAAACACAAGTATCGCTTGCCGCTGAGCACACTCATCTAAGTTTTTGAGCACGAGCTTGTTGAGTTTAAGCTTGGACATATTTACTGAAGTTGAGTTCGAACATGATATGTTGAGCTTGAATCAAAATCAATAAATAAGTTTGTTTGCACACATACTACGCGGCTCGGTTAAGCTCGGATCGATTAGTTTACAACCCTAACCATGGTTGGAGTTTCTCGGGATGTCTATATTTCCCCAAGGACCAAGTTGGGACATAATACTCCCGATCAACCTGGCCGGTTGGATTGCCCAAATTTGGACTATTGATGTTGACTAAATTTGAACTTTCAAAATGAAACAATAATCGTTCCGGCAGACGGCGCCAAATTGATATTGCCCAAATTTGAACTATTTTGGTCACGGGCGGTCTTCAGTTACTACAAATAATCCGATTCTCTTGCCGACATAGCAGACGAAGCTCCTCATACATGAGAACTAGTAGGGCTTTTGCGAAAATTTATAAAATAGTGCAAGACGGTGTGTATCCTGCCAGAAATATGTTTAACATAAAATAGTTGAGATCTATTAGAGAAAATGTGGAGTAAATCACACCGATTTACTTAAACAAATACTTTCTTCCATTGGATTCTTCCATTGGATTATATATTTGAAGAGATTTGAACCTTTGTATTTATGAGTTCAATTACTTTCTTTCATTGAATATGGAGTGGGTGTTTATGTGATCCTGAAATTTGTCAATTCCACATATGATTTCTCAAATTTCACATTTGTTTTAAGCCTATAAAATTACAAATGTTGTTATTGAGTTTGGACTGAAAATAAGTTGTGCTCAACATGTAACCATAGATTTAACAACAAATTGTTGTTAGTAAAAAAACGTTTTAAATTTAGTGGAATGATGAAATGACAAAAAAATTCTCTTATAAAACCACGTGCTGAGCATAGCATATTTTTCATCCGAAATCATTTAAGAATGTTTTTTAATTTTGCAGGATTGATACAAATAAGGAATTTGGAGAACTAAATGTACAATCTGACAAACGGAAGGATTTACACATCAGGATCCGCACATAGACAACCACCCCATACTTTAGGAACCAAAACTATAATTTCCTCCTTTTTTTTTTTTTTTTTTGATTCTTGATTTTAGATTTTTAGAACAAATTTTTGGGAACAGAAACAAAAGGTTAAGGTACAATGAAAGGTTGTACCCCCCAAATTATACTTACATACATTATAATAGAGCAATACATATCAACAATGAAATATTTATAAACCCTATTATTCAGTAGAATCAGTACATAGAAATGCCCTTTTTTTTTTTTTTTTTTTCAGAAAATAATAATGATACATAAAAAAAAAAGGCCTCTAAACAAACTCCAAACTCTAAGCAGGCACCCAACAGGAGGAAGCATACATAATCCTGCCCTTCCATCCTTGCAACAACCAATGTCCATCATCATCAAACAGAAAATCCTGGTGGTACCCTACCTTTGCTTTAACCCTAAGTTTCTTCATCAAATCCCGATCCAACGGTAATACCCGGAAACCCGCCCTCATGTTACGTACCTGCCACTGCTTGTAAGTCTCCGGCCTTTCCACCCTCTCTGCCCCCTCACACGCAATTACGTTTATAGCCTCCCGTCCGATGAACTCCTTCTCGAAATTCAATCTCTGACGGCTATCCCGGGGAAGGGTAGCGTCGAACATGTCTAACACCGTCGAGTAGTGAAAAAGCGCTTCCCGGAAACGGGTCACGAAAAACGGCGCGTTGAATGATCCGTTGACGATGGCTTGTATAAAAACACTGGGATTGATTTGTTTGATCAGTTTTAGGACACCGTCCCTCGGACTGTCTATGATGACCGTCTCGTCGAGTAGGTTTTTGAACCGGAAGAGAGTGTTAACGGCTACTTTCTCATCGGGCTTGATCTTGAGGTCTTCGAGTTTTATGGTGTCCCAATTTTTGGTTGCTATGGCGTTGTACTCGAACTGGACGTTGAATCGCTCGCAATACTTTGCTAGACGGCGACCTGTCTCCTCGATGAGCTCTGCTGGCCGGAATCCGGGCTGGGGATTCTCGATTCCGGTGATTCGGAGCTTGGGGGGGCCACCGGGTAGGCTCGCGAGGTGTTGGATGAGGATCGGCCATTGGAAGCCATATTGGATGCCGAAATCGATGATGTGTAAGGTTTTGGCTCCGGCCGCCAAATCGAGTAATGTTCTGGTGCCAAAGAAAATCGATATCTTCTTGAATGGACAGGCAGAGAAAAAGACTTGGTATGCTTTTAGCTTTTCGGCAGCGGAGATTCTCTTGGCGGCGGAGGCGGCGTAGATTTGACTTCCGGTGCTGGCCAAACGGGCCTCGAGGCCGTTCGCAAACATGTTTGCCAGCCGGTGAGACACATTGCCAGTGGGAGAGGATTGTTGCCGGATTTGTTTCAGTTGCTCATTCGCCGTGCGGAGATCGTAAGCGGCGATCGACTGCGAACAGCTGAGCAGAAGGTTCCGGAGATCGACCGCCAATTCGTGGGCGGAGGTGTTTTCCGGCTTCTTATACCGGAGTCGAGGTTGCTCCTCCTCCTCCTCTAATGATTCATAGTCAATCTCGTGGCAGCAAACTGGTTGTCCGTTCGAATCTGTGAAGAGCAAAACCCGATCGAACATTTCAGACAACTCCGAATCGTCAGGATAAACCGCCGCCTGTTTGTTCCTACCCATCTGCTCGTCCTCAAAATCATGATGATGCTTTCTTCTGCGCGACCCGTTTTCTTCCTTCTTCTCCAGCTTCAGTCCAATCGCCGTCGCCGGAGTTGCCATATCCGGAAAATTGTACTTATCCACATTGATAAACAATTGGTTTTCTTCCTTCTTCTCCGGCTTCACTCCTTCCGCCAGAGTTGCCGCCGGAGCTTCCGCCTTGGGCGGCAAATTGTACTTATCCAAATCGATAACCAACCGGTTTTCAGTAGGTAAGAATCGGTTTGCTTCCTCCATCCCCCTCTTGAAAAGCGCTATCGATTCACTATTGTTAAACATATCATGAATTGAGTTTGATGTAAACATCGAATCCGTCTGAAAATTCGAACTCAAATTCGAGCCGGAGGAAGAAGAACTGCCGCCGCCGCTGCTTGTAGAGTTTTCACTTCCAAAACCATTACTATAATCATAATCCGGGCTTTCGATGTTCTGGTAGATGTGAATAGGGGAAGGAGGATATTTCTTACCAATAACATCGTAGAGCGATTTCTCGGTTTCTTCAAGAGCTAAAGGATCATGGAACATGCTCGGCTTATCCTCCATGTCTTCTTCAAGAAGAATCTGGTTGATGTATTTAAGAACAGGATCAGAATCATGTTCTTCGGTAGGGGAGTTTGATTGGCTTGAAGATGGTGGAAACATGATCGGTTGATCCGTGAAGAAATCGATGGGGAACGGATCTTGGTTGAATTCGAATTTGTAGGCTGGATTCTTGGATTTATCAAAACCAGGTAAATCGATCTGATCTTCATATCTGAATCCATTTATTGGGATGAGGAATTCGTCGAATTCTTGATCCATAATCATATATATGCTTCAAAACCTGAATCAAACCACAAAATAAGCAAATTAAGAATTCTAATTTTCCAGATTCGTGAAGATTTGAAAGCATATTATTAACAGAAGCGAAATCAAATAACTTAATCAGCAACATGATGTAATTAATGCATATATGCGTGATTATATATCGACAATGGAATCCTAAACATTCATAACGAAGTGAAAATAGAAATCAACGAAATGTACACGCGATTACGAATGATAAACGAGTGATTGACAATCGAAATTGACGTAATTCTTCAAATTTCTACAATAATTTACTCTTAATTCCAAACTTTCAAGAGTTCGTGAATCTTAAAAATCAAGAGAGAGAAGAATCGAGAATTCAATGGAGAATGAAGCAAATAACAGGCGAAATGAGGCGAATTAACGAATCTTAACATGAACAGCTTCGATCGAAGAAACGCGATTCCGAAAATCTTACGAATCGAGAGAGAGAGAGAGAGATGACTCAGAAATTCAAAGGAGAATGAAGCCGATAACAGGCGAAATGCTGCGTATACATCTCAAAATCAATTTTCGAAATCCACAAGTGAGAATCAATTTGACGAATCTTAAGATGAACAACTTCGATCGAAGAAATGAGATTTTGGAAATCTTAAGAATCAAGAGAGAGAGATGAATCAGGAATTCAATGGAGGATGAAGCTGATAAACATGCAAAATGCTTCGTATGCATCTCAAAATCAATTTTCAAAATCCTAAACAGCATCCACAAGTTAGAATCAAATTAACGAAACTTACTTGCAGCAACTCCGATCGAAGAAAGGCAATTCTGAAATTTCACAAATCAAGAGCAGTTTCGAGAGTTCGCGAGAGCGAGGAGCTTTCACTACTCTATATGAGAATCAAAAAGGTAATACTGTATTAATCGAATTTATTTTTGTAGAGAGAGAGGGGACGGGAAGCTTCGGGGAAGCCGGAGACTTAGCACAGTCGAGTACGACCGGGTCGCCGGCGGCGGCGGAGAGGGGTCTGAGCAGTTGAACCTTCGCCGTCTATAACCGGTAATAACAATTATCCGTGTGCGGTCAAAATTAGCCACACAGCTGATTGGTTTTTGTTAAATTCAACTTTTCAAATAATTTTGACTCAAAAAAAATTCACATAAACAATTAAAAATATTTTTTTTTCTAATAAATGCAAATTTTACAACTCATAATTTTTTTAAAATATCAATAATTTTGTCAAAAATTCAAAATCACTTCAAGCTATAAAAATTATTGTAATTTTTTACCTGAAAAAATAACAATAATTTTCATATAATACAATAATTTTAGATTTTTTCAAAAATTATTGTAGCACGAGATTGCATGGGTTTAAGCCCTAAAAATTACTATAAGTTTTACCTAACAAACATTATAGTGACTTTTATACAGTAAAATAACTTTGAATTTCTGAAAAAAAAATATATTATAACATGTTGATTTATAGTGCAGAGACAATATTTTAATGTTATTTTTAGAAATGATTTCTTTAATTAAAAAATAATTAAATGATTGAAAAAAAATATATTTATGTGGTGCTTCTATTCCATCGATTAGTTATGATATAAAATTGGAAAAAACAAATTGATTTTTCGAAGTACTTTAATTTTTTTTTTTTTTTTTTAAAATACAAAACAAACTCTATTTTTGAAAGGAAAAAGTTAAAAGAAAAAAAAAATTCTTGCCGAACAATCTATGAAAATAAAAATTTTGCCCAGTCCAAAGTATAACATCGAAGTCACAATAATTTTTATAGTGTATAGTGACTTTCAACTTTTGACAGAATTATTGGACGTTGAAAAAAAACTAAAGAGTAGATTGGATGAATTTTGAATCGCAAAATTTGGGATTATAAAAAAAAAAAAATACTAAATATTGGTTTGATTATTATTTTATTTTTCAAAAAATAATCTCTAATACTTAAATCGACAAATTGATTTTAATTGAAACTTAAAAAAAAGAAAAAAAAGAAAGAAGGTAATATCTTGACAATTCTTTTACAAAAACTTGATGAAAATGAGTGAATTTTATCTTGAATGCACCGGGTTGATATGGAGGAGAATGTGCTCTTAATATAGTTCGGAGAAGTAATTAGTCGAGATACGTATAAATTAGTCCGAAGATACCTTTGTCCTTATAGTATAATAAATAAATAAGTGATATTTAATACTTTAATTTACATCAAATGATAATTACTATGCTATTTGAAAATAGTATTAGGCATATAAGTGCAAATCGACAAAATATCTAACAGAATATCTTCTTTCCTTGGTTGAAAGAATAAAAAATAAAAATAAAAATGGGAAAATAATATTTGTATAAATTGTTAAAGGAAAATTATTTTACTCTATATTATTATTTAGAAAAGAAAAATAAAAGAGAGAAAATAATTTATTTTAATAAAAATTTACTATTTTATCTTTATATATTACAAAAATAAATTAAAAATATATATAATCTTATTTATTTTTTTATCACTTTTTTCTATTTATTTATTTTTATATATTTGTGAGAAAAAAAAAAATATCTCGATTTTTTTTTTTTTTTCCATTTTATATCTAACGAAACAACGACAATCATTTTTCACTCAACCCAAACGCATGAGGGTAACTGGCTGCTGCCGGTAAAACGCCCCCATGCGTGTAATAGTCCAAAGACAAGACAACCATCCAATTATGGTCTTGCACTTGAGCACCAAGTTTAATAATGTAATGGTTGATTAGTCAAACAATTAAAAATAAAAAAATAAAAAAAAATATCCAATCTTTAGGATGCTTGAAGAAGGAGTAATATGGTACTAAATTTCCACAAATTCTTGCACGTGGATAGATACTTGTGTGCTACGTTTCGAAAATCTAATTTCAACTTCTTCTTTAAACTAGATTTATTTGTTAGAATTTTGGCATCGAAATACCAAGTGTCGAAGGAGAAAGCAAAGAGTTTGGATGTGGATTACTCTCTCCTCGAACAAAGTATTAAGGAAAATATTGAAAGATTGGCAGAGAAAAAAAATTTCAGGCACTCATAAAGTGTCAACTTGAAAACTTTATAACTTCACGTGTGCTAATTTTTTCACAGGTTCGAATCTCTGATTTTATAGAAGTTTTTTAACTGTTTTAACTTAATTGTGTCTTGTCGCTTGAGTGACACCTTGTTGATCTACATTTTTATATTTAAACATTAAAAAAATAAACTTATTTATCACTTACTTTCCTGCCATTTGGTCTAAAATCACAAACTTCTTATCATTCATAAAATACTGATCAATCCCTTATTATTTTTGATCTAATATAATTTAGTTGTAGGTCAAAAAGCTCTGAACTTTTGTTGAAACATATGAATTTTAATTGTTTTTATTAATAAAAGACAAATGTCAAAAGTGATTTTCCTCTATTTCCTCTATTCCACATTGGTTGATAGAAGAGTTGATGATAAGTATAATTAAGGGCATGTGGGATACTTGAGGTGTGCCCCAAAGGGTACTCACATTTTGTGGAGGACAGAGGAGCTACATCTCTACTTGTTTATCACACGGGCGCGTGCTGCCGTCCGACCGGCCGAGTCGAGCGTGCGTGTGGTGAGGTGACACTTATATATTTTTTGGACAACAATGATTTAATAAAATATGTATTAATTTTATAAATCAGATTTAATAAAATCTGAACAGGTTAAAAAAATCCAAATGTTTTCAAAATTTTAACCGAACGTCTACATAACGTCACTGTTTATGAACTTATGAACCACAACGTTATGAATCACAAACGGTATTGTTTTGATTAATGGCCTGACGTTATGAATTGATTTCCAACGTTATGAATCAATTTTCTTGCCTATAAATTATGATTCCTTAATTTGTTTTGATACACAGTTTGTGTTTGCATCTGCATGTGAAAAGGAAAAAAAAACATATAACACAGTTTGTGTTCTCCTGTTCCGAAACACTGTTTTCTTCTTCAGATCCGAAAAAGTTTTTTTTTTTACTTCGATTTCCAAGCAGTTTATTTGTTCATTCAAACAGTGAGTGAGTGTTTAGTATTCTGGTCTTCTGCAGTGCATAGAAGAGACAGAGGTGATTCTGAGCTGTTTTATCCCGGGGACGACGGGGATTTTATACTGCTTGCACATTCTTAGGCAGAATCGCGAAACGTCTTAAAGAGAGCGACCTAGTCCGTGACTCAACCCAAGCAAATTCGGTAATTTTGTTCATTATTTATTCACTGAAGCAACAATTTTAAGACGTTCTATTCTGTCGATTATCTACTACGATGTCTATTGATCACGAATTTAAACAAGTCACTATTGATCTCAACAAACCCTTTCGATTTGAAAGGTTTCATTTTAAAAGATTGAGACAGAAAATGTTATTTTTTCTAACTATAAAAAAAGTAGCATATGTTTGTACAACCAAAAAACCTCAATCACCTAAAAATTCTACTGATGCTCAGATTCAAGAAGATAAGTCTTGAGAGGAAAATGATTTTCGTTGTAAGAATTTCATTCTTAATGATATGTCTGATTATCTGTATGTTTATTACTGCTCTAACAAAACTGCAAAGGAAATTTGGGATGTTCTTTCGAAGAAATACGACACTGAGGAGGTTGGAACGAAAAAGTATGTTGTTAGTCGGTATCTGAAATACCAAATGACCAACGACAAATCTGTGGAAGTTCAGTCTCATGAACTTCAGAAAATCGCTCATGAAATAGTTGCTGAAGGTATGTCCATTGATGAACAATTTCAAGTTGCTGTTTTAATTGACAAATTACCCTCTTCTTTGAAGGATTTTAAGAATACTCTGAGGCACAAAACTAAAGAGTTTTCTTTTGAAAGTTTGATCACTCGTCTTCGGATTGAGGAGGAAGTCCAGAAATAAGATCAGAAAGATGAAGTGCTCGTTGTTTCTTCCAACGCTCACAAAAAATCATCTTATGCTGTTTTGAAACCCAAAGGGAAAAATATGAAAAATCAGAATCGCAACCATAACAACCAGAACAAAAATGTGCATCAAAATCAGAATAGAAACAAACCCCATTTGAGAAATAATTCTGAACAGTTTACTTGTTATAACTGTGGGAAGGCGGGCCATTTGGCCCGGAATTGCCGGCAAAGACGTCGTCCTGCTCCACAGACGAATCTTACCGAGGACCAACTTATAGCTATGATTTCTGAAATCAATATAGTTGGTGAATCCGAAGGGTGGTGGGTTGACACTGGTGCTTCACACCATGTCTACTATGATCGTGCAATGTTCAAGTCTTATTTTGAAAGTGAAGACAAGAAAGTGTTGTTGGGTGATTCCCACTCCAATGTTATTGCCAGTTCTGGTGAAGTGGAATTAAAGTTTATCTCTGGAAAGACAGTCATCCTTAAAGATGTTCTACATACTCCAGAGATAAAAAATAATTTGGTTTCGGACTATCTTCTTAACAAAGCGGCGCCATGTCTGCTATGATCGTGCAATGTTCAAGTCTTATTCTAAAAGTGAAGACAAGAAAGTGTTGCTGGGTGATTCTCACTCCACTATTGTTGCCGGTTCTGGTGAAGTGGAATTAAAATTTATCTCTGGAAAGACAGTCATCCTTAAAGATGTTCTGCATACTCCAGAGATGAAAAAGAATTTGATTTCGGGCTATCTTCTTAACAAGGCGGGGTTCAATCAAACTATTGGGGCTGATTTGTACACCTTAACCAAAATAATATTTTTGTTGGGAAAGATTATGCAACTGATGAAATGTTCAAACTAAATATTGAAGTTAATAAAATTTATTCTTCTGCTTACATGTTGTGTTCTTTTAATATTTGGTATGTTAGACTTTTCCACATTAATAAACGTATTATTAAAAACTTAAGCAACTTAGAACTAATTCCTAAACTGTCTTTGAATGATTTTGAAAAGTGTGAATTTTGTAGTCAAGCCAAGATTACTAAAACCCATCATAAATCAGTAATTAGAGAATCTGAACCTCTTGATTTGATACATTCTGACATTTGTGAATTTGATGGTGTCTTGACTAGGAATGGAAAATGTTATTTTATTACATTTATAGATGATTGCTCTGATTACACTTTTGTTTATCACATGAAAAATAAAAGTGAAGAGTTTGATATGTTCAAAATATTTGTGACTGAGATTGAAAATCAATGCAATAAGAAAATTAAGAGGTTACGTAGTGACAGAGGAACTGAATATGATTATGATATTTTCATTGATTTTTATAATTCTCATGGGATTATTCATGAAAAAAACTGCATTGTATTCTCCTGAAATGAATGGTAAGGCTGAAAGGAAAAATAGAACTTTTGATGAATCTGTAGTTACTATTTTGCTTAACTCTAGTGCTGCTTCTCATTGGTGGGGTGAAATTTTATTAACGGTTTGCTATGTGTTTAATAAAGTTCTCAAATCGAAAAGTAAAATTTCACGTTATGAAGTTTTCAAAAATAAGAAACCAAATTTGTCTTATTTTAAAACTTGGGTTTATTTGGTACATGTTCGTATTCCTGATCAAAAAAGAAGAAAACTTGCCAGTAGAGCTTATGAATGTGTTATTATTGGTTATACGGTGAATATCAAAGCTTATAGATTTTATGATTTGAAAGATCGAGTTATCATTGAATCAAATGATGCTGATTTTTATGAATATAAATTTTCTTTCAAATTAAAGAATAGTGGGGGCTCGACATCTAGTAATGAACCTATCATTAGAATTAATGAATCTGATAATGAATTAGATATTGAATCTAGAAGGAGTAAACGGCCTCTTATTGCTAAGGACTTTGGTTCGGATTTTTATGCATATACCTTAGAAGATGATTTGTTCACCCTCCAAGAGGCATTATCCTCTGTAGATGCCAATTTATGGCAAGAGGTTATAGATGATGAATTGGATTCTCTCGAGTTAAATAGAAATTGACATTTAATATATTTACCTCCTGATTGTAAAACAATAGGATGTAAATGAATTCTTAAGAAGAAATTGAAACTCGATAGAACCATTGATAAATATAAGGCTCGTCTCGTAGTCAAAAGGTTTAGACAATGAGAGAATGTAGATTTCTTTGATACTTTCTCACTTGTCTCTAGAATTACATTTATTCGTGTACTTTTATTTCTTGCTGCAATTCATGATCTTGTTGTGCACTAAATGGATGTTAAAACTGTTTTTTTGAATGATGAATTAGAAAAAGAGATTTATTCGGACCAACCTGAAGGATTTGTAATTCCTGGTCTAGAAAATAAAGTGTGCAAATTAGATAAATTTCTTTATGATTTAAAACAAGCATCTAAACAATGTCATGATAAATTTGATAATCTAGTTATTTAATATGGTTTTAAAGTAAATGAAAGTGACAAATGCATCTATTATAAATCTGAAAATGATGTTTACACTATTATATGTATTTATGTGGATGACTTGCTAATTTTGACATGAAAGATCTTGGTGAAGTAAGTGTAATCCTTGGTATTAAAATAAATAGGTCTAAATAGGGAATTTCTTTGGATCAATTTCATTATATAGAGAAGATTATAAAGAAATACAATTATTTTGATTGTAAACTAACATGTACTCCTTATGATCCTAGTGTGAAGTTGTTCAAGAATACCGGTGAAGGTGTTAGATAATCTGAGTATGCGAGCATCATAGGCAGTCTTCGATATGCTACTGATTGTACTATACCCAACATAGCGTATGCTGTGGGATTACTATGCAGGTTTACAAGCAGACCTAGTATTGAGCATTGACATGCTATTGATAGGATCATGAGATACCTAAAAAGAACTATTAACTTTGGATTATATTATCAGAAGTTTCCCGCTGTTCTGGAAGGATATAGCGATGTTGATTGGAACACCCTTTCAGATGACTCCAAGACAACTAGCGGCTATATATTTAGCATAGTTGGTGAAGCTGTTTCTTGGAAATCTAAGAAACAGACTATTTTGCCTCAGTCTACTACGGAGTCTAAGATGATTGCACTAGCGTCAGCTAGCAAGGAAGCAGAGTGGTTAAGAAACCTGCTTTCTGATACCCTTTTATGGGAGAGACCGATTCCAGCTGTCTTGATCCATTGCGATAGTACTGCGGCTATTGCAAAGATTCAGAACCGTTATTATAACGGGAAAAAGTGACAAATACGTCGCAAACATAGCACTATTAGGGAGTATATCTCAACAGGAACTGTTAGAGTAGTTTATGTACGGTCTTATGATAATTTAGCCGATCCTTTGACGAAAGGATTAGCTCGAGAAAAGATTTACAAAACCTCGAAAGGAATGGAACTCAAGCTCATAGAATAACGAGTCACTTGTGAGGGAACCCAACCTATAGACTGGAGATCTCAATAAATAGGTTCAAAGGGTAATAACAACTCATGAAGTGATATGAGAAGAATCATGCTATAATAATAATTTTGAGTTCTATTCCATAAATGTGTTGTTTGAAGCATGATATCCCGAAGCGATAGAAAGTTGAGTTTTTATTAACTCTTAATGAGATCTATATTCTATTTGGAATGAAGTACCTAGCTACATGAGTACTCTTGATAGACTCACCTATGTGAATGTGGAAGTGTGACCGCTTCCTATGGAATTTTGGACAAAATTCTCTAGAGCATTCACTATACTGGGATACACGTGCATGGCCGTAAAACACGGGCTTTGGACTACACCCTGATAGAGTTGTGTGTGTGATGTTGTTAGAAATAGAGTTTAAAACTACAAATTACTCTAGTATAATCTAAATCATCTTTACTATGTAAAGGTTCAAGTTGATAGACACCTTTACTTATGCATAATCTTATATTTTATTATACTGCTCGATGAAAAATTATTTAAAAAAAAATCAAGTTTGGGATTGTTGGAACATATAAATTTTTAATTGTTTTTATTAATAAAAGACAAGTGTCAAAAGTGGTTTCCCTCTATTTCTTCTATCCCATATCGGTTGGGAGAAGAGTTAATGAAGAGTATAATTAAGGGCATGTGGGATACTTGGGGTGTGCCCCAAGGGGTAACCATATTTTATGGAGGGGAGAGGAGCTACATCTTTACTTGTTTACTACGTGCGCGTGCGCCGCCGCCGCCGTCCGTCCGTCCAGCCGAGTCGAGCGTGTCTGTGGTGAGGTGGCACTTATATATTTTTTGGACAACAATTATTTAATAAAATATATATTAATTTTATAAATCAGATTTCATAAAATTCGAACAGGTTAAAAAAATCCAAACGTTTTCAAAATTTTAACCGAACAGTATTCAAACGTCGGCATAACGTTACTGTTTATGATCTGCATTATGAACCATAGTGTTATGAATCACAAACGATACTGTTTTAATTAATGCCCTCACGTTATGAATTGATTTCCAACGTTACGAATCAATTTTCTTGCCTATAAATTATGATTCCTTCATTTGTTTTGATACACAGTTTGTGTTTGCACCTGCATGTGAAAAAGAAAAAAACATATAACACAATTTATATTTTCCTGTTCCGAAATACTGTTTTCTTCTTCAGATTCGAAAAAGTTTTTTTTTTAACTTCGATTTTCGAGTAGTTTGTTTGTTTATTCAAACAGTGAGTGGGTGTTTAGTATTCAGGTCTTCTGCAGTGCATAGAAGACCCTAAACAGAAGTGATTCTGAATTGTTTTATCCTGGGGACGACGTGGCTTTTACACTGCTTGCATATTCTTGGCCAGAGCCGCGAAACGTCTTAAAGAGAGCGATCTAATCCGCGACTACCTAAGCAAATTCGGTAATTTCGTTCATTATTTATTTAGTGAAGCAACAACTTTTTATGTAATGACAATTTTACTCTTAATAATTTAAAAAGAATTAATAAATAATTAAAAATCAAAATATGTAATTATAAAAAAAATATTTTTTCCACGCTTCTTTTCTTTTTACAAAAAAAAAAAAAAAAAACACTTAAATTTTTCTCTCTCAGGTAAAGTAATAGAGAGAGGAGATAAAGTGATAGAAATCCCATTCATAAAACAATAGTTTAGGGGTAGAAAGTGTAATTTACTTGAAGCACCTTGTGTTCTATAAATTGAGCTCGGGAGAGGAGAACCAAGTCTCGTCGACGACCACGTCGGGAGTCCTAGGCTTGCCGTTGAATGAAATGACGGCCATGGAAAATGTCAAAACCACTCTTTTTAGAGATGGTAATTTTGCGCATTGTTGATCCTAAGATTTTGATGAACAATTAAGTATTGATATTTTGGTGAAACTAATGTATTAATTGAGTGTTTCAGTGATTTAAAGTTCCAAGTGATGTAAATAACAAATTAAATGGATGCTAAATGATGAAGTTGAAGATATCGAAGATATTGAAGAATTAAGAGTTTGAAGAAATTAGAGAAAACAACTCAGGTAAATTTCAACTCTTAATATCCCATTTAGGAACACACACATTGCACAAAATGTATTTTTATCATTTATGTGTTTTTGATTAAAATTATTTGCTCCTATGTGAATTGAGAAAAAATAATTTTGAATGACTAAAATGGAATATAAGAAAATTAGTGGAACTAATTTTGAAGAGAAAATGGTTAAAGGAGTGAAAACGTAAAAGAAAATGAGTTAAAAACATATTCAGAGAAGAGATCCAGAAGATGGTAGTCGACTGGTGAGTCAACAGGATAAGGAAGCTGAAAGAATCTGTATCTCTAAGTTAACCGACAGGTTGACCGGCCAAGAAAGACTGAACTCTCTGAATCAATAAGTCGACTGAAAGGTTGACTGGTGAAGAAGTGCTGAACTCTCTGAATCTACGAGTTGACCGGGCAGTCGACCAATGTGCTCCATTGTCTATAACCTGAATCAGGCAGTCGACTGGGCAGTGGACCATTTGCACTGTTTTGGGATACTGTTTGATCTAAAATTATATCCAAAAGTAGCCGTTTTTGGTTGGGATTTGAGAAAGATTTCGCGGATATTATCTATATTTAAGATATGATTCATATACTAATTAAATCCTATTGATTTGGTATATTAAATATTAATGTTTCTCAATTTGGTTCTTGAAATTGATTATATTCTAATTTATTGAGATTGAGAAATATTTGAGGGGTTTAATTGAAAGATTTGAAAATTGTTTTTAAGTGAAATTGAACCTAAATAAAGTTATTATGATATAAGGGGTCTATAAGTGCAATTAATTGTCATGACACACGTAAACTAGCTATTATAAGGTTGATTTCATATTCCTATATATAAACCTGCAAATTTTTATTTATGACTAATCATTCTAAGAATGAGAACTTATATATTATCAAGAGAGATAAGAATATATCAATTGAGTTAGCTTTTCTAAGAGATATCTTATTAAGAATTGAGTGAGCTTTTCTAAGAGAATCATTTGCTGATCATTGCTGCGACCGATTTGAAGTTACATTGCAATACTATTTTTTTTCGGTGGATTCCGGGTGAGATATTTCTAAATTGCTTATTATTTGTTTATTGATTTTATATTTGAAAATTGATCTTAGAAATTGTTTCTGATTTTTGAAGAAAATATTTTTACAAATAATTTCTTGAATCTGATTACGTGCTCCAATTTACTACCAATTTTCTTATTAAAATAAGATTTTTGTATCTCACGTTTTTCTATTAGTAGTTGAGATATTAATTGAGTTATTATTTATCTAAGGTGGTAGAAGCTCCGAGTGAGATTTACTCCTTATCAATTTGTGAATTGGTGAGTTGTGAAGGGTTAAATATCGTTGGGAGTATTTAATAAAGTTGAGCTGGGTTTCAATCTCTTCCTGTAAAGAGATTGAGGTAGTGATTCTTTCTGGATAAGAATTGCATTGTGAGTGATTTGTAGAAGTTTCATTTTTACCTGTGAAAAGGATAGTTGGAGTGTTTTGAGAGGTTTTGATTTTTGTGCCTTAGTGTTAAAAATAATTAGGTTATTTTTTAATCTGTAAAAAGTAGAGGTTATTCTTTACCCTGAGAAAATGATATTGTAAAGATTGATTTTGAGCCTGTAAAAGAATCAGTGTGCGGGTTTGGTGCCTATCTTTAAAGGGATCTTGGTTTTAGTGAGTGTGACCTCCGTGGAGCTCAGGGGATTGGATTAGCCAAGAGTAACTTGGTGAACCAGTATAAATTTTTGGTGTGCTACTATATTTATTTTGCTATTTTTGTTGTTTAGGTGTGCACCTAGTTGATTAATTAATTCTGCTGTGTTATAAAGATAATAATTAATTCAGGCTTAAAATTAATTATTTGATTTATTCAAATTTTATTCTGATAAGTTTTTTAATTACCCAATTCACCCCCCTCTTAGGTATTCTACTGGGCCAACAATTCAAGAACGTTAATCGTTCTTTTTACCTCAGGATTTGTAGACACGACATTTTGACCGTCCCGCAAAAAAATAAAAATAATTATGTTTTATTTTATAATTAGCTTTATTTTATTTAATTTTGCTTTATTTTATTCTTTTTCCAAAAAAATACAAAAATAGTTAAAAAAAAATGAAATAAAGAAAAACGTATTGAAATTGAAAGAAGAAGAAAATGGGGGTTTGAAATTAAAAGAAAGAAAATGAGGGGAGTGATTTGGAATAGAGGGGAAGTTAGGTCCCAAACCATGAATGAGAGAGAGAAAAAGAGAAGAGAGGGGAAAAGAAAAGATCGGAGGGAAAGAGAGGAAGGCAAGCGTGGGGCCCGCCTTCCTGTTGACCTGCAGTAGCAAAGAAAAAAGAAAAAAAAAAGGGCGTTGCCACATGGCAACGCCTGCTGCTGCGGCGGATGGGTGCGTGATTTCACGCTCCCGTCTGTCCAGAACCTTCTTTTGTGGTTCTTTTTACAATTATACCATTTTCCAGTCCAATTTGGACTGGGTTATGGTGGTCAGACCTAGTTTTAGAGTTTTCTAAAGTGTTTTTCACACCCGATCTTCTCCTATAAATAAGACTCTCCTCCTCCTAGTTTATTCATTCAGAAATTGAGATGAGTCACTCCCTTTAGAAGAGTGATTCTCAAAACCTTTTCGGGAAGCTATCCGAGTGAGAGAAAAGCCCGAGCGTCAAGATTTTTGGCCTAGAACATATATGTTTTTTTTTTTTTCAATTTATTTAGATATCGCGATAGTTTAAATTCTTGCAAATTTTATTTATTTATTGTCGTCCGATGACTCGATGAAAAACGCTAGGACGAGGTTCCCCCCTCAATCTGAACCTTTCAGCGTTTAGACGAGGATACTCGCTGGTTTTTATTTATTTTATTTATGTATTTTTTTGTTTCATTTACAAATAAAAAGAAAAAGAAAAAGAAAAGTTGTCCGATGATCGGATGAAAACGCCGGGACAAGTTTCCCTTAACCCCGAGCGTAAGGTGAATGATGTTTTATTATTTATGTTGTTGCATTTGATTTTTTTATTTATTTTTGTTTATTTTATTCCTCTTATCAAAAACCTAAGAAATTAAAAAAAAAAAAAAAAAAAAAGAGGAGAAAATCAAAAAAGAATAAATAAAAATAAAAAATCTTTTATTGGTAGAAATTAATCCTTACGAACCTTAAGTTAAATTCGACGATCCGATAAATCGTGAGAGAGTTTTCTATGGCCTCGTTTTCATTCCCCGACCTGAGTGAAATTTAAAAACGAACGGTTTTAAGAAATCTCTTCACTTGATAAATTTTTCGTAGGATTTCGTTTAAGTTTCGGAAAGATTAATTTCACCTAAATTATTTACGTGAAACCTCCCTTAATTCTCATATCCATAGAATTTGAGGAAATTTCAAATCGAGATTTCTTTAAATTAATCGAGTAAACTTAAAATAATTTTTTTTTGCATCCATCTAGCATATTTACTCGTCGCATTATTTAGATGGCATGTTTAATACACTTTCACCACTTACACTTTTCATTCATTAAATTAAATCATTTATTTTTTTATTTAGTCACTTAAAAAAAAAAATCATTTAGATGTAGTTTTGCATTCATATTTTCAAATCTATTTTAGTTTGCCTATTTAAATTAAAAAAATCTCTCGGAAACATACATAACCCCCCCGGGGACAATCCTTGTCGAATCCTTAATATTCGATAAAAGGTTATACCAGGGAAACATTCTCAAAAATCTAAAAACTTGTCTCACATTATTTGTGAAAAATATCAAAAAGATTTTATAAGAAGGGAATGATTTCAAAATAAAATAAAACACTCAGACTAAATTAATTGGACTTAATTGGATATAATGTATATTTTCCGGACGGACGTCTTGGAGTGCCTAACATATTCTCCGAGCGTAACCGACCTCTGAGCCTTTAAATAAATATTTGGTTTGATCATGTTTTTTGGACTCAATTTTTTACGTAGGCCTTTTAAATTGTTTTCTAAAAATTCGGTGACCTAACACACCATTTAAACCCAATGCTAGGTGGCGACTCTTTTTTTTAAAAAAAAAATGGCCTAAGTATATCTTTTTAGAAAATCGGTGCTTTAAAAATCCCCTTTCCTTAAATTATTGATTATTTAATATTCTTTTCCTTTTGAAAATCGGGGCGCATCAAGATCAACTAATTCTACTTGAGGATTAACGAAAGGAGATGTAGTGTGGAGAACAACAATGTAGCCATGGACGAGGGAATCGAAGGAACTTTGTTCCATTAGCTCTGCTTCGAACATGTGGAGTCTCTCATTTGCTCCTTCTATTTCCATCAAGTGGTCCATCTGCTTCGGATCCTCTGAACCATTTGTCCCCATGCATGCAAAACAAATGGTTAAACAAAAGAATACAACTAGCTAACTTACAATATTAGTACAATTCAAAAATTTAATTGCAAGGGAATAATGAGAAATATACAACCCTCAGCTTACACAGAAGATTTGACTATAAGGAAAGAGAGGTCAATTCCCATAATCGTGGTTTTGATACCATGTTAGAAGATTTCAATTTAAAACCATATGGTAGTGAGTGAACTAGCTCATTTAGTTTATATAGTGGTTTGGACGCTCTCATAAGATTGATGTGGGACATGAATCTAATATCCGCTATTAATTGTAATCTTCGTTTGCACGGATGATTTCACTTTGAGAGAATAAACTCTCGGCTTGCACATAAGTGTTACTGCACAATTAAAATAAGAACGAAGTTACCAAATTTTCTTGGGTTGAGTCGCGGACTAGGTTACTCTTTTTAATACGTCTCGCGGCTCTGCCCAAGATTGTGCAAGCAATATCACAACAATGTCGTCCCTAGGATAAAACAGTCCAAAAATTATATTTGTCTAGAACCTTCTCTGTACGGTAGAAGGCCTGCAAACTGAACACCCACACACTGATAAAATAACGAACAGACTGTTCGAACGACGAACATACTGCTCGGAAACGAAAATATTTTTTTAATAGAAACGTAGCTCTCAAGTTTTCAATTTTTGGTGAATTTTAAAGTTGAGGCGAGCCTCGATTTTTATAGAAAAAATCAGATCAAAAACGTTGGGAGACTGGTGAGAAAATCGTGGAGTGAATCGTGGGAAAATGTTGAGAAAATCGTGGGATTGAGCTTTACCAAGTAAAACAGATTTATTTTATAAATAAAATAATATTTTATTAAATAAATTTTGTCCAAAAAATAAGTGCCACCTCACCTCACATACTCGGCTCGGCACGACACGGCCGGCCGAATAGCAGCGGCAGTGCGCGTGGGTGTGGTAAACCAGTAAGGATGTAGCTCCTCTCCCTTCCACAAAAATGTAGGTACCCCTTGGGGCACACTCCAAGTATCCTACCCATCCCCAATTATACTCCTCTAGACATTTTCTCCCAAGCAATGTGGGATAAAAGGAAAAAAGGGAAAACTTTGACACTTGTTTTTATTTCTCATTTAAATAAGTAAAAATTTATTTTGCTTCAATAATTCCCCACTTGAATTTTTAAAAAAAAAATTCATTGAGCAGTGTAATACAATATAAGATTGTGTATAAGTAAATGTGTCTATCGACTTGAACCTTTACATACTGTTGATGATTTAGATTATATTAGAGTAACTCGTAGAACTCTATCTCTAACAACATCACACACACAACCCTATCAGGGTGTAGTCTAAAAGCCCGTACTTTATGGCCATGCACGTGTATCCCGGTATAGTAAATGCTCTAGAGAATTTGCCCAAAATTCCATAAGAAGCGGCTACACTTCCACATTTACATAGGTGAGTCTATCAAGAGAACTCCTGTAGCTAGGTACTCCACTTCAAATAGAATATAGATCTCATTAAGAGTTAATAAAAACTCAACTTTCTATCGCTTCAGGATATCATGCTTCAATCAACACATGTATGGAATAGAACTCAAAATTATTATTCTAGCATGATTCTCCTCATATCACTTCATGAGTTGTTATTACCCTTTGAACCTATTTCTTGGATTTACAGTCTATAGGTTGAGTTTTTCTCACAAGTGACTCGTCAATATATGGGCTTGAGTCTCATTCCTTTCGAGGTTTTGTAAAACTTCTCTTGAGCTAATCGTTTCGTCAAAGGATCAACCAAGTTATCATCAGACCATACATGATCCACTCTTACAGCTCCAGTCGAGATATACTCTCTAATGGTGCTGTGTTTGCGATGTATTTGTCGCCTTTTTTCGTTATAATAACGGTTCTGAATTTTTGCAATAGTTGCAGTACTATCGCAATGGATCAAGACGGTTGGAATTGGTCTCTCTCATAAATGGGTATCAAAAAGCAGACTTCTTAACCACCCTACTTCCTCACTAGTCGATATTAGTGCAATCATCTCAAACTCCATAATAGATTGAGCCAAAATAGTATGTTTCTTAGATTTCAAAGAAACAGCTCCACCAGCTATGCTAAATATATAGCCGTTAGTTGCCTTAAAGTCATCTGAAATGGTGTTCCAATCAACATCACTATATCCTTCTAGAACAGTGGAAAACTTCTGATAATGTAATCCAAGGCTCATAGTTTTTTTTTAGGTATCTCATGACCCTTTCAATAGCATGCCAATGCTTAATATTAGGTTTGCTTGTAAACCTGCATAGTAATCCCACAACATAAGTTATGTCGGGCCTAGTGCAATCAGTGGCATATCGTAGACTACCTATGATGCTCGTATACTCAGATTGTCTAACACCGTCACTGGTATTCTTGAACAACTTTACATTAGGATCATAAGGAGTACATGCTGGATTACAATCAAAATAATTGTATTTTTTTAGAATCTTCTCTATATAATGAGATTGATCCAAAAAAATTCTCTGTTTAGACCTAATTATTTTAATACTAAGGATCACATTTGCTTTACCAAGATATTTCATTTCAAAATTATCACATAACATAGATTTCACATTGTTCACGACATGAATATTAGAACCAAAATCAGCAAATCATCCACATAAAGACATATAATAGTACATACATCGTTTTCAGATTTGTAATAGATGCATTTGTCACTTTCATTCACTTTAAAATCATGTGAGATAACAAGATTATCAAATTTCTCATGCCATTGCTTAGGTATTTGTTTCAAACCATAAAGAGATTTATCTAATTTACACACTTTGTTTTCTTGATCAGGAATTACAAATCCTTCAGGTTGGTCCATATATATCTCTTCTTCTAATGCATCATTCAAAAAAGCAATTTTAATATTCATTTGGTGTACATCAAAATCATGAATAACAGCCAGTGATAAAAGCAAACGAATAGAAGTAATTCTAAAGACAGGTGAGAAAGTATCAAAGAAATCTATATTTTCTCTTTATCTAAACCCTTTTGCTACAAGACGAGCCTTATATTTATTAATAATTCCATCGGGTTTCAATATCTTCTTGAGTATCCATTTACATCCTATTGTTTTACAATTAGGAGATAAATCTACTAAATGTCAAGTTCTATTTGACTTGAGAGAGTCTATTTCATCATCTATAGTCTCTTGTCACAAATTGGCATCTATAGAAGACTGTGCCTTTTGGAGGGTGAATGGATCATTCTCTAAGGTAAATGTATAGAAATTCGAACCATAATCCTTAGCAATATGAGTCTGTTTACTTTTTCTAGGTTCAAACTCTAATTCCTTATCAAACTCATTAATTCTAATGATAGACACATTACTAGATGTCGAGCCCCCACTATTCTTCAATTTAAAAGGAAATCTATGTTCATAAAAAATAGCATCATTAGATTCAATAATAACACGATCGTGCAAGTCATAAAATCTATATGTTTTGTTGTTCACTGCATAATCAATAAAAACATATTCATATGCTCTACTTGCAAGTTTTCTTCTTTTAGAATCAGGAATACGAACATATACCAAATAACTCCAAGTTTTAAAATAAGACAAATTTGGTTTCTTATTTTGAAAACTTCATAAGGTGAAATTTTACTTTTGATTTGGGAACTCTATTAAGCACACACAGTGAAAAGCAACACCAGAGTTAAGCAAAATAGCAACTAAAGATTCAGTAAAAGTTCTATTTTTCCTTTCAGCCTTGCCGTTCATTTAAGGAGAATAAGGTGCAGGTTTTTCATGAATTATTCCATGAGAATTATAAAAGTCAATGAAAGTATCAAAATCATATTCGGTTCCTCTATCATTACACAATCTCTTAATTTTCTTATTGTTTTGATTTTCGATTTCAGTCACAAAAAATTTGAACATATCAAATGCTTCACTTTTATTTTCATGAGATAAGCAAAAGTATAATCAGAGCAATTATCAATGAACGCAATAAAATAGCATTTTCCATTTCTGGTCAAGATCCCATCACATTCACAAATATCAGAATATATTAAATCAAGAGGTTCAAATTCTCTAATAACTGATTTATGCGGAGTTAGGTAATCTTAACTTGACTAAAAAATTCACATTTTTTAAAATCATTCAAAGTCAATTTCGGAATTAGTTCTAAGTTACTCATGTTTTTAATAATACGTTTGTTAACGTGATAGAGTTTAGCATGCCAAATATTAAAAGAACACTACATGTAAGCAGAAGGTAAAATTTTATTAGCATCAACATTCAATTTGAACATTCTATCAGTTACATAACCCTTCCCAACAAATACATTATTCTTGGTAATGGTATACAAATCAGCCCCAATAATTTGAGTAAACCTAACCTTGTTGAGGAGATAGCTCAAAACCAAGTTCTTTCTCATCTCTGAAGTATGCAGAATATCCTTAAGAATGGTTGTTTCTCCAGAGGTAAATTTTAATTCCACTTCACCAGAACCAACAACAATATTGGAGTGGGAATCACCCAACAACACTTTCTTGTCTATTGTTTCAGAATGGAACTTGAATATAGCACGATCATAGAAAACATGGCGAGAAGCACTAATGTCCACCTACTACCCTTCTGATCCACCAACTATGTTGATTTCAGAAATCATATGTGACGACCCGGTTTCTCAAGGCCGCTACATTGGTTTTTGTTATAGAGAATTTCTTCCCAAAACCAATTATCCGAATTACCAATCTATAAGATTCGGTAAATTTTATAATAATGACGATAATTTGAGTCGCCAATTTTTCTATGGTAATTATTAAATATAATAATCTCGATTTAGATAAGATCAAATAACCGATCATCTATTTTGATTTAAATTTGCAAATTTTATATATAATGGCTAGAAAACTTATAATTTAATAATTTATAAAAAACGTATATTTAATAGTTCTAAAATTTAAAGATTTTATAAAACCAATTTACCGAATTTAACTTCTAGAAAATCCAATAGCTTTTTGAATATATCAGCGACAGATAATTAATAATTCAATTTATAAAAATATTTTCAATTTACAATCCAGTAGCAACTAATAATTACCGAACTCATAAGTTTAAAACCGAGTTTCCAACATTTCATTAAATCGATTTTCTTAAAACAATTTTTTTCATTCAAACCGCATATTCAATATGTTAAAAGAGTTAGAGCTTTCACAATGACTATGATAATTATAATTATTGTTTCCTCCGATTACAACAATAAATAATAAATACAAGTTTTACAAGTAGAAATTTTATACACAATATCTCTTCTCTCGTTTTCTCCCAACCGACCCTGCAGCCAAAAATTATGGAGTTGTGAGCCAACGCTTAGTATAACTCCAACCCCTCTAATACGTGCATTTAGTAATATAACACATAAACCACATAAGCATGCTTTTCACATAATTGTCACATTTCCCAAACTATTTCATGTAATTTAAACAGGTAAAATTCTATAGTAATTTACCATCAGCCACACAATAAGAAAATTAAATACATATATTGAGGGAGTTAGGAATTCTACCTCTTCCGAAACATCCGTTTGCCGCGAGATGAATTTATTGGATTTTATTGGGGTTGTTTGTGTAATTCTTATTTTTTTTCTTTTTTCCCGCTTTTTCTTTGTTGTTTCTGTTCTGTTTCTTGCCCATTACCGTTGCGGCGAAGGATCCACTGCCGCGGCGAATGCCACACTGCTTCCTACTTTGCTCACTGGATTCTCAATGCCACAGTGAACGCCTCATCGTCGCGGTGGTGGCTATCGTTTTTCTGCTTCTGTTTGCGCTCCTGGTTCAGCCTTACCGCCAACCTTCTTCCACTCATCCCCACCTTTACTGGCCGACGATCGACAGAACACCCACGTCGGTGAACAATGACACCCACACATACCCAACCAAATGGTCACACACACATAGCTGACGCACTACACCACCGCCACTCTCGTCGGACCAACTCACACCACTGCCACCCCCGTTGATCACCCACTGACCGAACCTACTACACACATACATACACAACAACACACACAAGACAAACATGGCGACCCACCGCCGAACGATCACCACTCCCGTCGACCGAACCATCGCCGATTCTCTCTCTCTCTCTCTTTCTTCGTTTTTTGTTTCTGTTTTTTTTAGCCAACCAATGACGACACACAAACACACCCACACCACGACGGCAACGTCGGACCACAGAACAAAATGCGTACACACTCACGATGAATCATGGCACCACTGCCATCGACGATAGAGCAGCGATGGCTGCCGTCGACAAGCTCTCTCTTTCTCTAACTTCCACTCACCGCCAGCCAAACTAATTGACGGCGACACCCCCACAACCGACGACTCCCTTACCAAGAATAGAAAACACACCCACACAAATGATAACCAAAATACACAACCATTGATGAACAACAACACACAAACACACAGACGAAATACACGCACTCACCGCCAGTGAACCACGACGACGAACCCACGCCAGACTGCCTTCTCTCTCTCCATTTCTGGATTCTTTTTCTCTTTTTCCTTCCATTCTCATGCGTGTGTATGAAGTTATATATATATATATATATATATGTTAATTATTGTTTTTTCCTATTTTTGTTTCCTAATTACATTACTCATCCCTTAATTTTTCTTTAAGTATTCATTTTAACCCCTATTCACAAGTTTTAAAATGAATGTTTCACAAATTGTTAATTAATCCCTAAATTTTTTAAATTGAATTAGAAATGACACATCTACCCCATAATTTATTGAATGTGCGAAAACGCGTCTTAAAAAAAAATCAGGGTCTTACAACCCTTCTCCCCTAAAAGAAATTTCGTCCTGATTTTTTCATTCAAAACAATCGGAATTAAAATTTCCAATCAAAACAATAAAAATTCAGAGTTGCACTACATGGGCATGTTAGTCATACTTGATTCTAGAACAATTATTTCTTTTGCAAGGTCTCATAACCAAAAGTTATCCATAATTCTTAACCGTTAACTCATTTTCACATATCGCAACATTTTCATTTGCAGTGGCCCACATTATGTCCAATAACTAACAAACATGGTGTACTTTGATCGATAAAACCTAGCACAGACAACCAACTATCAAAGAATCCCATGTTCCCAAATGCTTTCGCTGCGCTACTCTGATAAAAACAATAATAAATATAATATATCCTTAAAATATCACGGTAGTCTCAATGGGTTGGGTCTATCTCATTCCAACAGTAATTTTTCAATAACCAACATTTATCCATTTCATCCGACATTTCCAGTCAATCCATTCGCAACAATATTTTCATCCGATATTTCAACCAACATTTAGGCAACCCATATCGTAGCAACAGATAACCCAAACTCCACATGAACTGGCTCGTGAGACAAAAAATCATCAATCTTAATATTTATATCAAAATTTTCAACAATCTCGTAAACGTTTCATAAAAATTACCACAATCTAACTTTAAATAATAAATTTTTCACAATACGTCAAAATCACATAACTGTCTCTCAAAACACATAAATATCACCGAACCACATCAATACGTATTAAATTACGTCAAACGGGTCATCTATAAGAATTCCCTTCATGTCTCCACATTTAATCAAATCCCTGACAAGGTCAAGCTTCTCAAATACGTCTCAATTCACATATAAATATCTATCAAAATACAAAAATACGTCCCAACTACAAAAATTCGATATGTCATAAAAAGTCAATAGTCACTATATATCAAAATATTATATCAATAAATTTCTAAAATACTCATCAACTCAAGGATAATTCAAATTATCATTTCCCTATGAAATCCCAATAACCCTACAATCCGACTCCGCCTAATGTTAGTAATGGACAAATACATATAGTTGAGTTATTTTTTTCGGTATACTGTCTTCGTAATATAAAAGCATTTTATGGATCAAGTTTTTATCAAAATCCACTTCCCAATAAAATGTAGCCACACCAACTGTATCCAAATCTTAACAAAATATCACCAACGCACTGTCAATATTAAAATCTCAACCAAATATCTTCAACATAGAACCAGTTTTAAATTGACTAATCAACTCACGTGTATATAATAAAATAACATACTTCATTCCCAGCCATATGATCATTTACCTCACGATCGAGAGTTACGACGATACTGCAACATGTACGACTATGTCATCTACAGTGACTAGCAGTCGTAACTTGTACGACTGTGCCATCTACACCGACTATCAGTGCCAGGGCAATTATATATCCCCAATGGTAGGGGCAGCAATCTGCAGGATTTGCACTCCTGACGAGTCAATCCACATCCCTAATGAGAAGAAAATCCACATCCCTTACGGGAAGAATATCCACATCTCTTACGGGAAGAAATTATGGCATAGTCGGACCAAACATCACTCTCTACCTTAAAAAAAAACGACTCAATCCAAAAATCCTTTTTTTTTCAACTTTAAAACCAACACGATCTAAAAATCATTTTTCATATTTTTTAAAATCAATCTGGTCCAAAAAAAAATCCTCTTCCACTTTGAAAATCAAATCCCACTTGATCCATATAAGTTGTAAATTCGTCCATTTTTAAATAAACACATTCTTCACATTGTATATGAAAATAAAATTTTGTAATTTATAGAAGACAGTGCACATGCTGCCTCCATAATATAAAAAGAATTTACGGATCAAGTATTTTTTCCAAACACCACTTTTCAAAATATAATATAATATATATCCGCATACAGTGTTGAAAATCCAGTTCTGCCACCAATGAAATGAAATATTATATTTAACACCCCATCCAAATATTAACCATTTCAAACATTTTGAATTTACCAATTCAAACATTTTAAGTCAATCCATTTAAAATAATATATTTAAACCAACCAATCCAGACAATTCATCGTATAGTAAAATACCGCACATCACTTCCTACTAACCATAGGATCATTTAACCTCATGATCCGGAGTTATGACAGTACTGTGACCTATCCAATTGTTATCTAATGTGATCAACAGTGTTAGGGCCATTTATTTTCACCAATGGTAGGGGTACCACCCATGGGATTTGCACTCCAGACGGGTTAATCCACATCTCGCAGGCCATCCTCCTAGCGAGAAGAAATCCACATCTCGTAGGTCTCCGCCTAATGAGAAAAAATCCACATTTCGTAGGTCTTCGCCCAATGAGAAGAAATTCACATCTCGTAGGTCTTCGCCTAATGAGAAGAAATCCATATCTTGTAGGTCTCTACCTAACGAGAAGAAATCCACATCTCGTAGGTCTCTATCTAACGAGAAGAAATCCACATCTCGTAGATCTTCGCCTAACAAGAAGAAAATTTTGGCATAACAGGATAATAAAATAATTTTCTATCCTTTAAAATTTTACTTGATCCATGAATTATTGTAAAACCGTCCATTTTATCAACTTTTTTTTTCTTCATAATTTAATACAAAAATATAATTTCATGATTTATATAGAAGACAGTATGCACATTGGAATTAATAATTCAAATTTAGCGACAATTTCCAATGGTCCACAACTGACACGACACTCACCCAAACTTATTTAACTCATTATCGAGTAGTTTCATTAATACACCGACATCTTAGATGTTAATATGTTCAAATTTAAAATGATAGGGACCAAAGTGAAATAATGGTAATAACACGTTGGTGCAAGGTGTCTAACCTCCCAAAAACATAACAGAGACGTCAATGCATATATATATATATAATTGACCCCATAATATTATTCACTTTTATTTCTACGTATGTATGTGTGAACAATTGGTGTACATATAAAAATATTAATGCACATACATCGCCACTTAATAATATCACGTAATTCTAGATGGGGACAAATACGACACATAGATCACATATCATGAATCCATGAAGAGCACATAAATCACGTATTATATTAACTTCATACATACACATATAAAACACATTTAACTTTTATTTTGCAATTTTCACTAAAATTATTATTATTACATATTAACAGTTTATTATGAATGATAAGTATCATAACCCCGGTTCAAAATGCTCGCAAATCTAAACTCTGAGTCTGCAGAATCTATAATCTAAGCTCTGATACCAACCTGTGACAACCCGGTTTCCCAGGGCCGCTACACCAGTTTCTCCTATAGAGAATTTCTACCCAAAACCAACTGTCCGAATTACCAATCTATAAGATTTGGTAAATTTTATAATAATGACAATAATTTGAGTCGTCGATTTTTCTACGGTAATTATTAAATATAATAATCCTGATTTAGATACGACCAAATAACCGATCATCTATTTTGATTTAAATTCGCAAATTTTATATATAATGGCGACAAAACTTATAATTTAATAATTTATAAAAAACGTATATTTAATAGTTCCAAAATTTAAAGATTTTATAAAACCAATTTACCGAATTTAACTTCTAGAAAATCCAATAGCTTTTTGAATATATCGGCGACAGATAATTAATAATTCAATTTATAAAAATATTTTCAATTTACACTCCAGTAGCAACTAATAATTACCGAACTCATAAGTTTAAAACCGAGTTTCCAACATTTGATTAAATCGATTTTCTTAAAACAATTTTTTCATTCAAACCGCATATTCAATACGTTAAAAGAGTTAGAGACTTCACAATGACTATGATAATTATAATTATTGTTTCATCCAATTACAATAATAAATAATAAATACAAGTTTTACAAGTAGAAATTTCATATACAATATCTCTTCTCTCGTTTTCTCCTAGCTGACCTTGCAACAAAAAACTATGGGATTGTGAGTCAACGCTCAGTAGAACTCTAATCCCTCTAATATGTGCATTTAGTAATATAACACATAAACCACATAAGCATGTTTTTCACGTAATTGTCACATTTCCCAAACTATTTCATGTAATTTAAACAGGTAAAATTCCATAGTAATTCACCATCCGTCACACAATAAGAAAATTAAATACATATATTAAGGGAGTTAGGAATTCTACCTCTTCCAAATCATCCGTTTGCCGTGAGATGGATTTATTGGATTTTATTGGGGTTGTTTGTGTAATTATTATTTTTTTTTTTCTTTTTCTTATTTTCTTTTTCCTGCTTTTTCTGCGTTGTTTATATTTCGTTTCTTGCCTATCACTGCTGCGGCGAAGGATCAACCGCTATGGCGAATGCCACACTATTCCCTACTCTGCTCACTGGATTCTCACAGCCGCAGCAAATGCCTCACCGCCACGGTGGTGGCTGTCGTTTTCCTGCTTCTGTTTGCGCTCCTAGTTCAGCATCACCGCCAACCTCCTTCCAGTCCTCCCCACCTTCACCGACCGACGACTGACAGAATACCCACGTCGGTGAACAACGACACCTACACACACCCAATCGAACGGTCATACACACACAGCCGACGCACCATACCACCGCCACCTCCGTCGAACCAACTCACACCCCCGCCACCCTCGCCGATCACCTACTGACCGAACCCACTACACACATACATACACAACAACACACAAAAACACGACAAATATGGCGATCCACCGCCGAACAATCACCACCCTCGTTAACAGGACCATCGCCGACTCTCTCTCTCTCTCTATATCTCTTTGTTTTCTGTTTCTGTTTCCTTTTAGCCAACCAACGATGACACACAAACACACCTACACCACGATGGCAACATCAGACCACAGAACAAAACGCGCACACACTTACGATGAATCACGACACCACTGCCACCGATGACAGAGCAGCGATGGTTGCCGTCGACAAGCTCTCTCTCTCTCTCTCTCTAACTTCCACTGACCACCGGCCAAACTAACTGACGGCGACACCCCCACAACTGACGACTCCCTCACCAAGAACAGAACATACACCCACACAAACGACAACCAAAACACACAACCATAAATGAATAGCAACACACACACACACACACACACACACACACACACACACACACTCACCACCGGCGAACCACGACGACGAACCCATGCCGAACTACCTTCTCTCTCTCTTTCTCTCTCTTCGATTCTGGATTCTTCTTCTCTCCTCTGTTTTCTCTTTTTCCTTCCCTTCTCATGCGTGCATATGAAGTTATATATATATATATATATATATATATATATATGAGTTGAAAAAAGAGGCCAAGCCTCATCGACCTTTTTTTTTTTTTTTTTTTCCATTTTGATCTTATCACATTTCTATGTTCATGATTTGGGATGATCCCAACCTCCTATACATATGTGTGTGTGTGTGTGTGTATATATATATATATATGTTAATTTTTTTTTTCCTAATTACATTATTCATCCCTTAATTTTTCTTTAAGTATTCATTTTAACCCCTATTCACAAGTTTTAAAATGAATGTTTCACAAATTGTTAATTAACCCCTAAATCTTTTAAATTAAATTAGAAATGACACATCTACCCCATAATTTCCTGAACGTGCGAAAACGCATCTTAAAAAAAATCAGGGTCTTACATCATAGCCACAAGTTGGTCTTCGATTAGATTCGCCTGCGGAGCAAGACGATATCTAAGCTGGCAGTTCTGAGCCATGTGGCCCGCCTTTCCATAGTTATAACAAGTAAACTGTCCTGAATCATTTCTTTAAGGGGATTTTTGTCCATTCTGATTCTTAATGTTTTTCCCTTTGGGTTTCAGAACAACAGATGTGGATTTTTTGTGAGCGTTGTTGGAAACAACGAGCACTTCATCCTTTTTATTTTGTGTGCGGGCTTCTTTCTATTACGAAGACGAGTAATCAAAATTTCTAAAGAAAATTCTTTTGTTTTGTGTGTAATAATACTCTTAAATTTTTTCCGACTAGGGGGTAATTTATCAAGTAAAATAGCAACTTGAAATTGTTCATCAAGTGACATACTTTCAGAAATAATTTCATGAACCATTTTCTTAATTGAAATAATTTCAAACTTTAGGGTGTTATGTGTAAAAAATAAGACCTTAGGGACTATAGTAGGATTTAGGTCAAATGTTAGAGGTGCAAAGTGTAAAAAGGCTTTAAAGAAAATTAATGGCTTTAGGCAAATAGAAACAACAAAATGTCATCTCAATTCAAGGATTCTCAAGTTAATGGCTTCTCAATCCAAGGCAATAATCAAATATAAGGATTTGATATTCAGAAAATTCATGCAGACAGAAACAAATGACCTGATTCAGAATTAAACAAATACAATAACCCACATGTATATGTTTCAGAATCAAACAGAATCAATGATCCAATAGCCCACATGTAATCCCATAAATATTACGTGAGATTAGATTATGAAAACTCAAATGCTTGACTGATTTCTTCAACCCACATAAATCCATACAAATGTGCAGTAGACGATTAGTATTAATAAAACTTTGATCTTAACGATATATACTATATGTGAAAGTATTAATGAGAAATATATATCAAAATTCAGATCAAAGCATCAGGGATAAAAATAACATATTTTTCACGGATTCAAAATCAAAGTGGCAGATTAAAAAATCGTCTTAAATTGTTACTGCACAATTAAAATAAGAACGAAGTTACCAAATTTCTTGAGTTGAATCGCGGACTAGGTAATTCTCTTTAAGACGTTTCGCGGCTCTGTCCAGGATTGTGAAAGTAGTATCACAGCCCCGTCGTCCCCAGGATAAAACAACCCAGAAATCACTCTGTCTCGGACCTTCTTTACACAGTAAAAAGGCCTGCAAACTGAACACCCACACATTGATCGAAGAATAAATAGACTGTTCGAACGAAGAACATACTGCTCGGAAACGAAAATATTTTTTTAACAGAAAAATAGCTCTCAAGTTTTTTTATTTTTGGTGTATTTTAAAACTGAGACAAGCCTCGATGTTTATAGATGAAATCAAATTAGAAACATTAGAAGACTGGTGAGAAAATCGTGGAGTGCATCGTGGGAAAAGATTGAGAAAATCGTGGGATTGAGCTTTATCAAGTCAAAATGATTTATTTAATAAATAAAATAATATTTTATTAAAAAAAATTGTCCAAAAAATAAGTGTCACCTTACCTCACACGCTCAGCTCGGCACGGCACGGTCGACGGAATAGCAGCGGTGGCGCACGTGCGTGTGGTAAACCAGTATGGATGTAACTCCTCTTCTTTCCACAAAATGTAGATACCCTTTGGGGCACACTCCAAGTATCCTACCCATCCTCAATTATACTCCTCTAGACCTTTTCTCCCAAGTAATGTAGGATAAAGGGAAAAAAGGGAAAACTTTGACACTTATTTTTATTTCTCATTTAAATAAGTAAAATTTCATTTTGCTTCAATAGGAAGATTTGACTACGAGGATAAATAGACGAATTCTTGAAATATTGACTCTAATATACCATGTTAGGAGGTTCCAATTTAAAATCATATGGTGCCAAGTAAAGTAGATTTAGGCACTCTCATCATTCTTTCGTAATTAAATAATTAGTGTTGATCGAGAATTATACTAAAAAAATATTAGATTCTTATGCTACATTAATGATTCGAGAGTACACAATTGTCATGTGATTTTAAGGTAGAACCTCGGTATATTATAGGAAAGTGACCCGTTAACTACGCAGATTGTGTTGGGCCCTCTCTGATATTGTGGTTTGGTTTGGAAATTGGTAGCAGAATTTTACGTCGCCACTTTCACCGTAAGTGTACGGATCAAGTTTTAATATAATAGAAAAAGTAGGGGTTATCGTATTCACAGGAATTGATTAAGATTATTATTGAGTGCCGCAATTATCATAACTTAATTTTATCTAGGAGACATAATTTGAGTTTATAATTAATAAATACTAACCTAAAATACTAGTTTATCTAATTATACTATATTACTATATTGAGACGTTTAGGGAAATATATTATCTAGGGATTAACTTCATTTACTTAAATGAGTTTGATCTCGTTTGACTTACGTTAATGGTGTTCTACTTATCTGATAATCTCTGTATCGTAAACTCATTCACTCTCTCTCCCGAGTGACAAGTGAATGAATATGTGACTTCGCATTAATGTCGAAATCCCCCTCTAGCATTTTTTAGAACACATAGTCACATGAGTCTTACCCCAACGTTATTGATTGCACATTTTCTAACTCCCTCCCGGATTATTAGATTGTCGCGTTGTTTTTAACCCCAGTCCAAATTTGGGGTTACTTATCTCGAGTTTCAAATCTCGTATTTTCAATATATTTAAACAAGTATATAATTGAAGAATAACGGTAAGCACAATCAAATAATGAAGAACAACCATTAACGAAACACCGATTTCAAATAAACCACATATTCATAAATTATATTAATCTCTAGACAATAT
The DNA here is from genome assembly GCA_016647705.1 of Eucommia ulmoides. NCBI lineage: Eukaryota > Viridiplantae > Streptophyta > Magnoliopsida > Garryales > Eucommiaceae > Eucommia > Eucommia ulmoides. The sequence goes on from CM028338.1 coordinate 2,456,692, forward strand.
CCATTTAGCTAACGGCCATAGCCGTATATACAATAGTAAACGAGCTAAACATGCTCAAACTCACTTACAAAGTTAAGAAAATAAAGAAAGAAACGAAGGAACTTAGCTGTATTCTAAAGATCCGTCGCTAAAACCACTCCAAGAGAGTTTCTCCTTCTTCGATTTGTGTTCTTCTCCTTTGGGGTTTGGATGAGCTCCCCAAAACCCTCTCAATATACTCCCTAATATGTTCTCAAATGTGTTGGGGATGAAGGGATCAACTTACGGGGTGCAAAATATCCCAAAATATCAAGAAAAACACTTTACAACTATTGCCGGACCGTCGCGGCGGTGGAAATACAGAGAGTTTAGCAACTCTACGTTGTTTCACTGTTGCTGCGGTGACACCCTTTCTTATTTTGGCTGTAACTTTCTTATCCGAACTTCGATTGAGATGATTCAAAAACTTATAGAAATATAAGAGAAAGATATAAAACTTACACGTTTTTGAGTTTTTCTAAAATCAAATTGAATCATAGTAAAAAATGGTCTTGAAGTTACTACACCTGTACCGATTTTGCACATTTTCACCCTTTTATTCAAAACCTACCAAACAACACAAAAATATATTAAAACAACAAAAGAGCTTGAAAACACACAAATATTTGAATCTAAAAGTACTTAATTTATCGATAAATAAATCACTTATCAGAAGTCAAATACTAAAATTGCTGAATCATTCTCCCATATATAACCACTTCCCACGTAACCTTTACTTTTCGTGTTTTATCAATAAAACTAGTGGAGAGCACGAAGTTGACATATTTATGGCTCGTTTGGCTGGAAGGAATAGAATGAAGGTAGAATGAAATGGAAGAAATAATGGAATAAGAAAATGAATGGAATGAAATTGTCAATAAAATCACTATTCTATTCAATTATTTGGTTAGTGTGGAATGAGGGAAGAAACAAAATAGTGAAATATAATAAAATTTCCATTATGCCCTCAGTTTAATTCAAATTCAATACTTTCAAATCAACATAAGTTCGATGCTTTGCATTATCGAAAGTTCAAAGCTTAACACCGTGCCATATGCTCAAAACATAATAAGGAAGGAAAACCAGACATTAATTCAGTGTAAAACATATAGAGTACAAAATATAATTTAATATAAGCGTCGTAAAAAATGTGGTTATAAAACTTTTGGGTGGGAATTTGTTTCCCTAAAAAAACTTTTATATAATCCAATATCATCCAATATTTCTTTTCAAATAAATCTCTAACCCTTAACGAAAAGACATTTAAAACATTTATATAGATTTATCTAACAAAAAGACATTTATATATCTAATTTATTATTGTTGGTGTATAAAATTGGTACACATCTTGAGTATGGTCTAGTCAGGTGACAGGTGTTCATTTACTGAGGTGGAGTTGGGGGTTGAAAATTCCTCACATGAGCAGTACTGGGTTCTGAGAGGATCGACCTGCTATGTCCAGAGTCCTACTCCTCGGGGAGTGGTATATGCAGAAGGCTCAGGCATGAATTTGTCCCTGCAAAATTCCTCCTATGTGAGAATAAGAGCTTAGAAAGAAGAGGTATAAAAATATGTCAAGTAAGCAAATGAACTCAAAGCATTCGCACGTAAAATAAAGCATACCTCAGGCTTGCATATCCCATGGTATATATAAGCGTTTGAGATGATCAGTCAGGCCTAAACACGGTTAATTAGGTAAAACCATGTGTTTAACTGATAATCCAGGACGTTTAGGAGATAATCACTGGGCTTGGACTTTTTGGGCCCATTTGGCGAAACCTGTGGGCCTCTGTCAGGCCTGTGGTGGTAAGCTGGTGGAGGAGAGTAGAGATCTGTTGGGTCCTGGAAGAGAAACGAAATAGAATGGAAAACCGATCGAGGTAAATGACTAAGTCCCTGAAGTTCGTTGTCTAGGACATGGCGCAGAGCTCAAGGCGGGAATGTCCCAACGGGACACCTTACTCTTTCCTAGGTGCAAAGGTAATTCCAAGGAGGAGCCTCGGTCGACGTATGCTCCAGCGTGGCGTTGTGGATCCCCAGAATTCGTCTATGTCATTACGATGATGGATACGTGACTGGGTCTCAAGTGCTGACTCAATGGTGCCCGAAAATGCCCTCATCAGTTGCCCCTAGCCCTGTGCGGCGAGAGAAGCGAGACGGTGAAGAATATAAATAGCTTTTTATAGGAAACGAATTTAAAATAGGCCTCGTACAGCCGGGGTCTAGGATCAGGTAGCACGACAGGGAGGCTCCGAATTTCTTCGATGTTCAGGGCGACACTTTTGCCATAATTGACTTTTTTGTGGAGTGAATTTGAAATAGGCCCCTAGACGGCCAGGGTCAGGTAGCATGGCAAGGCGACCCTGAATTTCTTCAATTTTCAGGGTGACACCCATTTACCATGAACAAGTCTTTAACATGGACTGGTCTTCACCATGGAGAAAATAAAGGTGCATCCCAAGGGGGTGCGCGCAGCGAACAAACGAGGGGTCAATTCAGGCACGCCCTAGAGAGTACGCAACACTCACGTCAACTGGACAAGGGGTGGCCCGACCACCGCTAGGCCAGGTGCGCTTGCCCAGCTGGGGTCAACACCTTGCCAGCCCTAGCCGTGGTGCCGATCCTTGGGGCCAGCCTCACCGCTAGCCCATGGTATAACGACTCGGTTTTCTATAGCCATCACTCTGTTTCTCCCTTTTACTTTTTTACAGAGAAATATTGGGAAAAATATATATATTAATATTGACTAATTTAAAATGAAACTGTTACTACAAAAGTTTGAACCCCTGATTATCAAAAATAGTCCCGACTACATCAAAAGCAACACCAACCTCTGACCTTATCTAAGCCAGTAGTGGACCCTTTTCTAACTGGAGTATCTAAGATAAAATATTTTATTGGTGTACTGTTTTCATAATATAAAAATAATTTATGAATCAAACATAATTATCAACCACCGCTTTTCAAAACAGAATATAAATATAACCGCACACTAATTCCACAACTATCATCACAATAAAATAAATGCGTTTAAATCAACTAATCAAATTACTTTGATGTATAATAAAATATCACACACATATTTTTCTACTAGTTATAGGATCGTTTTACCTCACGATCGGCAGTTATAACAGTACCGTAAACTATACAACTGTGCAATCTAAGGTTGCCATTAATGTCAGGGCCATTCAATATCTCTAATGGTAGGAACCAACACGTGGTATAAACCATCATATCGTGATGATAATCATCATTATCAACAACAACAACAATAACAACAACAACAACCCCATACAAGACTTGTACTCCTGTCAAGTCACAACACTACGTCCTACAGGACATACCCTCCTGTTAGGACCAATAACATCCAACAGGATATGCTCTCTTATCGCATATAGGTATAATAATAAAAACTACTTTTCACAATCAACTTTTTCACTTAATCTGTTTAACGTCATAAAATAATCAATTTTAATAAACTTTTTCTTTTTATATTTTTGTACGAAAATATAATTGGGTAATTTACGTAGAAGACAGTACACTCACCTCAATGTGTGAACCTAATAACGATAGGGTCTAAATTAAGAATTTAACTAAATAAATCTAAATATAATGAAATGCATGATACTACATACAATTTTTTTCTATTCCCGAATTTTATTAATTATACAAAATTTATTAAAATTAAAAGTCCTATTTTCTAAATCCAAAATTAATTTTACAACTATAATATTATAGTTATATTTATAAAACTTACCAATTAATAATTTTACTATAAGTGTGCTTGAGTGGCTTCATTTTACAAAAGTCACATTTTTCTCCATTTTTTTAAATAACATTATCAATTACATCCACATTAACTTGATAAGGATAATATGATTTTTTTTAATTACATATATAATCCCCCAATATAATTAATTACAAATATAACTCCACAACAAATTATAAATACTTATTAAAACCTTAAACTCTTAATAGTAAAATTTTCAATTGCAGAACAACCCTAAATTTTTTTGAAATCAAATAAAAAATTAACATATTAACTCCTAAGGTTCTTACAACTAAAATTTTAAATTCCATAATGGCCCCTAAAAATTTTAAAGTGAAATTTAAAATAACAAACTAAACCCAAATACTTTTCAAATGTTTAAAAAAAAAAAAAAATCGAAAATATGCATAACCAAAAATTGGGTCTTATACATGGGCCAACAGCTTTTGGCACTCTGCACTCTCAAATTTTTGGGGGCTGCTCCACCATAACCATTTTTTATCTTGCACCATTTCGAACACTTGGAGAATTTTTTACCACACGGTATTCTCCGCTGCTACTCTCTTAACGGGTGAGGCCTGAAAGAAGAATGTATTGGGCACATTAGGGAGTTGCTCACCTGAGACTCTGGTTGATATATTTGGAGAAGGCCCCAGACAAGATAATATTGGCCAGAGGAGGTGAGGTGACGCTTATAGACGACGCTTTCTTGAACTGTGTAGAAAATAATCTTGAGAGAAGAGATTCTGAGTGAACTCCTGATAGACAAAATTTTGAATGGCGATTCTCAACTCTCTAAAGACCCATTTTGAGCGCAAAGTTTCGGGGTGAGCCCCTGATGGGCGAAATTCCTGACAAGGCTAGCTCAAGGTGAGCTTTGGGCCGTCGTTTTTTTATCAATTAGTATTGTTTACACTCTTTTCACTTATTCCTACCTTTCTATTCATGAGAATGTAAAATCCAAAGCGGCATAGCCAGGGTACTTCATATTCTACTCCTTCCTCCCGACGACTACGCCAAGTCATTCTGCTTGATCCTGTTTTCAGGGTTGTAAAATTTTGAAAAAAATTATCGTCTCTGCCCAAGACCATGGACCACTAGCTCCCCAGTCCGGGACACGAGTTGATCGTGAGAAAATTCTGGTGTGGACTTAGGAGGAGGGTTTCCTAGGGTGCCTGGTCTTCTAGGTCCGTAGGGGCACAACGTGGCGGTTGGTCCCCCACGGTCGGTCATCGAGGACTTCTCTGTAGTCAGGATCATTCAAGAATCCTTTAAGATTATCTCCATTTAGTCCATGTAAGAGCACATTCCCCTTTAGAATGCCAAACTTACAATCGACTAATGGGGAGAGGTATTTAGTTGTAGGCCATCAGACCCGATCAATGCCCCACCCTTGGTAGATGACCTTAATCTTTCCCCGGGTATAGACTATTGACCTCCAAAGAGGGTCTGGTTGTCTCTCTCAATGTGAGCGTCGGGATAAGGCTTGTGGAGGGATGAGGCTTGTGGAGAGTCACTGACGATGACAAGAGTCAGGATGTTGATCTGGAGAATCATCCGTGACTCAGGAAATCAGAATGCCGCTAAAGAGAATCGTTTGTGACGTCAAGAGTTAGGATATTGATATGAAGAATTATCCACGACTCAGGGGGTCGGAATGCCGCTGTGGAGAATCATCCGCGACGTCGAGAGTTGGGATGTTGATCTGGATAATCATCCACAACTCTGGGGGTTGGAATACCGTTGTGGGGAATTATCTACGATGCTGAGAGTTGGGATATTGATCTGGAGAATCATCCGTGACTCAGGGGGTAGAAATGCTGCCGTGGAGAATCATCCGCGACTCTAAGAGTCGGGATGTTGGTTTGGAGAATCATTTGCTACTCAAGGGGTTAGAATGTCACTGAGGAGAATTATTTCCCAACGCCGAGAGTCAGGATATTGATTTGGAGAATCATTTGTGACTTAGGGGGTCAGAATACCACCATGAAGAATCATCTGTGACACTGGGGGTTACGATGTTGATTTGGAGAATCATTCGCGACTTCGGGTGTCAGGACACCATTGATGGAGATAGGCTGGAGGGTGCCAGTCTCCGTCTCTGGTGGGACGAGAGGCTACTCGTCTCCACCTTTGGTGGGATGAAAGGTAGCTCGTCTCTGCCTTTGAGTTGTGCCTGTTTCTCGACTTAAAGCACTCCTCTGAGGTATGTTTATAGCTGTGGTAGAACGCAACACTTGGTCATTGCCAAAGAAATTTTGACTGTGGTAGAACGCAACAATTGGTCATTGCCAAAGAAATTTTGATAAATCTTCGCAGAACTGGATTACTGTGATGAAGAGCTTTTCAACCTGGATGGCTGGAAGGAAGCGAAGTGCTGAGCTGACCAAAAACCCGACAGGACAGAGCCTGAATAAATATCTAAGGGTCTTCCCATTGGTGCTTGGAAAGCAGGGGCAGAACAATAGAGGAGTTTCGGTATATGGGGTTTATCTGGGAGTATGTAAGACGTCTAGGGCACTACCTCACCCAAAACCTCATCCACAAAAGGGCACCTCATCTCCACAGGGAGCCTAGTTGTTCCTCTTCCACTTTGTATCTCTTTTAGGAGTGCTTCCATATTGTCGAGGCTATATTCAGTGACGACTTCCCTCCTGGGCACTGCACACACACGGTTAACCGTTGCTCAGACTCTGCGATGGCGCAAGGGCGGCAAGTAGGCGCCTGCCTGATCGCTCAAATTTAATACCCTATTTAAGCGTAAAATATTAAAGTATAGTTTACTTAAGTACAGGTGTCGAACCGCAGGGATCGGTCATGTAATTATCATTTTTTTTTTTTTTTTCTTTCCTTGGAGGAAACGAATTTTAATTTTGATTTTTTGAGTCGCGAATAATTCTCCAGGTGGGATTGTGGGTTTAGTATTTTTGGGAGAATCATTCGCAACTCCGATCTTGTAATACAAAATAAAATACCAGGTAGGATTGTGGGTTTAGTATTTTGAGTATTATGTTGTTGTTGTATTTTCTATTCAAATCAAATTTGTGCAAATGAGTGTTTCTAACTACAAGTTGGAACTACTCAGAAAGATATGGATTGTTATTCTCTGACATGATCTATCTTCGGTATTTAATTTCTACACTACACTAATCTAACTAATATAAGATAAATTAAAATCTAGGAATAAACCATCTAAACCAATAATCAAATCTAGGAATAAACCATCTAAACCAATAATCAATCCCCAAGAAAAATATTGTGTGACCATTAGATTTAGACCACAGGTACAAGATCTAATGTTCTGCCAGTAATTGGATCTACACCAAAATCTCTACAAGAATATATTAACAATAAATTCAATCACAATAATACTAAGGTAAGAACGAGATTCTTGTCACACAATTGTTACACAAAATCCATCAATGATATAGATAAATGCAATATTACGTAATATAAAAAATACCTCACCACAATCCCAACCCGGTAGAAGGCGTTTTAACCGTACACCGCCGTTTGGAATGACATTTTCTCAGGTACAACCTTCAAAAACGTCATTCCTAATTTGTTCCTTATGCTCTTGGATTTCAACCTTCAATGTAGATGGTAGGAGGTGGAAGACGAAGAAGAAAAAAAACTAAAACTATGTACAAAACTAGACTAAACTCTCGGCCAAGTAAAAGACAAAAAATCCAAGTCTCCCCACTCATTGGTCTGATTCATCCCATAAATACATGAAGCCCCCATGTGCAAGAAATGAGAAAGATGACAAAAAAAATCACTTGGGTCAAGAAAAAAGTGTTGTACCGTTTTGAACAAAAGTGTACAAATGGACAAGACGGAACAAAACAACAAAAGAAAGACAATGTTCATTAACATGTTCATGGTACTATTCACGCATGCGGATCCTATTCATGGTACTGCTCACACATGCAAATATTGTTCACGTATGCCGATACTATTCATGCATGCGTGGGTACTATTCACACTTATGCTCGGTTCGTCATGGTTTGTTCGTGTTTCTCCCATTTTGCTCTAAATTAACACCGTTTTATTTCATTTTAAAAAACCTACAAAAATAAATAAAATAACTCAATTTTTAATGGTTTAATTTATTTAAAAGATTAACAAAACTTAATTTAGTGGTATTAGATCGCACAAAATGCAGTGCGATCACACCCCCAAACCTAAATTTTTTTAGTCCTCGAGCAAAACTAATTATACTAATTAAATGAAAATCTACTCGTAGGGAACACGATTGCATTTAGTATATACAACAAGCCTTTAAACCCCTATGTCACCCTTAGTGGACGAGTATAGTCTCGTGAGGGTTTACAGTGATACTACCCACAAGCATCTCAAGTTCCTTATTCTGCATTTTATTCCTCACAAAATATTTATCAGTCATATCCAGTGCTAACATATCAAGTCAAGATCATACAAGAGTTACTGAAATAGTCATTGATCTCATAACACGTGATTTTTAGTAATATTTATTTTTGCACCCACAACATACATGTAACTCTCATTTATAATGAATTTAGCTCATAATAATTAGTTAACAACATTTAAACAATCAAATGACTTTTCCTTGAAATAAAAATATATATGTCTCTCGTTTTTTTTTTTTTTTTTTTATATCTTTTATTTATTTATTTATAAAAATAATAATTTTCTTTAAATAACTTACATGTGCAATGTTAACCCCACTGAACTTTCTAAGATGTCCGTGTAGCGAATGTTGGGCTAATAATTCCAATTTAGTTGACTCGGGGCATTAGGCGTTAAAGCACCCTTCAGACTTAATAACTCAAACAACTTAGGTTTCGAAGTTAATGAGCCACTTATCGTCTTAACAACTCACTTCCACCTTTCAATGCGAACACTCATAGCTTACTAAGGCAAGAGGCACGGTTACTTAGCTAAAGTTAATTATTAAGACCAAAAATCATTATTATTATTATTATCACAAATGTTTTATTATTATAATAATTTATTTATTTTTTAATTAATATTTTTTTATAATTTTTTTTCTCGCACATATATATATTTAAAATTCAGGGATAGGTTATTTTCATGTCAAAATTCAATAAACCAGCTCAAATACTAAATTTAAAATAAAAGAAAGTTAACATGAATGTAAGGGTCAAAAAATAAAATATTTAAAAAAAATCAGTCCAATGTTCCAATGATTATTTTAGCAAACTCAAGTTTGTACCCGACAAACATGTTATCATATGATAGATTGACAAAATTAAATGTAGAATAAAATATCAAAAAGAATACAAACTATAGATCCTAAGATTTTGATGAAAAATTAAGTATTGATATTTTGGTGGAACTAATGTTTAATTGAGTGTTTCAAATATTTAAAGTTCTAGTGATGAAGACATCAAATTGAATGCATGCTAAATGAAGATATCAAAATGATGAAGAAGTATTAAGAGTTTGAAGAAATTAGGGAAAATAACCTAGGTAAATATTAACTCTTAATATCTTATTTAGGAACACACACATGACACAAAATGAATTTTATCTTTTATGTGTGTTTTTATTAAGTATGATTATTTGCTCCTATATGAATTGAAAAGAAATATTTTTGAATGACTAAAATGGAATATAAGAATTTTATTGGAGCTTATTTAAAGATAAAAATGGATAAATGGGCAAAATTGTAAAAGAAAGTGAGTAAAAAACGAGATCAGATAAAAGATCCAGAAGTGAGCAGTCGATTGAGAAGTTGATCGGCCAATGATGGCTGAACTCTTTGAATCGAAGAGTCGACCGGTGAAAATAACTGAATACTCTGAATCGAAGAGTCGATTGACAAGTCGACTGGTGAAAGCATGACAAACTCTCTAAATCGAAGAGTCGACCGAACAGTTGACTGATGAATTGCATGGGCTACTTCCAGTATCTTTCAGTCGACTGGGCAGTCGACTGAACGTGTAGTTTCAGGATACTGTTTGATCTGAGTTTAAATCCAAAAGTACTCGTTTTTTGTTAGGATTTGAGAGAAATTTTGGGGATATTATTTATATTTGAGATATGGTTAATATACTAATTAAATTCTTTCAATATGGTTCATTAAATATTAATATTTCTCAATTTGGTAATTAAAATGGATTTTATACTTATTTAATTTAATTGAGAAATACTTTAGGGGTTTAATTGAGTGTTTTGAAAGTTGTTATTAAGTGAAATTGAATCTAAATGAAGTCCTTATGTTATAAGGGGTCTATAAGAGTTTTTAATTGTCATGACATTTGTAAACTAGCCGTTAGAAGGCTGATTACAAGTTCCTTTAAATAGACTTGCGAATTTTATTAGAAAAACTAATCATTCTAAGAGAGTTAATCATTCTATATCATTTTGAGAGAGCTTTTATAAGAGTTAGTATTCTCCAATATTGTGAGCTTTTCTAAAAGTGATTATGTGAATCAATTGCGATCTATTCTTGCTGATACCGGATTTGAAGCTATACTATTTTAATCATTATTTATGTGAATTTCGGGTGAGATATTTTCATATTGTTTATTGTTTATTATTTTATTTTTGGAAATTGATCTTAGAAATTATTTTTTATTTTTGAAGAAAATATTATTTCAAACAATTTCTTAAATCTGATTACGTGCTCCAATTTGTTACTCATATTCTTGTTAAAATGAGATTTTTGTATCTCACATATTTCTATTATTAGTTGGGATATTAATTAATTTTTATTTATCTGGAGTGGTAGAAGCTCCGAATGAGATTTACTACTTATCAATTTGTGTATTGGTGAGTTGTGACGGATTAAATATCATTGAGGATATTTAATCAAGGGTAGCTAGGTTTCAGTCTCTTCCTGTAAAGAGATTGAGGTAGTGATTCTTCCTGAATAAGAATTGTGTTTTTTGAGCGATTTTGTAACGGTTCAATCCTTATCAGGTAAAAGGATATTTGGAGTGTTTAGGCATAAAATTAATTATTTGATTTATTCAAGTATATTTTGATAATATTTTTTAATTACCCAATTCACCCCCCTCTTAGGTATTCTACTAGGTCAACACAAGCATTTACATATCCCCTGCAAACCTAAACCTTACATTGTCCTCAATGAGAAAATTACAAAATTAAATTGGTAAGGAAATATACAACCTGACATAGCAAAACTGCATACTTGGACTGAGTTGGTGTAGAATGGTCTAAAACTTGTCTGACACGACACTCAAAGAAACTCATCAAATCAAATATAAAAATAAAAACTAAAATAATAAATTTAAAAACAACAATGGGTTGCTTCCCACTCAACATTGAATTTAACGTCTTCAGCTAAACGACGAGTATCTTAACTTCCAATCCGTAGTGGATTAGTCCGTTTCTCACCTTTTGTTGATTTACTCTCTAGTCAGTAAGTGTTGAGTAGCGGGTGACACTTATAGTTCTCAACCCATTGAATGTGACATGAACCGTCCGTAATTAGGGTTGACGGTTACTCCACTGCATCAAAAGATAAACATTAATTTTAGGATGTGGTGGCATGGGTGGCTCAATCAAATGAAGATTATCCAAATATTTTTCTGATAGTTGGATCTCCTCTTCCTGATGATTTCCTACCTCGACCTCTTGCACGTACTTATTCTCAACTTCTACGCTCACCAACTCACCTTCACCTTTGTATCCTACTTCTTTCTCTGCCTCACTCACTAGTACTAGTTGGGCCAAAAATGCCTCAAAATTAGGATTATAATGTTTGGCTTCCTCACTAGTTTTACTCGGCTGTGGTCCTTTTGACAACTTTTCATGTTCACGTTCGTGCTATAGACCACTCTTCTCAACACCTACCCAATTGTCAACCTCCAAACGACTCCTTGTATTTTCTTCATTTAATAATTCAACAATTTTCTTGACTTGGATTTCTAGTCGATCTATTATTTCAGTTTGTTTTTCTAAGGTTTGGCCCTAAGATTTGTTTTTGCTCTGCTGAGAATTGTTTGATTTCTGTTGAAAGTAGACTTTGTTCTTCCAAGAGTTCTAGAATCTGTTGTCGCTTAGTGGGATCAAAATGCCTAACTTCTTGGAGAAACGATGGTTGGAATGAGGGTTGGTTATGGGATTGATCATAAGAGTACAATCTAAAAGGCTCACTATAATATTGTTGATCTTATCCATAATTATTCGAATATTAACCATACTCAGCTGGCGGATAATATGGATCAGGATAAATAATATTATAAGGATATGTGGGATTTTAGTAATTGTATGAACATTGATTGGTGAAATGGTTTGGACTTTAGTATGCCGTACGTGAGTATGGATCAGGTTGAATGACAAATCTCTCAAAGGCCTTATCCATCTACTCTAATCCCAATTTTGTTTTTTATTAAAATAACTAATAGAATAACCAGAATCATTACTTAAAGATCTAAACTCAAAGATTGGATATCGGTTAACTTGCAAAAATAAGACTAAAAAAAAATGGATGAATATATAAATGTGGGGAAAGAAAAAAATAACAAAAATCGACAATTAGCGAAGCCGATCCCCAATAATGACGCCAAAATTCAATCATTCAAATTTAATACCCTATTTAAGCGCAAAATATTGTAGTATATTGAACTTAAGTACGAGTGTTAAACCACAAGAATCAGTCTTGTAATTATCTTTTTTTTTTTTATTATTATTATTTTTCTTTCCTTGGAGGAAACGAATTTTAATTTTGATTTTTTTTAAAAAACAAACAAAATAAAACTAAATCTACAAACAAAATGAAATACCAGGTTGGGAATTGTGGGTTTAGTATTTTGAGTATTATGTTCTTGTATTTTCTATTCAAATCAGATTTGTGTAAACGAATATTCCCAACTACAAGCCGGAACTGCTTAGAAAGATATGGATTGTTATTCTTTGACATAATCTATATTCGGTATTTAATTCCTACACTACATTAATCTAATTAGTCTAAGGTGAATTAAAATCTAAGCATAACCATCAAGACCAATAATCAATTCCCAAGAAAACTATTGTGTGACCATTAGATCTAGACCACATGTACAAAATCTAATGTTTTGCTAGTAATTGGATCTACACCAAAATCTCTACAAGAACATCTTGACAATAAATCCAATCACAATAATATAAAGGTAAGAACAAGATTCTTGTCAAACAATTGTTGCACAAAATCAATCAATGATATATATAAATACAATATTACATAATATCAAACATACCTCACCACAATCCCAACCTAGTAGAAGGAGTTCTAGTCGTACATCTCTGTTTGAAATGACATTTTCTCGGGTACAACCTTCAAAAACGCGATTCATAATTTGTTCCTTACGCTTTTGGCTTTCAACCTTCAATGTAGATCGTGGGAGATGGAAGAATAAAAAGAAAAAGGAAAACTAAAACCATGTACAAGACTAGGCTAAACTCTCGGCTAAGTGAAAGACACCAAACAAATCCAAGTCTCTCCACTCATTGGTCTAATTGCTCCCATAAATACATGAAGCCCCCATGTGCAAGAAATGAGAAAGGTGACAAAAAATCACTTGGATCAAGAAAAGGAGATGCACCGTTTTGAACAAAAAGTAGACAAATGGACAAGATGGAACAAAACAACAAAAGAGAGATAATGTTCATTAACATGTTCATGGTACTATTCACATGCAGATCCTATTCACGGTACTGTTCACGCATGCAGATACTATTCATGCATGCCGTTACTGCTCACGCATGCGTGGGTACTGTTCACACTTATGTTCGGTTCGTCACGGTTTGTTCGTTTTTCTCCCGTTTTGCTCCAAATTAATACCGTTTTGTTTCATTTTCAAAAACCTACAAAAAAAAAAAAATCAATTTTTAATAATTTAATTTATTCAAAATATTAATAAAACTTAGTTTAGTGGCATTAGATCACACAAAATGCGGCGTGATCATTGCCCCTTGTCCACAAACGACCCTCTGGTCGGTCTTTGCTCTTTGGTCGGGAGATAAACCCAGGGGTAACCCTGGTCGATTCTTGGCACTAGGTCTTCGCGGAGAAGGGGATCTTGATGTAGTCGGGAAAGGATTCTCCATAGTTCTGTAGACGTCTGGTGGCGAGGCAAAGGGCGGTCCCCGGGTGGGCACCTTTTCAAAAATACCACACGAGCGTCGTGATCTTAGGGTTGCTTCTCAAGCCCTGCGGTCTGGAGAGATGGTCCCCCCTGGACGGAAAGCAATGGAAGGCGCGCGAGAAGAAACTGCACACACGACTTGAACTTACCAACTTGGTGCTCAAGGAGATCACTCCAAGATGCCTCCGAAACTCCTGAGGTTTGTCCTGCAAAAGCCCCAGAGGGCAGGATAGATGTCCCTGCCTGATCCTAGAGGGGTAGTTATTCTCGTTGATGGGAGCTGAGGGGTGAACCCTCGGGGATTCTGACATCTATAGAGAGTTGATTGCTCAGATTGCTATCTACTGCAAGAAGTTAACTTCCACGCCTGAATGTCTGACCAAACCTTGTGATTATCAAGTCTTACCCTTTCAAGAAGCTGATGATCAGAGAAAAGCTTCTTGTGTGCTTCCCATAGATGGCGCCGAACTATTGGTGTATAAAATTGGTACGCACCTCAAGTATGGTCTAGTCGGATGATAAGTATCCTTTTACCGAGGTGGAGTTGGTGGTTGAAAATTCCTCACGTAAGTTGTACTAGGTCTTGGAAGGACTGACCTGCTGTATCCAGAGTCTTTCTCCTTAGGGAGTAATAGCTACAAAAGGCTCGAGTTGGGATTTGTCCCGACGAAGTCCCTCCGACTTGACAATAAGAGCTCAGAGAGAAGAGGTACAGAAATACGTCAAGTAATCAAATGAACTCAAAGCAGTCACACGTAAAATAAAGTGTACCTCGGACTTGCATAGACCCTGGTATATATAGGCATCAAAGATGATCAGTCGGGCCTAAACACAGTTAGTTAGGTGAAACCATGTGTTTAGCCAATAATCGAAGGAGTTTAGGAGATAATCACTAAGCTTGGACTTTTTGGGCCCATTTGGCAAAACCCAGTCTTCTATCAGGCCTGTGGTGGTGAGTTGATAGAGGAGAGTGGAGATCCGTGGAGTTTTGGAGAAGAAACAAGTTAAAATGGAAAGCCGATAGAGGTGAACGGTTAAGTCCCTGAAGTTGGCCGTCTAGGAAACGGTACAGAGCTTAGGGAGGCAATGTTTCTGCGGGGCACCTTGCTCTTTCCTAGGTGCAAAGAGATTCCAAGGAGGAGCCTCGATCGGTGTATGCTCCGGTGTAGCACTGTGGATCCCAAAATATGTTCATGTCACTACAAGGATGGACACATGGCTGAGTCCTAATTGCTAACTCAATGGTGCCCGAAAATATCCTCATCAATTATATAGATATATAAATGTTAATTCAATATAGTAATCTTGAATAACTTATAGTTAGTTCAAATATATTAATCATGAAAATACATTCAGATTTTATTATTTAGTTTCTCAATAAAATTTAAATTAACGGTTGAAAATGTCTTCAACAAGTCAATGGCTCAAAATGTCTCAAATGTAAAATATGTCATAATTTATAGAATAGATGTTTTCTTATTGATTATACCTTCCAATTCCAAGCTTCTCCACAGCTTGGACGAGCGCTTCCACTTCAGACACAAAGAAGGGTCTACGAATACAACATTGTACCATATCAGACCTCTTTTACTTCCTCATTGGAACCATGGAAAATGCCTCGGCAATGATTCCTCAAGCCGAAATCAATGCTCTTGAATCGAATGCAACACCACCTTTATCAATAGACATCTTAAGAGGAGACGGTGCGGAATCATGATCGCTTCCGACGAAATTTTTGAAATTCATCATGTTGGCCCAAAGAGCTATCCAAGAAAGGAGTAAAGTGAGTAGTTAAAAAATTTAAACAATTAAATCTTTAAATACAAATAATGAATTTTTTTAAATTAATTATTATCTTGTTATGCAGTGAAAATGCGTTTAATTTTAAATGCACACTCAAATACAATATAAGAAAATAATCAATACCGTGTGGTAGCAAATTATTTGTTGCTATAATACCACAACTGTACGAGTCAAGTTTTAATGGTATAGGAAGAGTAAGGGTTGTCGTATCCACAGAGATTGGTTTAAATGGTCTTTAAGTACTGCAATTATCGTAACTTAACTTTATTTAGGCATTCAATTTTTGAATTTTTTTATAAAACTAAACTAAAATAGATACAAAAACAAAATAAAGTATGGATTATCTATGTACAAAGGTTCTAGGGGCTTGATTTCATCTTGTTATTCCCATATTTTCCTATTAAATAATTATTAATTAATTTCGTTTATTCAATAATCAAGGTCCTCATGCTATTGCTCTCTTAGTACCTCTCCCGAGCGTCAAGTGAAAGAAAACGTAATCACTTCAATACCAATATCTCTATCTAGTATTTAGGCAAAAATATTTGTTATACCCGACCTTATAGATTACGCAAGCTCTAAATATCTCTTAATCTATTAAAACTTATATTGTGTTTAACCTAAGTTCAAATCCCGAGATTAACTCTCCCAAGTGTCAAATCCCAAGTTCTCAATTCAACCAAAATATCGTATGTGAGCATAAATTGGAAGCATTGAGAAGACAAATACAATTAAATCAAAAACCTAGTTGGTAAATCTAGAACTTGATCATCTCTTGATTTCATAAAATCTTAAATTCCCAATTAGATTACTTAGATATTGATTTCCTCCCGGACTCACAACAACCTAAATTATGCACTCCCAATTTCGGTTATGAATTCAACCTCTCCTAAGTATAAAATTCGTAACTTAAACTCATCAAATTCATTGGCCACATGAATCAAACACATTAAACTTATGAGATGCATAAAATGGAATTAAAACTAACAATTAGCAAAGTATTCAAAACACGATTCAAACGAGATTATGTCAAGCCCTAGATCTAGCTATTAGCTCAACATAGGAAAATTCATAAATAATCTCTTCAATAAATTCATAGATGTAAACTTGTTCAACACAATATTCAAAAATGCAAAATTAAATCAAGATTATGGAGAGAAAAGGGAAGATAAAATGCATATTGGTGGATGTGGGCTTCAAATCTTCAACTCCAAGTGCCATCAATGGTGTTTTCTTCTTCAAATTCGCATCAAATCGCTACCATCGGGTGTTTTCTCGCCTAAAATCTCCTCCAATCTGGTTTTACCTCTCCAAAATCACATCTATCTTCTTCCGCTTCTTTTTATGTCACAATGAGGCTAAATGGGTATCTATAGGGTTGAAATTAGGATTTTTTTGTTAAAGATGGTGCAGACGGTGCTGCAGTGCGTGTTTTAGCGTGGTGCAGTGCACTAAGGGTAGAAACCTGCCCATCCACACTGATAAGAGGCCGCCACAGCGCCCTTTTGCGCGCTGCAGCGTGCTTTGGATAGTGTCGATGCCTGGTTCGTATTTTAGGCGTAACTTTCTCATTTGAATTTCAATTGAGAAGATTCAAAAGTATTGGAAAGATAAGATGTATATAAACAACATCTACGTTTTGAGTTTTTCCAAAATCAGATTGTATCATGGTCAAAATGGACTTTGAAGTTACAACACTTATTTCTCCCATTTATTTGTAATTCTACAAAACAAAACAAAAATACATCAAACTAACAAAAATACTTGAAAATATACAAATATTTGAATCTAAAAGTACTTGATTTGTTAGTAAATAAATTACTCATCACAACACATAAAATTTATCCTAATTCATCAAGTTACTCTTATTTACATCCAGTCCTCCGAGCTCTACGGAGATTTACAATCCACTTAACTCGTTAATTCCTTTGCCAGATAGCAACCAAACCTTTATAATTCTCAATTTTTTTCATAGGCTCAAAATCAACTTTTACAATCCTTGATTATTTTCACAGGCTAAGAATCAACCTACCATTATATTATTTTCATATGTTTAGGACGAACCTTTACAATCACACTTTAATTTAATTATAAGATGAATTAAAACTTAGTTATTTTAAAGGAAATGAATAACCTAATAATTTCACAGTAAAAAGATTGAAACTCTAGCTACCTGTCACACCCCACCCCGGACTTGGGTCACCCTGGGGCCGGCGTGACGTCGACATGACGTCACCTAACTGACTAGACAACCACAATAATGATAATATACAAACAAATAATATGTACAACATATACATAATTCCAACTGCTAGGGACACATTGTCCGAAATATAAGAATAACCAAAATTCGAATCCCATGAATCTCACTTAGATTCATCTCTGACACCTCGCCTCAAAATTTCTCTTAAATAACTCCATCGCCTGACCCGCATAACTCTATCTAGCGCTAGTAAGGGACCGACCGACTCCTAACTGTTTACCTGCGAGTGTACTGTCTTCTTAGTAAAAACCATTTTGTAATAATAAATCATTCTATAACATCTAAATGGATCAAGCGTAAGTATGTAAACAATGCGTAACTAGTAAAGTTCTCCATAATATAAGCAGTGGAAATAAACCCGTAAGTATAAGTTTCATCCAAATCCATCTAATACAAAATCATACCAATCACCAGAGTAAATAATATATTACCCAATATAAGTAAAACACCACATCTCAACACACACCTCAAACACACATACTGGCCAGCCTTAGTGATCATTTTAACCTCACGATCGGGAGTTTGCAACGGTACCGTACCATCCGTAGGATATGCCTTCCTACGAACACCCATCACTCCACCGAAGCGGATAATCACTGCACAGTATAAACGTCTAACATCACTCTGCCGAAACAAATAAACATCACTCCGCCGAAGCGGATCACATCACTCTGCCGAAGCAGATAAATACCATAGCCTTGACAATTTAATAACGTCATCATTAATTCACAAACCAATATTATCGTCCAATCAATACCGGCCCTCTATTTCCAAAACTGATTTTTAACCCAAAATCGTATTTCTCATTTTTCTTTATAAGAACATCCGATTCCAATAAAACCATTTTTACCTTCTTTTTTTGAAAACCATCGTAATCTTATGAAAATCCATTCTTTTTTTTCAACTCACCCAAAACCTGATTGATTCACAAAATTGTTAAAGCATTTAACGTAAACACAACCATTTTCTATCATATATAGATACAAAAATAGTTTGATAAGAAGATAGTACACTCACCTCGTTATCCGCTCTTCAAAACCTTCACTGACCATACTATATCGAGACACCGGTGCTTGCGAACCTAATAGTAACAGAGCCTAAATTAATATCTTATCTAAAACATCATAATCGTGCAATGCAGACCATATATTTCGAATCGTTAGTATTTTATGTACCACGCAATTAAAAGTGATTAATCGTTACGAAATTATTACGATTTTAGGATTTGTAAAGCTAGATAAAATTTAATTTCATGAAAATTATTCATCGATTGAAATTTCACCTGTTTCCAAATCGTTTGGTGACCACGTGATCGGTTCTAGATTTTCCTGGGGTGGTTTCTGCAAATTCTCTTCTTCTTTTTTTTCCTTTTTTTTTTCTTTCTCTTCTTTTTCTTTTTTTTCTCTTCTTTCCCATTTCCTGCGTCGGTTTTCCGTTACTGTTTGCTGTTCCCTGCAGCCGCCGGCCCCTTCCATTCCTCCCTGCTACTATCCGCCGGCCAACCCACAACCGACCACTCGCTTACAATCGCAGCAGTACACCCACAGTACTCATGCCGAGATACCCCCACACCCCCACACACATACCCACTTCCTTTCTCTCTAACTCTCCGGCGACAATTTCGGCGATCTACACACGGATCACCCACCTTCACACCACCGTTCATGTATCCACAACCTAACGCATACATACCCACACCCAGCAGAGGCACACATGCACTGCTCTCTCTCTCTAAACATACCGCCGGTGATCATCCGGCGACGCCCATACAACCCCCGCTGCCCACGCCATGCCCACACAACATAACCACCCACACACGCATCGTCACCGTATGTATAGCCACACACCGCCGGAACCAACGGATACCCACCACCTACCGTTACCATTGGACAAAATCGAAACCCACCGCCGATGCTTTCTCTTTCTCACTAACTCCCATTCACCACCGGCCACCCTACACCGGTCACAAAAACTCACCACTGACCGACCACACCCAGAGCACATACTCCACCGATCCAACAACTTAGCCTCCGTCTCTCTCTCTCTACCGTTTCTCTGTTTCTTTTTTTTTTCCCTTTCTTAATTTCTCCCCGGCAATGAGTTGTAAGAATGTATATGTATGCATGATACTAGTGGTATGAACTTCATCCCCTAAATGCCACGTCGATTGGATCTAGCTCCTTCTCTTTTTCTTCTTTTTTTTTCTTTTTTTTTTCCTTCCCTGTTTTTGATCCTGGCGGTTTGTATATATATAGATATATATAATAATAATTTTTTTCCCTAATTACATTTTCCTCCCCTAACTTCCTTTAGGGTGCTATTTAAACCCTATTTAACCTTTAATATTCTTAAAATTATCAATTTTACCCCTAACTTTTTAATTTTTATTTTCATTAACAAAAAATTTACCTCGAATTTTCCAATACTTTAAAATGCGACTATTAATGACGCACGTATTAAGATTTGGGCCTTACACTACCCTAATTAGGTACCAACCCAAACATGTCTAACCCACTCAAACTCGCAAATACAAAACAATTACAAAATTTCTCCCCACAAGAAGATTATATCATCTTAGTACAAATATACTCAATTAATAATCCAAATAATTATTACGAGATAGATACAATGTGAGGCAATTAAATTTGATTAAATAATAAATGGGTTGCACACAACAAACACGTAATTATATAATCAAACAAAAATCGTTTTAAAAGATTTTTAGGACTTAAGTTCAAAAACAATTTTCTAATAATCCTTAACTAAGCAATCAATAATTTATATAAATCTTAAAAGGCAAATAAAAAGACTTGGAATGATCTCACCAGGATTTTCCAAAGACTAAAATGATTTTGCAAGAAGAACACAAACTGGTAACACAAATAACAAGCGCTTTAGATAAAAAAAAAAAAAAAACTCGAAAGTAATATCTTGTAGAAATTTCAGCAATATTCTCGCTCTTAGAAAGCTCAAAATTGATAGTTCTTGATGTACTTAGACTCAATCTCGCAGGGCTCTATAAATAGACCTATAACTAGATCTCCAACAGCTAGTTTTCAAAATATATGTCATTAAAATATATATGTTTCATTTAAAAATGCTCTAAGAAAAACTCATTTTGGACCTTAAAACTTTTTCAATCCAAAATTCATCAAAATAGGAAGTATTAAAGCACTTTAATTAAAAGATTATTTAATTAAATGGACTAAATTAATGGAGATCACAAAATATATTAAGGATATATGAAATAAACCCAAATCCCACAAAAAGCTTTCTAGAAATCATAAAAAAACGAGATGATTTAACTAAAAAATCAAAACAGTCAAATAACTTATTGATTCAGTTGCTTGACCGGCCATATACCTCGATCGACCGCCCTGTGCCAAAGGCTATGTTAGCCTTAATCCTGTCAGTAACCTATCCTAATTTCTCCAATTCGGCTACTGTTTCATTCGATAGACAGACAAAAACCTATCGGTTGACTGAATTGATCAGAGGCTCACTTCTTTTTCTCATTTCAGATACTGTTTTCATCCGTTGACCGACTCCTTTTCTCGGTTAACCAATTAGATCAAAATGTCTCCATTTCTACTTCCAAAACACACGGTTTTGATAAGTCGACCGACCCCTTTTGCCGGTTGACCAAATTGATCCGAAAACTTAACATTTTATGCTTTAAAATATATTTTTCACTTAGGTCATTTATCAAAACCATTTCATAAATGGAGCACATAAAAAATCACATTTTAGAATCTTAAACTTAGGATCACACACGACACTTAAAATGAGTTAATTTTATGTGTGTCATGATAAAAAGTGATAAGTTTAAGATCTTAAAATGAGATATTATATGTGCTCCTTATGTGAAATGATTTTGATAATTGACTTAATTGAAAAATGTGTTTTAAAATCTAAAAAATTGTGTTTTCGAGTCAATTCGGTCAATCGAGAAAAGCAAATCGGTCGACTGATTAAAACAATGAGTTTTAGAATTAAAACGAAGTGCTACTGATCTAGTCGATCAACCAAATGAAGAGGATCAATTAACTGTTTGAAACCGTAGTTGAAATGGGTAAGAAAGTGAGCATACTGATCTAATCGGTCAACCAAATGAAGAAGATCGGTCAACATTTTGAGTTAGTAAATAAAATGGTGGAAAATTAGAAGACACTGATCTAATCGGTCAACCGACTAGGCATGGTCAGTCAACTGACTGGTGTAGTACCAATGGCTAATTGGAAGTTTGGCACAAATTGGTCAACTGAATGGAATAGATCGATCAACCGACTAATTCAATTTGGATTTCAACTAATTAGGTCTTTTGGTAAAAAACTATTTTTATGATTCTAAGAGAGAGATTTGGAGGATTTGAATATAATTCAAGTATTAACAACCTATTATGTGATCCATATATTTTGAAATTCTCTTAATTTAAATGATTTAATACTTCCTATTTCTATGGTTTTAAATTGAGAATAGTTTTATGAACTTAAATAAAATATTTGAAAGTTATTTTTTAAGTGGAATATATGGGGTCTTAGAGTGTCATTTTATGACATATCTTTGAAAAATTAGTCATTGGAAGGCTAGTTAGTAGTCTATTAATATAGACCTGCAAGAATTGAGCTAAACATCAAGAACATCCATTTTGAGCTATTATAAGAGTGATATTTTTGTTGAGATTTCTACAAGAGATTCTATTCAAGTTCTTAATCTAAAGCGCTAGCTGTTTGGTATTATCAATTTGAGTTCTAATTGCGATATTATCATTGTATTCGACGTTTTCTGCTGAGATCCATCCAAACTTTATTTTTGGCTTTCTAAAGTTATATTTATATTGATTGCTTGGTTTAGAATTATTAGATAATCGTTTTGAATTTAAAAGTCAGAAAATCTTTTTAAACAATTTTTGCCTGATTATCTGATTACGTGCTAAATTTGTGTTATCCACTTGATTAGATTGATCAGATTTTAATTGTCTCAAATTGTATCTATCACGTAATAATTATTCGGGATATTAATTGAGTGTATTTGAATTGATATGGTAGAAACTCTTTGTGGGAATAAACTGACATTTTTGTATTTGTAAGTTTAAGATGATTAAACACATTTAGGATGGTGTCTAGTCAGGTTGCTAAGTTTCAAATTTTTTTTTCTATGATATAATATTAGGGTTTAATCTTTATCTTGTAAAAATGTTAGGTTATTCTTTTATCTTAAAAAGAATATTTACGTTCTTGTGTTATGTCTTTTTGTTATGTTCACAAAATTTGTGAAAAAAAGAATATTCACGTTCTTGTGTTATAATCATTCATACTACTCCACAATGAACTAAACAACTCTACCAAAATTAACAAAAACCAAACAAATAAAAAATAAATTTGATTCAATATGAACATTCATCAAACCACAACAAAACATTAAAAAAAAAACGCATATACATTCACAAAGAACAAAACAAAATCATTTTGAACAAATCAAGACAGATCACAATTGTGCTAAATAAAATAAAATAAAATAAAAAACATTCACAAATAAATGAACAATAAATTCCACAAAAATAAAAAATAAATTACATGAACCTTCACAAATCTGAATGTGACATAAAATAATCAACAAAAAATTCACATGAACATCCATGATGAAATCAAAGAAATCTATAAGAAGCCTATGATCAAGGAAAAGAACGTTTACATGAACAAACAAAAAATTTCACAAAAAATCAAGAAAATAAAAACATATCTAATAAAATCGGCATGAGCATTCACCAAATCATAACTGAACATCCACCAAACCATATATTGGGAATGAACATTGAGATCTAGGGTATTTAACATGAACATTCAACCCCGATCTAGAAAATTCTAGATATGGAATTTTCTAGATTTGAAAATGGAGAAAGAGAGAGAAAGAGAGAAATAGTATGGTTAAGAACAAACAGTGAACAACTAAGAATGATAAACAACGGAGAATAACTGACAACTGCGAAATCCATTGCCCTCTGCTGCCGCAACGACGAAATCCACTGCCCTTTGTCGCCACAACGGCGAACCACCTCGGTGAATCACCTCCTATGACGACGATGCTATTAGCCACCTTTGTATCCCCATTGTCATCTTCATCAGTGGAGCCACCATCTGTCGTTCCATCTCCTTCCGTTGAGCCTCCGCCATCTACTTCTGCTCCAACATCCGTCACTTCTCCACCTCCTTCGACGGCGTCTCCTGTTGTATCTCCTTCTCCATCATCTATCTCGATGCCTGAATCTAGCAATGCACCTGCACTAGCACCAGGCGGTGCCTTTTTGAACAGATTCACCATCAGATCGATTGAAAATTCCAGATCTGTGTGAATTTCTAGATATGGAATTCACTAGGTCCGAAATGAAGAGAGATAGAAAGAGGAAAAGTACTGACGGGGGATGATAAACAGACGGACGACGAACATATAGATGATGATGAAAGAGATAAAGCATGGATGACGAACAAGAGGACGACGAACGAGCACTGATAGAGGGCAAAAACAAACGCGGACAAGCATTAATAGAGGCCTAGTACCGATGGAGACCTTCAGTTATGGAGGTTTTGTGCCTGAATAATGGAGAAGGAGGAACTCATGAGCAGTTGAAGAAGAAAAAGTGAACAAATAACATTAGGGTTAGGATTTGTTAGTATTTATATAGGGGTATATTTGTTAGTTCATTTATTTTTTTAAGTACCAAATGATTAAACCATTAACTCATATATGTATATATATATATATATATATATATATATATATATATATATATATATTAACTTTGTCTGAATTAACTTAAAAAACAATAGAAAGAAAAGTTTTAGTTTATAATTAGTAAGGTTGTGTGCGTTCTTGTATAAAAATGGTCAATTAAGTATTTCATTTTAAAAAACATGTACAGTGTATTGAATAAAAATTAGTACTATTATTATATTTAATTTGTGTTCAAATTATGAAGAATTTAATTTAAAGGTAAAGTTATAATGATATTTTTTTTTTCGGTATTTCATTACCTAATAATATTGTTAATGGTACTGCAGAGTAAAATATTAATTGATAATTTTTATCAATGTAATTATAATATCTTAGTTGTAAATTTTATACTGGGTTGAGGAAATAGGACGTTTAATTTTAATAAATCTCATATAATTAAGAAAATTTGGGAATAGAAAAAATTACATTTTAGTGGTATGCATTTCACGCATCGAATTTTATATTTAATTAAATTCTTAGTTTAAGCCATATCATTGTTAGGTTCGCAAGAGACGCCGATTGTGACAGTATTTCAGCGATAGCATAATAGCAATTCAAATATCGATGTGAGTGTATTGTCTTCTATATAAATTGCCTAATTATATTTTTGTACTAATTATGAAAAAACATATTTATTAAAACGGATAGTTTTATAACTTTAGATGGAACAAGTAAAAGTGATTATGGAAAGTGATTTTTTTTATTATCTGATTATGTTATAGTGTGATCCCGACAAGAAGGCATGTCCAGCAGAATGTAATTGGTCATAACAAGAGGACATGTCTTGTAGGACATTGTGTTGTGACCTAATAAGAAAACAAGTCCTGCAGGTGGTTGTTATTGTTAATCATGATGATAATTATCATCATGATATAGTGGTTTATACCACGTGTTGGCTTCTACCATTGGAGATATCGAATAACCCTGATACTGATGGCAATCTTAAATTGCATAGTTGTACAAGTTACGAAACCGTTATAACGCCCGATTGTGTGGTGAAACGATCATATGATTAGTAGGGAAGTATGCCGGCCATATTTTATCATATATGTCAAAATAATTTTACCAATTAATTTAAATGTATTTATTTTATTGTGATAATAGCTGTGGAATTTTATTTCGACTTAGTGTGCGATTATATCTATATTATGTTTGAAAAAGTGGTGTTCGATAATTATGCTTGATTCATAAATTATTTTTATATTATGAAGATAGTTCACCGATAACATATTTTGTCTTTGATACTCTAAGTAAAAATGGGTCCACTACTGGTAGTAGGTAGAGTCAGAGGGTGGTGTCATATTCTTTTGAGGCAGACAGAATAAGTGTTGATCAGAAAGTGTTTGAATTTTGTAGTGTTACAGAAAACATTGGATCAATAATAGTTGAATGTTGAGTTAGTAAATTTTAAAAGGGTTAATAGCATTTTACCCCCATATGGTTTGGCCTAATTGCACTTTACCCCCTTGTGGTTTGAACGTCGCCACTTATCCCTCTCCCCCTGGTGGTTTGTGGACCTAAGCACAACGCTAACTCCATTAATAGAAAACGTGAAACGTCAATTTTGCCCTTCCATAATTATTCACAATTATTGAGGTATAAAGTGTAATTAACCTTTCTCTCCTTCCCGTTTCTCTCACCCACCCCCCCAAAAAAAAAAAACTCTACTTTTCTCATCTATTCTCTTCAAGTGTTTATTTTTTATTTTTGGCTCTTTTTTGAGCAATTGACTTTGAATCGAGATTCAATCGCTTAGAGGATTCAATTGGAGGTATTGGAGAAAGCCGATTTGAGGAATCGAATTTCAATATGGCGGAGAAGCAGAAATAGCAGGTGCCTGGGGGCCACAGCCTTTGTCGTTCATTGCCTCCAAATCCTAGGCCAATTTTGCGAAATCGACTAATTTTATCTCATCTCCATTCAAATCTTCTCCAAATCTACTTCTCTTGAGGTATGATTCTTCATCTCTATTCGAATCTACCTCATCTTCTTGATTCGAGCTCCCTATACTCTACAATCAACTCAGAGGGGTGGCGGCGGTAGTTGATTGTTTCCTCCATCGTTCGTCACCTACAAAGCAGTCGCGAAATCGGCTCTTTCTTCCTCCATTGTTGTTCAAGATCGTGGGTTCCAAATTGGTGTAATACAAAATATGAAATCATTGTTGTTCAGGACAACTACTTGGTTGAATCTGGTTGCGATGGCCGACGGTGATCGTATATGGGCGGATCTGTTCATCGTACGTCGGATTTGGACAGACCTGGACGTTCTCGTCGGACCTGCATCGTCGCTACTGGTTCGTCTTTCTCACGCGCGATCGTTCTCTTTCGATGAGTAGTTAGGGCTTCGATTTGGCTTCGAATGGTCGTTATACGTCGGATCTAGACAGATCTGGACGCTCTTGTCAGACCTGCATCGTCGCTACTGGTTCTTCTCTCTCAGGCGCGATCGTCCTCTTTCGATGAGTAGTTGGGGCTTCGATTTGGCTTCGAATGGTTAGGGATTTCATGAATCCCATAGTCTATGTTTATGTTCTACAATTTTTTGTTCCCAAATTTGTTTCTATTTTAGGAACAAAACATAAATTTTTGCTAAGATCGTCTCGATCGATCCCCAACAATTTTAAATCTAGCCCCAGAGGTTGTCTGGCTCGATCCGCGTCTCTGCCATTTTGTTACGATCAATTTCACTGGATGGGTTCGAATCGTTTCTGTAGAGATGGGGTTTATGCATTTGAACTCAGAATCTGATGATTCGATCGATTGAATAAACAATTGGGTTTCTTGATTTGGGTAAAAATTGGGTTTATGCATTCGATATGTCGGTTGATAAGACCTTCAATTCGATTAATGATTTTGATATTTTTAAATTGGCCATTTTTATTTTTATTTTTATGCAATTTTGATGTTGCAGGGTTCAGACAATATTTTTGCACTGGAATTCGCTGCAGGGTTTGGACCTTGTTTATATAGTGTTTTAATCAGCTAAAGATATTGTTGTTGATGTATTGAAAAAGTGAATTATAGTTTTTTTATCAGTGAATTTTCAATGAGTAAATTTTAGTTTTTTAAGTATTTTGATGGGAAAAATTGAATTACCAAGATACTTCATGGTCATGGACCATGATGAAATGTAATTATTGATGTATTTTGATATAATTATATGTTGTATTATGGTGAAATTGTGCATTTTGAAATGTATTAAATGATCGTATGTTTTTAACTTCATGGGTGATAGGGTAACCGATAAAAATATGATAATTCATATTTCATTACTTCAAATATTATACATTCATTTCATTGCTATAAACATAACTAAAATTGCAATAACATTCATAAAAAATACAATTGAAAAATGAAGGTATCTCACTTTGAATAACTTTCAAATCTGCTATTTGATCACATTTGCATTTTTTTCCCGATATTCATTCAATGTCACCACCACAAACACTTGAAGAATATATGAAAAATAAAAATAAAATAAGTAGGGGTAAGAAATTGTGTGAGAAAAATGAATTTTTTGTTAAGAGGACAAGGGGTAAAATAGGAATAAAAATTATGAACTTTTGAGAGAATTCAACCAAAAAACATACCCAACCTCGAAATCGTGCGTGCACAGCCAACATGGTTAGTTTGGATGGAAAGTGTTAGATTTGCACTTAAGTCCAAGACTACAGGGGGGTAAGTGGCGAAGTTCAAACCACATGGAGTAAAGTGCAAATGGGCCAAACCATAGGGTGGTAAAGTGTTATAACCCATTTTAAAATTAATGTCGGATGACAATTAGTTATATTTTTATCTATTATTATTTAATTTATCATAGTGATGCAGCGGAAGCGTGGTGGTGGAGTGATTTGTGTTTTCTCCAATATTTATCCGTAAAATTAAAAGGAATAAACCGAGTGGCGGTCCTGGGGAGACGGGTCATTACACTAATAATAATTAATGGAGTCGACATCTTTTATATAAATAATTAAACATGTGATCCACTATTTTATTTTCTTTACACCTAGTAGTTGCTATTCAAGATGTTTTTTTAAATTATATCAACACCCCTATATATTATATAATATTACTATTAAATCCTATGTTATACTTTTAGCCCTAAAAGTTATCAAATATTTATTTATACCATAAATTTTCATAACATAGGAAATAACCCCAAAAAATACGATTTATTTTTAATAAAATATTACTTTAAAAAAAATATAAATTTTCGAGGTTACATATATTGTATTGAATATAACATGAATTTATTAGAAGTATGTAATGTTGTATATAATATGTTGATAATTTGGAATTTACCTTGATTTCCATACTTATTGTACACTGTAAGCAAATTTCCTTTGTAATGCTTGGTTAGAAAAGTCTCATCCCAAAAAACCATGGGTCATGTATGCATGCATTAAATGACACAAAAACATGCTTATAATTTCCATTGTTAGTGTCATAATCTAGTACAACAAGATATCTAGGATTGATTTTCTTGAATGTATCAACATACCATCGTAGTTAGTCGTATGCCAACAAGTGATCACCAAACACATTGTTTCTAGCCTTCTCAACTGCGAGCCCCACATGATGTTATGTTATTTCAAGAACATATCGGTTTCTAAACATTTCAACTACGTAAATACATCAAGTTTCTAGATTTTTAAGCAACTCGTCCATAGAGCAACTAGAAACAACATTACAACTCATCATTTTGCTCTTCATTATTCGGAATATAGCCCCATATGTATGTTCGTTTCTCAAATTGTGTACCTAAAAAATAAAATCATTTTCAGACTTCACATGCCCATACACGAACCATGGGCATCCTCTTGACTCGCAAAATAATTAAGTTTCCGCGACCTGATCTTTGTCATTCTTTAAGTATCAAAAATTGAATCCAATTTCTTTGGAATCATTTCGAAGAACCATCCTAAACTCACTAATGTCACCCCAACATTTTTGACTCACTTCTTGTATCCTACTCTCCCTTTAGGCTAACAACAGCACCATGTCGTAGGCTAACAACACCATCGTGTCGTCATTCTACTGCAACATATTGGAGTGACTCCTTATGTAGTCCATCTCATCCTCACTATCCCGACTTGATCCGATTTAGTAAGCACAATTGCAAGAGATAATCTCTCACTAGATCCACTAGAGTTCATTCATCGTCTTCATCACATCCATTTTAAGAGAACCTTCATGTGACAAGCAAGAATAAACATTTCTTCATAATTGTTTCGGCCAATAAGAATACAGTTTGGGGGTTTCCAGGTGGAGCATACAATATGTCGAATGTCCATTCGACATCTCAAACCATTTTTCCACTACTTTATGGACTAGTGTTCTAATTGTATTCTCGTTATTGATACCTATCATGGATGTAAACCCGTTGTATTTACATAACAATCTTTTGTAATCTAAAGTAAAAAAAAAAATCGATGTACACATAGTGACCATCACTGAGATCAAAATAACCCCAACAAAAAAGTCACATGTTGTGTATACTTTAATGTACATATGTTTAAATCCAACACATTGTTCTGTTCACAGATTTGATTAAAATATAGGGAATTTTATTATTTAGTCCTTTGTAGAGGCTAGTTTAGGATCCAGATCTGGGAACCACTTTTTTTCACCCACAAATAGTTTAGAAAAAAGTCCCTGTATTTTACCTACTTTGTTCAATAATATTTACGAATTTGTCATTTTGTCCTATGCAACAAGACAAAATTGGACACCATTAAGTTAACGTTTAAGTAAACTGTTCAGACACTATATTACAAAAATACATTTTGAATTCACTTTAATGTTGTTGAATCCATGTTTTTTTTTTCATGTTAACTTAAGGCTTTTTTATATTTTTTTTAACGTTAACACATTTTTCGTTTTTTTTTTTTTTTTTTTTTTTTTTGTGTGTGTTTCACGTTGCCACTTATTTCCTCATCTGTTTGTTTGCGTTTTAACGCATCTTTTGTCATCAGGCTATGGGTTTTAATGTTAACGTATTTTAATTTTTAGGGGTTCTGTGTGTTAACTTATTTTGCTTGAATATTTACGTTAACATCTTATCACATACTTTTATCTTGTGCACGTTAACGTTATCATATTTGGTATTTTGTCATTTTGAGCTGAATGTGTGTTTTTATTGAGTTTGCGTTAACGTTAATACACATTTTTTTTAGAGTCTCATGTATTAACATTAACACGTCAAGCATTATCCAGAAAAACATGTGTGCAAAAATTGAAAACTAATGTGCATTAACGTTAACTGTCATATGTAGTATTTTGTCCTTTTGAGCTAAATATGTATTTGGATTGAGTTTGCGTTAACGTTAATTTACATTTTATTGTCTCTCTATGTGTTAACGTTAACGCATTTAAATTTGTTCAGAAAACATGTGAAAAAAAATCACATAAACACACCCACATTAACGTAAATTGAACACCTCATCCACCTCTATCACAAATCGAGCAAAAATCACACAATCACTAATGTTAACGTTAAATCTAGCTAGAGGTCGGCAGTGGTTACCGGATTTGGTTAGTGGTGGCTGATGGTTGTTCGAATAAAAAATGAACATCACCACCATCAAACAATATAGCCGAAAACAAACATCAACACCGCCAAAGTATACCACCAAAATGAACAATATCGCCGAATCGAACATCAAAACCAGAAAAAAAAAAAAAATACTTGTTCAAAACCCACAAACATTTATCTTCCTCTTGGTCCTTCGTCAAATGCATCTTCTCCAAATCCACAAAAATTGCCGCCCAAAACTACCCCAAACCCACCGCCCTCTTCACCGTCTTCCTCTACCTGATTCTCCATACAATGCGCCGTCGTCTCTTTGATACCACCCGAAAGTCTTAGTTCGGATCCTCCCAGGAATAGACCCGATTCATCTCCTCCGGAATCTTATATCTCCGCCGATCAATATTTCTTCCCACTCCGTAACAACATCTACCCCTTTCCCATTTGCGGTGAAATATTCCAGCACCAGACCAACCAAGACGAAAACCCAGATCTGGAAACCCACCCACCACCACCGGCGAAAGACCACCGACCATGGCGATAGACCCACCGACACTGACCACGACGACAGCCTGTCCCACTGCGGACGTGCCTTCAGAAGCTCGATATCTGGGCCTTTGTACATCATCGAGAGCAGAAGTGGGTCGTCAATGCCGTACCGGACAACCAACCGGCCATCGTTGGGTCCACTCGTCGGAACTGTAATGTCCACCGACAAAGAGGAGTTAGGGATTCCATATATTAGCTAGGGAGGTCGAATTTGTTGTGGGTAGGGATTGGAGAGAGAGTGAACGCGGGTAACGTTTAAAGAGAGAATGAGGATTGTGAATCAGAAATAAAAGAGGGATAATTAACGTAAAAGTGAGAAAGAGGGGTATATATGCTTTTTCATGTCCTATTTTATGTAACCAAGGACTAAAAATTTAATTGATATCTGAATGCCAAGTGAACAATTCAAAAAGTATGAATTCTCTTAAATTTGAACTAAATATAAAAATCTCTAAAATATATTGAATGTAACATAATAGTATATGAATGACATATCCAACGCAATAAATGTAGATAAACACAACGCAAACACAACGCTCCATCATGCTTGCTTTATTTACCTGTAATATAGAACATGATGTTATATTGAGTAATGCTTTAATACTATATATTTTTTTTATTTTTTTTATGAGAAGATGTTATATTTAACCATAATATATATGGTCTGGATGCCACTTGTTCGGTTTCGGTTAGATTTTATATAAAACTAAAACTATTAGAAATATATCAAACTAAAACCGCAACCAAAATCACCCATTTTTTATAAATGGTTTTAAAACCAAATCATTTAAATTTATACAAAACTAAAACCAAAACAATGAAACCACAAAACCATTTAAGATTTTCAAATTTTATAAAAATCAAAATCAAAATCAAAATCGCGAAACCGTAGATCGCTATTTTTTTATATGTATATAATAAAGAATTTTTTTAATTAGATACCCATTTTCACACTTGATATTTGTATGGGTCCCAAATGAAAAGCCCAAACAATTTAAAACCCAAGTAATTATTTTTATTTTGAGAAAACCCCATCTTTTACATCTCAAGAACACACGCGCGACTTGTTCAGCTTTTGCTTGGAGTTATTTTTGGAAAACACCAAGAATGCTAAACAAGGTAAAAACCAAGCAGTTAATTCATTCAAAATTTGAAAATGGAAGAGATCGAACGATCTATTCCCATCTCTCGTGCCATAAATTGCAAAGAATCAATAGCGAAAACCCTAAATTGCGAATCCTATCGTCACCCCGGCGGAACGCAAAGACGGCGACGAATCAGTGGCGACGGCAGCAGATCAGCGGCGAGATTGAGCAACAATTCAAGAGTAACAAGTTTGAGTCTTTAAGTGTACTCCTCACTTCAAGAACTGTTTCGGGTTACTGCACAACAAATATTCAACCATTTTCTGATTCTTTTTGCTCTTACTATTTATTGGATAATCTTTTTGCTCTTACTATTTGGTAAATATTTACTGTAGTATTCCCAATTTTTAGGAATGAAGATGTTCCCAATTCTCAATTTTTTTTCTATACCCATTTTATTCTTTTCTACATGGTTTGCCCCTGAAATCATCTTCTGAAAGCACTACAGCAGTAATAGACAGCAGGTGTTTTGTCAGAATTCGGAATCCATCAAATGTTTCTGGTACCTGGATCCTCGAAGCTATTGTCTTCAGCTTGGGCTCCACCGTCGTACCCGACAAAAATGGCTGAGCTACTATTCTACTGCTACAAAAACAAACCTGGATTCAGATTTCTAGAGAGAGAAATGAGAGAGTGTTGCATATTGCATTGAGGTGAGGCCATGAGAGGCTATTTTTTTTCACATGAATCTCACTGGAGAATTGCGGGTTTCCTGATGGCCACTTGCAACTGCAAATATTGGTTACTCTCTTTCCTTTCTTTGCCAAACAGCCCCTTATACTTTCAAAGAATGGCCAAGTCTCTCTCTCTCTCCTCAGTTTGTGCAACTGCATGGTAGTAGCAATATATTCACCATGGTCTATCATTCCACTGTTGTATTTGTCCGCAGCATCCATGACATCCTTGATCTCAAATTCCATTAGTTTAGATCCAAATATTTATTAGGAATGCACCGTGTAATTTTTATTAAGTGAATATTAATGTACAGTTATAATCGGTTGATTATTTTACTATACATTTTTAGAATTGGTTGAATATTTACTGTACAAATATAATGATTGAATATTACTATACAATTATAATTGGTTAAATATTTATTGTTCAGTTATAATTGGGTGATTTTTTTATATACAACTTTCATGAATTAAATATTGATGTACAGTTATAATCAGTTGATTTTTACTATACAATTATAATTGGTTGAATATTAATGTACCCCTTTCATGAATTGAATATTTGACGCACAGTTATAATCGGTTGAATATTTTGATATACAACTTATAATCGTGATTTTTGCTACACAGTAAAAATCTCAAGATTGATTGCTACACAGTAACTATTCTAACAATTTGTGATAACAGAAACAGTAGTCATCTCTATTTGTGATGAAAGCAAAGCGAAATTCAAGAACACAATTGCATATATGTGATTTTGCTACACATCAACAATTCTAACAATCCAAACAGTAAATATTTCAAGAAATCAAGCACCAACATATCAACCATGAAAAAGAATAAACCCCACGTCAAAATTCGATTTTTGCACAGTAATATTCACCCAAATAGACACAAGCAAACAACAACAATGTCAAGAAACAGTAATATTCACACACACGGACACAGACACAATCATAGACAGTAATATTCATACACACACACACAATTCATCTCTCAAGCGTGAAGCCCTTTCCAGCTATAATTGTTTGCTGTCATCCTACACTGCCACAATTCATCGATGTTACTGCACAATAATTTTATTAACAAGACAGATGAATATTATTGTCCACATACTGATCACTCACAATAAGATGAATATTACTTCACAATAATTTTTATTGTAACGAAATAATTAATGTACAGTAATTCTTTATTCAACTCGAATTCTAGAAGATTAGATAGATGTGTATCCATATCGACATAGTCCTCTTATTTTATTTTATTTTTAAGACTTCAGTTTGGATTAAGGTTTGGAACTGGAATTCTGGATGGTAAGTTCACCATATATGGAAAGTTCAGGTGATTGAAATTTAACAATGTTATTCATATAAACATAGGGGGAGAGAAATTTTGATCGACAGCAAAATTCAACAATTCCGGTGCCGCACAAAAATTCAACATCTAAACATTAACAAGAAGGGTTTTAATCTCTATAAATCTAACTAAACATTAATTTTTACATCCAGTACCGATTTGATCAACAACCACACATTAACAGTGAAAAGTCTCAAAATATGAATTCAAAACAAGTCTTCAATTCATGTTTTTTGCTACACAATAATAATCCATATAAATCAAACATATTTTTTTTGCTATATCAAATATTACATCACAGTAACGATTCGATAAAAATTCCACATCAATAATGAAATGTAACAAATTATCAATCCAAAACGAGTCTTTTAATTCGTGATTTTTGCTACACAGTAAAAATCTCAAGATTGATTGCTACACAGTAATTATTCCAACAATTTGGGATTGGAATCACAGTAAAAATTCTAAACATCAAGTAATGCGATTGAAAAATCGATTTTTGATATACAGTCAATTTTTAACATAAACACCCACAATTACTATGAAAGAAAGTGAAAAGTACTTGAAAGAAAGTGTCACCAAATGGTTAATTTATATATTAATTTAACAAAAAAAATTAAGTTTCAACAACAACACCTACAACAAAATTAAGGCCCAATCTAATATCTTATATAAAAGTGGGGCTCTAATTAAAAATTCCATATATATATATTAATTTAACATCAATTTTTGCCATATATTAACTAAACATTAAATTTTACACCACAGTTACGATTGCTCAACAACCAGAAATCAACAGTGAAAAGTCTCACAATGTGCATCCAACACAAGTCTTCAATTTCTGTCTTTTGCTACACATTAATAATCTATATAAATTAAACATTTTTTTTGTTATACACTAATTAAATATCAAATATTACACCACGGAAACGATTTATACTACACATTCACTAACCATCAATTTTGGAATCACAGTAAAAATCACAGACATCAAGTAATTCGATTGAAAAATCGGTTTTTGATATCCTGTCAATTTTCAACAAAAAACACCCACAATTACTATGAAAATCAACAACCCTCCCATCGATATTTGAGTTTTGCACAGCAATAATTAAACCCTAAATTCAAAGAATAGATGTGGATAAATGAAGCAACAAATATAAAACTCTATGTAGCAACTTACCGGCGACAAAAACAACGGCGACGATAAGAGGAATTTTCGGCGATGACGTCTGCAATGGAAAACAATGGTTCTTGTGTGCAGAGACTATGTGTGTATGTGCGAATGAGACAGCAAACTACACCAATGAGGATGGACGACGACGGCTGGGTCTGGACGGCTACATTATGGCGCTAGTAATGGACGGCGACTGACGGCGTTTGAACTGAACGGCGACGATTATGGCGCTAGTAATGGATGGCGACGGCAACGCGAATGAGTTTTTGCTGTGGAATAAAAATGAGGGCTTCGTCGAATGGGTGCCTTCCAATTTGGGGACCTCTGCAAATCGCCCGGTTATTCTTGTTGCGAAAAGGCAAAAAAAAAGCTCCAATTTTTTAGTTTTCCTATTTTGATTGAGGTTTCCCCCTAAATTTACTTTCCAAATAAAGAGAGGTTCACGTGCCTATTCCACCAGGTGAATATTACGGCTGCAACATGGGTTCTATTTTAATTATATATTGGCATTGGAAAAAAATTTAATATATGGGTAGGTTTTGGGCCCATATTAAAAAATCCTATAATAAAATAGGAGATACATAACAACTCTATATAAATCTCACCCTTTATTCCCTATAAAGAACCGTCTTGATTAACTCGAAGCAGTCTTAAAATTGAACGCCGCTCATTTCCGTCCACCCATATGCAACACCTAAACCCTAAACCACAAAAAAAAAAAATGGTAGTTTCCTTCTTTCCATAGCATTCAGCTGCCCCTTTCCTCTCTTTCCCCATTGCCACGATCATTTTAGCCCCCAAATCATACAGAGATTCCATCTCTGCCGTCGCTCTCTCAGTGAGACTATCCTGATCTCCCTCTCTCTCTCTCTCTCTCTCTCTCTCTCTCTCTCTCTCTCTCATTCTCAATCTCCGCTTTGGAGGCCGCCGCCGCCGCTACCACCAATGTCCCCGCTACACCAGTTCTACTGAGCCGTCGATCTCGCGCCTCACACCTCCTCGCGCCACCATCTTCTGAAATCGTCAGGTAGGTCTCTTTATCGCCGTCGCGCCTCCACACCTCAGGTAGGTCTTAATCGAGCCGCTTTTCCGCCGTTCACGATAGATTTCACTTAATGGATTACCCCTAGATTTGTTCGCATCGTTGTATAAACAGAGGTGATATTTATGTGTTTCTGCTTCTTCAGCAAACGCCTTGCTCTCTTCTAAAGGTGTCAATTCTGAAGGCAGTGTTCGGATGAGCCGAAAAAAAATTGATTTTTGAGATGAACCCATGTTAATTTATACCGCTTTATTTTCTAATTTCATACTCCCAAACAGTACCTTACTGTTTTTTGTTGAATTTCACTATTTTTTACTCTTTTTTTTTGCAGTACAAGCTTTGAAAAGTATTAAGTCTTCTCTGAAAGACCCTCTTGGTGTTCTTGAGAAATGGGATGATACATCAGTTGATCCATGCAGCTAGATAATGGTCGATTATTCATTTGATAATTTTGTCATTACTCTGTAAGTTTTCGAGGAAATCTATCTTTAAAAAATTGTAATTTTTTTCAAAAATATCTAAAATTATTTGTTTCTTTTACGAGTGATTAGGATGTTTGAATGAAGATGCACTACTTAAGAAAAGTGTCATTACTGTTCATTTCCGGAATGCGCAGTGGCAGTGTGTGTATTGTCTGTAAATGCTGCACTCAAGTTTTATGTTCTATATGTGTGTATTGTCTGTAACTGTTTTGTGCATTTTTATCATTTACTAGCAGCTGGAAATGGATAACATGAAGATTGTAACTGATGTCGACCATTCTTAATTGTAGGGATTGTCTCATTCTTGATTTGATTCTTTTTAGGGATTTTTATTTGCTTTCTTTATTTTAGGTTTTTTTTTTTTTTTTTTAGATCTTCGCATGCATGCGAATATATTACTCTCAATATCTTCAGGTAATTACTTTTGTTTTACGTAAGATTTTGTTTTTCTATTGATTTCTTTAGTTGTTTCTATAGATTGTTGATTAATTGAGTTTAGTTATTTAGCAAGTTTGGATCTATTGCTATTAATTGTTGAATTTAACTTTTATGCTCTATATGTCTGTATTGTGTAT
This sequence comes from Eucommia ulmoides, assembly GCA_016647705.1. NCBI lineage: Eukaryota > Viridiplantae > Streptophyta > Magnoliopsida > Garryales > Eucommiaceae > Eucommia > Eucommia ulmoides. Next base: position 2,494,944 of record CM028338.1, read on the forward strand.
AAATGTTTTGTGCATTTTTTATTATTTACTGGCAATTGGAAATGGATAACATGAAGATTGCAACTGATGCCGGCCATCTTTTTCTGTGATTTTTTGCTCTTTGGGATGAATGACAGAAAAATGAAGACGTTGCATTTCTATATAAAATTGTCTTCCCTCTTAGGATATGTTTATTTTGTGTTCTTCATAATTTATTTAAAATTTTATGATTATATTGTTTAGTTAGTAGATTTTTTTTTTTTCATTTTATTTAGTTATGGCTCATTTCAAGTGTGTAGTTGGATTTGAATGAGGTGCTTTTCTCCACATACTTAAGTGTCTTGCATGAGTATGTTCTTTGCTATTTTTTAGTTTTGGTTTATTAGATATAAATGAAGTTTTTCTCATATTCGGTTTTAACTATTCGAACAGATATTGATTGATACATTTTTTATATTCCAGGTTCATTTTGTTCTTGAGTTTATATTTTTTTTTTTCAGTATTTTTATATTACAAAACAGTCTATAGACTTGATGCAAGCGCGAGTTTCATTATATTTTGTAAATTTGTAATTTTTTATGGCCAGGATGTTTTTTTGTAATTAGATTGTTTACATCTTTATTTTATGTTGTTTTTTTTTTGAATATTTTTATATTAGAAAATAGTTTTAGAGTTTATCTAAATGTGAGATTTGTTATATTTTATAAATTAATGTTTTTTTCGTGTTATTTTCTAAACATTGAATTGTATTTATTTTTTTAATTATTATGTTACTTTTAATATGTGGCTTTAGGCACTTATATGCTTGTATAAATAAAAACATAACTAAAATATAAAACATTATTTTTAAAAATTAAAATCAAACAACAAAATAATCCTAATTAAATTTTTTAATCAGTAACCATAATTAAAGAAATAGAGGAACAATTGCGAAATCATTAGTTAGAAATGAAACCCTAAATTTCTTTGCACACGTGTATATATAAGAGGTGTATATATAAGAGGGATGAAAGTGTAAATAAATTAAAAAAAATATATATATATTAGGGTTAAATATATATATATATATATATATATATATATATATAAAAAAAAATAAGGGTATATATTTAATGGAAATATATCTAAAATATCGATTTTGCGGTTTGATTTCGTGATTCGGTTTTGTGACTTGGTTTTATGGTTCGGTTTTGCGATTTCTATCCCAAAATTAAAACTAAAACCAAAATCGCTTTAATGGCTAATTTAACGACATCTATCTCAACAACATATTCCCATTCTCGTCCTTTTTTGTGTCTCCTACTGAAAAATTATTAATCATTATTGTAAACGAAACAAACTGTTCATAACAACTCGAACACGGTATAATAGTTTATTCGAAATTCGTTTATTTAATAAATTAACCAAGTTTAAATTTTTAATTAAATGTATTTATTAAATAAACAAACAGTTTTATTCGTTAATATTTATGAACAACTCAAATAATATATAATTAAAATATTTTATTAAATATTTAATTAAAAAAATTAGTAAAATAGACTCTTAAATGTCTTTAATAGTACAATCTTACATATCAAATTTTAATTTTATAAATTTCTATTTAATCTGTTTAATTATTATGATTGATTAATTATTTGTAAATTTGCATTATTGTTTTTTATAATTTTTATATTTAGTTCGTTGATAAATTAAATATTTGAATTTTGTATATAAATTTTCAAAGAGAGATTATAAATAATTAATTTTATTAGAAAAAAATATATTATTATATAGTTTTTAAGTAAAAACAAAAATACCTCGACTAAGCTCTCGAAGAGTTCGATTATTAAACGAACCAAACTTGAACATACTATTTTAAACTTAGTTCCAACTCAGCTCGAATTCAAATAGTAAAAATAAACGAATTAAGTTTCAACACTTAGGGCTTGTTTGATAATTAAATTATTTTTTGTAAAATCTGACTTTCTCTGTTTTTTTAATTTTTTTCAATTTCAATTTTTTTTGTTTAATTTTTTTATATTTTATTTTATTATTTTTATATTTTATATTTCACTTAATTATATATTATTTAATTTTATCTATGTACTGTCCTAAGAAGAGTAATAACATTTGCGGCGATTCTTTCTATGAGATACTATTTCTTCTTCATCTTCTTCCGATTGATCTGTGTTATGTGTAATTTCATAGCAATTTTTTCGAATTCTTGTCGACATTGTTGAAATCTATTGATACTTAATTGTTTATATGTTCTACGTGTTTCAGATTCAATTTTTTTTTTTAAATCTTGATTCAATGGTAATTATATAAATTAAATAATTTTCAGCATTCAAATTATGTAATTATCAAATAAATAGAAAAAAATTTAACACTTAAATTTTCAGCATTTAAAATTTAATATTATCAAATAATCTTCTTAAATTTTCATTTTCAGTATGTTATCAAACATGTATGTCCGGAATAATTTAGAGCCCACATGTAAAGCATTTGGGTTTGATGGACTAATTTGCAGCCACGTTTAAAGCATTTGGATTTGATGGACTAATTTGCAGCCCACGTTTAAAGCATTTGTGTTTGATATTATTCCTACTTTTATGACTTGTGGTTGCTAATTTTCCAATTTCTATTCAATTATAAAATTAGTTTTTATTATTTTTTTGGTGGTTACAATAAAACTAGTATAAATTGAACCCAATACCTCATGCCTTATCCGACAGTCATCACCAAAAATATAAACAAAAGACACAGACCACTAAATGGATTTCGTCACACTTCTCCTCCTCTTCTCCCTTGTATGGGCATGCATCCATTTTCTCACTATTCCCATACGCCGGCGATCGGCTGGCAAACTCCCGCCAGGACCATACCCTTTTCCCTTCATCGGAAACATCTTCCTCCTCGGCCGCCAACCTCACCGGTCTTTTGCTGCCCTCTCAAAAATTTATGGCCCCTTGATGTCTCTTAAGCTGGGCAGTATCACAACTATAATAGTGTCGTCGCCGGAGGTTGCGAAGGAGGTTTTCAAAAGACATGACCTGGTTTTAACTAGCCGGACTATCCCTGCCGCCGTCGGAGTTCACAACCACGATCGGAGTTCGATAGCGTGGCTTCCTGTGGGGAACCATTGGCGCCTCCTCCGGAAGATAATGAGGGAGCATATATTTGCTTCGCAACCGCTTGACGCCACGCAAGGGTTCCGCCGACAGAAGGTATATTATATTATTCTTTGTTACCAAATTAATTATCTTATTTTATTTTAAATGTTTCAATTTACTTATTACATTAATTTAAAAACATTATATAAATACGCCAAGTGCATAAAAAATAACAATAAATACAAATTTTATTTTTTGATTTTTTTTAATATTTTCAATTTATGATCGCTAATTTTTTATATTAATTTTTTTTTTTGGTATTTTATTTTCATTTTATTTTTTTATGTTTAATCTCCGTTATTCAATATGTTTTTTTTTTGTTGTTTATTTTCTATGTTTTTATTTTTAATATTTTGTTTTTTTTTCTATTAGATTATTCTTTAAATGTAAAAATGAAAGATCAAAAAATAAAATTAATTACAATCAAATTTTAACGGCAAAATTTATTTTGAACATGTAATTTACAAGACGATTGTCCATTTCCAAATATATTAATACTAATGATTGTCCAAGTGAAAGGGACTTGAGCTCCTTAAGCAACACTTTCAGATATCGAACCTTGAGAAATTGTGTATGAAAAGTACTCTGTTGGGAGAGGTATCCCGCTTCTGGCGCCCGACAGTATCTCGAGGGATTAGTCTTCGCCAATCGTGGTGCGGGGATACCTGGGAAACCAAAAAAAAAAAAGTAAAGTTCAACTACACTCAAATTTTAAAATTTTAAGAGTAAAAGTAATAATTTATTCAATTTATCTTTTTAATACTAGCTTCAAAAAGCTTATTTTTATACAAATTGTTATCCCTAGAATAATTTTTATTACTTTTTATTTTTTTGGTAAAATATCTTTTCTCCACAACTTTATCTCTCTATTTTTCATCAATTCAATACTTTTTCTGTCTATAACTGTTTCTGTATGATTTTTTTCATGTAAAATTCTATAGTATTAATTTTGAATGATGGTTGTAATAGATAGATATTTGATTGTTTTAAATGAAAATTGTTAAAAAAATATAAGTGAGTATTTAAATTTTGATCAATTTTTAAGTAATACGAATAGATTAAATAAGGGTTAATTACACTTTACCCCCTTATAGTTTGGTTTATTTGCACTTTATCCCTTGTGATTTAAATGTCATCACTTACCCCCTATGGTCTTGGACTTAAGTACCACAGTTACATTTTCCGTTAACTCTAATGGTCAATGGACGAAAGTAAACGGAAATCTGTTAAATAGTATTAAATGACATTTATACCCTTAATACTATTTGAAAAATTAGGTAAGGACTATTTTAATACTATTTGAAAACTTAAGGGGCAATAAATGTATTTTTTCAGATCACTCCCTTCTTCTTCGTTTGCTCTCCGTCTTCGCTATCCACTTCGCATGCCATAAATTTTGCAAATAGATCCCTTGAATTAGTTAAAACAAAATGACAAAATTACCCTTAATTTCAAAATAAACAGACACAATTACCCTTGGTTTTAACCACGGCACTTAAGTCCAAGACCATAGGAGGGTAAGTGATGACGTTTAAACCACAAGAGAGTAAAGTGCAAATGGGTCAAACCACAAAGGATAAAGTGTAATTAATCCATTAAATAATTATTTTGATAAGTACTTAACGCATTTAGTTCCAAGAGTTAAATTATGTTACCAAACATGACTTAAATATACGTTTCAATTCCTTTGCGTGGGGAATGAACGATGGATATTTTAAAACCGAATGAACAATGAATATTAAATATTATCTTGCTATAAGTTAAGAACATATCCGAATGTATACTGGATGTATTTAATTTGAAATTGATTTTTTTTCTTAAGAATATTCTGATAAGTATATCGCTATATATTATGATCTATGCATAAGGATAGTGTAAAATAGAGTTCTTATTATTATTAAATTAATATTTTAAATTTTATTATTAAAAAATGGATGAGTTTGTCATAATTCTCAAACCCCTAAGTTGCATTTGGTACTCTGAAATGGAATGGAATTATAATAGGATTAGAATTAATATTATAATAAAATAAAATAAAATAATTTTTATCATTCTTATATTTATGACAAAAGTAATTACATGTGACATTAGAATAATATCAAGGGTAATATATTAATTTAATTAAATCTCCAAAGGATAAAATAATTAATTTAATTTAATTTAATTCTAATTCAAATATTTGGTTAATATTTTGTCTTATTTTTTGATCAATAAATTATTAAAATCTAATCTCATGTAATTGGGATTAATTAATACCAAATTTATCTTGATATTGGTTAATCACACGCTTTGTGGGATTAAGAATCCTTAATAGTGAGAATAAGATTTAATCTCATGTACCAAATGTAGGAATGGAATGGCCATTCCAATCCGGTCTTGAATCCCAAATACCGAACGTCACCTTATAAGCCGGGAATGGTACTCCCGGCTTTAATATAGTCACGGGTACCATTTTCTACTTATTTTCATTTATTTTTTTTAAATTGTTGTAAATCCCGATTTTGCCAAATATAAAAATAAATAAATAAACTAGGGGTGCTACCCCGGTTTTTTTTTTTAATATAAACATGAAGCTGGAAGCATAACCTCCGAATTTATAACAAGCCAAATATATTTCCTCCGGCTTCCACTATACTTAGTAGCGATGTGTGTATTTGTGTGTTTCTTTTAATTATACTTAATAGAGGTGTGTGTATTTTTGTGTGTGTTTTCTTTTTTGGACTTTTTAATTTTGTGAAGGTGGTAATAAAAGAAGAAAATGACAAACTATTTTTTTACTTTTTATTTATTGGATTTTAAAATAATTTTAAAAATAAAAAAAATATTAGATTATCTTTCAAATAAACTACCAATAATATTATATCTATAAAGTCATTTTGTATTTGATATTGTAATCAATTTTAACTAAAGTACTGAAAATAAATTAAAATCATTTAAAAATAATTTCTTTATAAAAATATATAAAAATAAAATAAAATAGAGAACTGTATAATAAGAACCGACAAACTAATAAAATTTCAATGTTAAAGAAAATACAAAATTAAGGTAATATTAGGTAAAAAAAAAAACTAGTGTAGTTCTTTAATTTGAATATTATAACAATTCATAAATATTTTATTGTCATTCTACCCACCAATGCAAATTATAACAATTCATAAACATTTTTTTTGGTCATAAATATTATCTTATTTTTCATATTTACAGGTTGTTATTATACACTTCTTTATTTTTTAATTTTAATTTTTCCTATTTTTTAAGAGAATTAATTTTTTAAATCATTTTTTTTTCAATTTTAAAATTATTAGTGACTTATTTGAAAGATAATCTTTTTTTTTTTTTTTTTTTTTGTCATTTTACTTTTTATTTTTGAAAATATTTCAAAATCCAATAAATAAAAAGTCAATATGAAAAAAAAAAATAAGCATTCTGTATTTTGTATTTGATAAGAAAAAAATAGTTTGTCATTTTTCTCTTTTATTACAATCTTCTCAAAACTAAGAAGTTAGGGAAAAAAATAAATAAATAAAAAAGGAAAAAGAAACACGCACCCCTATTATGTAAATTGGAGAAAAAAAATACACAAACACAAACTCCTATTAAGTATAGTGAAAATTGGAGGTAATACCTCTGGCTTGTTATAAAGCCGAAGGTTATACCTCCTGTTTCATGTTTATATTAAAAAAAAAAAAAAAAAAAAACTTATAACCAGGATAGCACGAGTTCTTAACCAAAAAAATATAATTTAAAAACTTAATTTCTGAAAACAATAGAGTTGAAACTTATTTACAGGACTGAAGTAAAACGTACTTGCGATTAGCGTTTTTGTAAAAACGCATTTGCAAAATGCAGATTTAAGGGGACGGAATTCGAGGTGAAAACGCAAAAGGGATTTGCGTTTCTTTAAAAACGCATTTCCCTTTTACGTTTTCCAAAATAGAAAAAAAAAAAAAAAAATTTAAAAAGTGTGAAAAACGCAGAAAGATTCTGCGTTTGCATTTTTCAAAAAACAAGAGTAACGCTTGTCTTGTTTTGCAGTGCGTTTTTCTTTTTTTTTTCAAGAGCAGTTTTGCAGTGCATTTTTCATTTGTGCTGCCATGCATTTTTTTTTTTCAAGAGCGTTTTTGCTCTTTTTTTTTTCAAGAGCGTTTTGTTTTTTTTCGCCGTTTTTCTACCTTTTTGCTCATTCATATTTGGCTTAGAAGAATCATTTTGTGATTAGTGTGAAATAATTCCAAAAAAACAAAAATAACATATGCGTTTTTTTTAAAAAAAAAAAATACACTAATTGAAATGAAAATAAAATTACATGTGAATATATAATACATTTCTACAAATTATAATACATGTTTTCATTGGGTTTCTATGTACCACACCCCCTACGTTTGATATTTTTCCATTGTCGCCGTAAAGGAAATGGAAGTTCTTCGATGTCATCTGTCTGAAAATGATCAACTTGAGTAATGTGTCTCAAGTCCATAGTAGATGGATATGTTGGTTCCTCCACGATGGGCAACAAATGTTCATCATTTCGCTCCCATGGGATCGGCGACATGCGTCTTTGAATTCCTCTGGGTACACCATGTGTCACACTAGGAACAGATACTGAGCTCGATGATGGAGCATCCATCATCGGGGTGACAAATGTGTTACCCACTGACAATTCGCAACTGACACCCAGTTCGGTACCATAATCTGAAAAGAAATTATCCATCCCGTAGGTAGATGGTCCGGCACTGATGTTGTCATCCAACGGCAGATCTCCTACGCGTTCTTGTCCCGGACTCGGCATCTGGTGTGGCAACTACCGACGATAGGCACGGGAACAAATGTCGTGCGATAAGTGTGTAACCCGTTCAAAATCTCCTGGTTGTCTTGTTTGAATTGCAAGCTCACTCATTCGCATCAGGTCTGAAATATCTGGTTCCTGCAACATAAAGTTAATTGCACCTAAGTAAATGAACATTACACAAAATAATAAATATATGTTCTAATTAAATTATACTTCTATCGTCGGACGACCTCCTACTGCATGATAGCCGAAGTTCGGTCGGTAAGATGGGTTCACTATGAACCGCCTTGTGACTCCTCAATACCAGAGCATGTAATCATCAAAGACATTTGTACCAACCTAAAGGTTACTCAAATTTGGTGGTCGCCGGCTATCCCATGCCTGTATATGTGCCTTGTGCACTATCGACCAGTCTGTACCAAATTTTTCCTTCCGGTTATTGAAATGCATATCCTTATATGTGTCGCTCAGCCATGGAATTCCTCGGCAAAATCCAAACTGTCGTAGCGTACGATAAGGGTAATGGTACTCTACGATTTCGTAGCATATTCGAGGCACAAACGTCATCCAAATTTCTTGGTCATCCCGACAATATTGTGGTAATTGCTCCAAGAGGTCAGTTGGATACGGCATCCAAATCACCTTGCAAACAACATACAAATAAATTAATTAAATAATAAATATAATCATAAATAAAATATCGGTAACATCTTACGTAAATCTATAACTGACCTCATAATTATGTAGACGATCTAATTGATCACGATACACAATCAACACGTGCATCGGCTCGCTATCCAACTTGAAAAATACTTTCCAACTGTATGCAGCCATAAAAATTAATTATTACTACATGAAATGAAATATTTGAATTGTGTAAACATTTATTATATAATAATGTACCGAGACCCCCAAGGGGCGCCTGGGAACCTCAGGTCCCCTATCTGTAGGTCACACATACCGTTGTCTCGGGAGTCATTCCCATGCCCAACACTGTAATAAAAATAAGGGTCTCGAAATTTTTTTGGTCTCCTTACGACATCCCTTGCACAGCTCTCGATACAGTATTACTAAAGTGGCACTGCCCCAACTATACTAATGCGACCCAGACATATCGCGCAACAGTGGTAAGTACGCTAACTTAACCAAATTATTAGATTTATCAGGTATCAATATTGTCCCAATCAATATAAGGCAGTATGCCCTAGTGTAACACTGCATAATGCCCTCATCGGCGTCAGCGGGTACACGATCGAAAGTGGACTGTAACCATTTCAGGTTCAGACAACCGCCTTTAATTTTGTCCTCCGGAGGTGTGTGACCGAGGAGGATTTGGCAAAGTTCTTGCCAACGTACGGTCGATAATGTGTCATCAGACCCGGTAACTGGTCGTCCATTCACGGGCAGCCCAAATAACACTACTATGTTTTGAAGCGTCACTGTCATCTCACAAGTCGGTAGATAAAACGTATACGTCTCTTGACGCTATCTCTCAACCAGAGCCATAATCAATGCGTGGTCTAACTGTTTTTTCTTTAACCGAAAGGCTCCATAAAGTTCGACAGCTAGTATTAATTGTACCACGCGACCAGGTATATGGTTCGTCCATTCCCCTGGAAACTGTCCTACTCCGGAACAGTCAAGCCAAGAAGAATGCTGAAATATAAATTAAAAGACAATTAATTTAAAAATTACTAAATAAAAAAAATTCAATAGATTGGGTAAATATTTTTTTAATATGACCTGCACTCCGCGTTCTTCCCAGACAGTCCCAGATCTATGGTCTCTCTGCAAATAAAGTAACAACTGATCGACGAGACCAGGCTCAGCCATAACAGCAATAATCTGAAACTAAAATATGAAGTAGTAATATACGAAATATATTACAACACAATATACTAAACAACAATATAATACAACACAATACGAATGTTGTTCCAATTATAAAGTAAATTAAAAAAAAAAATGTTGTCTCCATTACAATTGTTATCTCATTGGGGTCGGAATGGACATGTCCGTCTATCATAACCAGTTTGAGAACACAACCCATACCGATTTGTCATTGTCCGCTGTGACACATCCATTTCGATTCGAATGCGAGTGGATTTAGGTCGTCCGCGCTTCACAACTCGAAGTCTATTCTTATTAGAAAGAAGGATCGAAAAGTTAACCATTAGCCAATAGTCCTCGTGAATGATCGGTTCAAATGATGACTCCCAAACTTTTAGCAAGTTTGCTATTGTGTACTCATCAGCGATGTAGCGAAACACATCTGTGCCACAATACTCCGTCACCGCAAGCATGTGTAAGCATGGATATCTGAAAGTCTTATATTTCTCACAAGTACAATCAGGGTTATCACCTAAAGTAACTTTGTGTGTAACAATACCACCGGACAAAGTCTTTCTCGTTTTCACGTGGTAATGTGCATTCTCCCTATTATTAAATATATTTATAAATCAAATTAGATGATCAGTTAAAATATATATATTACTAATTAATAAATTGCAAGTTAAAAAATCTTACCGATTGAATATTTGGACGTCGTATGTTTTAGACTTCGCCTGGGATTTCTGAATTTTCTCAACAACATATTTTACGTACCCCAAACCGATGGCCATATCTTTTAGAGCTTCCTGTCGACCGAGATCAAAGTATTTGACCAACCTATAAAACGTTATTGAAACGGCAACTGTAATTGAGACATTCCTTGCACCTTTCAAACAATTGTTGAATACTTCGGCATAATTGGTTGTCAACACGCCCCAACGTTTACCATTATCGTGTGACATGGTCCATTTATCTTTGGCTACGTTATCCAACCAGGTATACGCCCCCACTTTTATTTTTGCAATCTCTTCTATGATAGCGTTGTACTTTCGAACTTGTATTGCAGCACCCGCATTCCACACAAGATCTTTTAGTTGTTGATTTTTAAAGATGTTATTAAAATTACTACAAAGATACCGCAAACAAAATGGATGATACCGAGCGGGATCGTTCAGTTGATTAAGCCATAAAGTTCTTACTGCACTAAGAATGTCAGTCTGTCTGTCAGATATCAACATGATCTATGGCCGATCTTTAACAATATGGCGCTTCAGCATCAAAATAAACCAGGACCAACAGCGGTGGTCCTCTATCGGTACCACCGTGAACGCCATAAGATAACACTTATTAGACGGTGTCATGATAATAGCGATCAAGATCTTTCCTTCGTACTTACCATACAGATGGGTCCTGTCAATCGTGAGGACAGGTCGACAATATCTCCATCCGACCACAGAAGGTTCGAATGCCCAAAATACCATGTCGAATGTCGAATAACCAGCTGCAGCAGTCAGAACAATACTCCATTCGACAATTGTCCCAGGATTAAAGTGCTGCACTGTCGACATGAATTTCGGCAACTTTCGATATGATTCATCCCAATCGCCGAACAAGGCCTCGATGGCTTTAGATCTAGCCAACTAAACCTTTCGGTAGGAGATAGTGAATTCTCGAGACTCTTTCACGGACGCAACGATAACACCCATCTTCACTTCTGAATCCTCTTCGACCTGTCCAAGTATCATATCAGAAATGACACTCGAATCCAAGTTTTCATGATCCAATGCCGTATGATTATAGAAACACGTGTGTCGCCCGTTGTACTGCGTAATCTGGAACATTCCGTGACTCTGTTTTAGAGTCGCCCGCATCCGCCACCCGCAACCATACTTGCATTTAATCAACCAAATTTTCTGCTTCGTCTCCACCACACGATACTTTTTATTTCTCATAACATGATAATATTTCACTGCATTCTGAATATGTTTCTTGTCTTTAAAGCCACAATTGAATTCGTCCATTTCCGGGGTCCAAAAATTCTTTCGCAACTTTGGCTCATACTTTGCCATGTCATCATCATCACCTCATTCCAACTGATTATAGAATGAAAGAATCTTGTGTAATGGTAATTGTTCACTCTCTTCCATTGTCGGTTCGACATCCATATCTTCATCTTCATCTTCATCCCCACCATTCTCCTCTTCCTCTAACGCAAAAGCACCATCTAACTCTATTTGTTCGACATCGTGAAAACTATCGACTGTATTCGTCCCACCCTCCATATTCTCGTGCGGTGGACTAATTAGCGAATGATGCTGATGTGGAGCGGCAGAACTGGTGCATGAATCATGATCAATCACTGTGTGGGGATGATATTCTTCAGGAATGTAAGGCGATCGGTGAGTGTAACTGAATTGAACAACTTGAGGGTCAAACATAGGAGATAACGTGGTAACATAAGGATTGAAATTTTAACTTAAAAATTGGGTAAAAATACCAAGTTGAGAATAAAATATTGGAGCGTGATTAAAAGCTCGCTCTACCTCCACATACACCTCAACACCAAGTAGTGAGGGCACCCTAAAAGGTAATTGAAGCACATGGTCTAATGTCGCGTCGTCACCGATTGAATACAACATGTGTCTATAATTCCCAAAATCAATAGTAACTATCGGCAACCTACATTGTAACTTTAAAGTTCCATCAACTCCATCCTCGAAGATATAAGGTCGTAACATCGCAATTAATTCGTTTAACGTAATCTCCCGACAAACATCCAACGATTTGACCGTAGACATGCTATATGACACTCCAAACTCAGTTCCTTCTAATATCTTTCCATCCCAATACATATATAATGTAACATTCTCCATTTCAAACAACTATAATTTTACAAATCAAAATAAAACATGTAACGTATTATTATGATTATCAATTATATTACTAAAAAAAATTAAATTGTCCAATCAAAAAACTTCATAAACTATAGAACTTAATTATCATTACTTAAAACCGAACAAACCTAAATAGTTAATAATTAGCAAATACAAACCTAAATCCTTCTATATATATAGACACACACACACACACACACAAAATAAAACCAAAAAAATCGGAAAAAGAAAAAAGAAAAAACCGAAACCCCAAAAGAAAAAAATTGTTTTACATCTATATTTCTAGATCTAGATCTACATTACGAAAAAATCGAAAAATAAAAATTGGTTTACTAACCAAAATGAGACGAACAGCGGTGGAGGAGCTAGATCGGCGGCGAAGGAGTGGGTGACAGCGACGGAGGGCCGATATATCTACATTTCTGGAAAAAAAAATATTGAAAAAATGCAAAATAAACAAAAAAATCCATATAACACATACATCTCATATACACACACATACCCGACGCAGCAATCAGACGACGACCAGACGGCCGGAGAAGCGACGGCGATGGCGACAGATCGGCGGAGCGGCGGCATTGGTTCACTGTAAAAAAACCTTCTGTTTTTTTACCCCTCAGTGAAACGGACGTAGCAATCAAACGACGACCAGAGAAGCAACGGCAATGGCGGCAGATCGACGGAGCAGCGGCAATGTTCACTGTAAAAACCCTTCTGTTTTTTTACCCCTAGTGAAACAAACGCAGCAAATGAGGAAGAAGAAGGTGGGTGGTGGGGCAATCATGTTTAAAAACACAGAAGCGTTCTGCGTTTTAACTTTTCAATTTTATTTTATTTTTTTGAAAACCGCAGAAGCTTTCTGCGTTTTTCAAACTTTTTAATTTTTTTTTTTCTTTTTCTTTTTTGGAAAACGCAAAAGGGAAATGCATTTTTAAAGAAACACAAATCCCTTCTGCGTTTTCACCGCGCGTTTCGTCCCCTTAAATCCGCATTTCGCAAATACGTTTTTACAAAAATGCAAATCGCGATTACATTTTACTTCAGCCCTGTAAATAAGTTCAAACCCTATTATTTTCAAAAATTAAGTTTTTAAATTATATTTTTTGGTTAAGAACTCAGGATAGCACTCTAGGTTTGTTTATTTATGTATTTTTTTTTATGGTTGGCAAACTTGGAATTTACAACACCATTTTTTTTTTTAAAGTTGAAATTAAGTCGGGAGGATATTAAAACCGGCAGTACCGGTCCCGGCTGATACACCCACCTCTTTCAGTGATAAAATTTTAAAATGTTAATTAATTGGTGAAGAAATCATTTAAAATAAGTGGGGTCGTATTGGATATTTATCTCAATTTGGGGATCTAAATGATATTTTGTAGCATTAATTTCATCAACCTCGTTCGTTCAACAGGTGCAGGAGCTACAAGACCATGTCCGGCGATGCTCCGCCGCTGGCCAAGCGGTCGATATCGGTAAAGCGGCCTTCACGACGTCACTCAACCTCATATCCAACACTTTGTTCTCACTCGATTTTGCCCACCACGACGCCGGTTCCTCTCAGGAGTTTAAGGATGTGGTTTGGGGTTTGATAGAGTGTGCCGGAAAGCCCAACTTCGCCGACTATTTTCCAGTGCTCAAACCGATTGATCCTCAGGGCCTAAAACGAAAATCAGCCAAGTATTTTGAGAAATTGTTTGCGATTTTAGACGATATTATAAGTCGGCGGTTGCAATCAGGAGCTTCGCCGCTGAACGATGATCTTCTGGTGGCCCTTCTAGATTTGAACCGAAAGGGGGAGTTGAGCCGTGACGCTATCTCTCACTTGCTTCTTGTAAGTCCCTTTTTTTTTTTTTTTTTTTATTAATAATTGCCTCTTCTTTATAAAAAAAATATAAAACAATTTAATTATTCTCTATTTTTAATTTGAATTTTGATGTTTCAAAATTATAAATGAAAAATAAAAAATACAAGGGGTATTAGTGATAAAATCCCTATACATATAAATATGTATACATATATATTTCATTTACTCCAATAATTTTGTTATGTTTTTTATACAATTAAAACAAATACAATTTTTTGTGGGTTTCCATTATATAGGTCATATAAAGGACTTCTATATATATATATATACATATATATATTTGATTCTTGGTTTTAAATCCTTACCAATATTTCAGTTGAATTTGTTACCCATTAATGTTTAATTAACTCATCTCGGTAATGTTTTACCCGAAGAACTAAAAATTTACTTGAATGGTTAAGAGAAATATATGGTGTTTCTTTCTCATTTACTACTCACGTTTATTTCACTATTCATGCGTTCAACACTATTCACTCATGCTTCACCATTCACTTGATGGTAAAAACATGTTACTATGAACATATGATGTTATTCATTGTTGGGGTAAAACATTATAATTTTCACTCGCAAGTTAATGTTCACACATAAGTTACCATTCACATTTTTTTTAAAATAAGATAATAGCTGATGTTGGTCCAAAGATCTATCTAAGAGAGATGATGAATTAGGTAGTAAAAATTTAGATCAAATTAATTTTCCTAATTGATTTTATCTTGTTAATTTGTGGAAACGTGAATAACTAAATGCACACACACCAAGAGTAAGATAGAGAAATTTGACACACAAAGATTTTTATAGTAGTTCGGCAAGTTACTCTTGTCTACATCTACTCTCCTAAACTCTCACAAGGACTTTGAATCCACTAAACGACCCCGATTCTTTTCCCAAGTAAGAATCAAACTTTCATAATAATTCTTTCATAGGTAAGAATTATGCCTTTATAACCCCTGATTAGGAAAGCTCATTTTATACCTTATTAGCACTCTCACCTAGACCAATTTCACTTAGACCTAAGTTACAACCTTGCAAATACAAAAATAAATAAATAAATAAAAATTATATGTTTCTTCTCACAAGAGCTTCTACCAACTCAAATAAAATAAAGTCAATTCATGTCCAGGTCTAGTGATAGAAGTGTTTATGAAGTGCGTGAGACATTAATCAATCTGGATTTTTCAAGATAAGCATAGAAGTAATTAAGACTAGATTTCACAAAATCATTTCAATAAAGAACATCCAATGACTTTCAATAACGTTTTTTCACAAGTTTTGTAGGCTCAAAATAGAAATGTAATCAATCACAATATAAAGCACAAATATCTTGAGCACACAAATTAATCAAAAATAATTTAGAACTATCTCACCAAGATTTCTTCCAAAGTTGATTAGAACAAGAACGTAGTATTCTCGAAAAAAAAAATTCAGAACAAGCTTTTTGTACAATCAAAAACTTCTCACGAATTTGCCTAATTTTTTTTTTTCAAAAACTATATCCTTTTCTATTTTAAAATTCAAGAATTTCTCGATAATTAATATTAAAAAATGCAAGTCTACTTATAGGATTTTCAAAGATATCCTATAACGGCTATTTTTTCAAAAGATATAGTAAAAAAAAATACTCTTTTAGAACCCTTATATTAATCTAATTTATAATAGCTAGTTTGACAAAATTTCAAAAAATATTCAAATTAATCCCCAAAAATAATTAAATCTTAACCCCAAAAAGTATAGAAAGAAGTTTAACTAAAAAGATCGCGAAATCTTCAAAATAAAAGGGTGAAATAATATATTTCAATGAAATCATTTAAAATATATTTCCAATCTTTAAATTTTTTTTACTAAAATCAAGGTTGGAAGATATTGGAATAACGTTCAAAACAAATAAAATTCAAAGCCCATCGGTCTACCGAAATCTTGATCCATCGATCATTTACTTGTAACGTTCAACAATTTCCATATTTTCAAGATGTTTCGGGCGACTGGTTCCTTGTATTAATCGACCAAATTCAATCCTGTATCTGCCCTTCACTCAAATAGTTGACTAAAAAGGTCAAAAACATATTTTTTTGGAAACCTATATCTGCCAGTCGACCAATCTTAAGGTCAGTCAACCGAAACAATATTTTTTCAATAATTTGAGCTCTTTTTCAAAACTTGGTTGATAAATTTCTTAGAAAACTCTTTTAAGACATAATTTATAACTTCTGACAAAAGAAATATCTTCGTAGTAATTTCGATTTAACCAATATGTATGTATGTATATATATATATATATATATATCAATTCAAGCACAATATTTCGAAGAATCAAATATAATCCGAGAGATTTCACCAAGATTTGTACAAGAAAGATTTCACAAAAGAAAGAGCTTTGTAATAACTTCGGTTTTGCAAAAATACATTTTTTCGATCAAGAATTCTCTAAAAAAATGTAGACTTGATTTTTTTTTTCTAATTCTTTTTTTTAATTTTTTTTTTTTTTTAATTCTTGATGATTTAAAATTGAAATTCGCATGTCTATTTAAAGAGAAATTAAAGCCTATAATGACTAGTTTTCAAAAGATATCCTCAAAAATTGCACAACTATATTTGAACAAAAATAAAACTTTTAAAACTCTCAATTAAGTCCCCAAAATAATTTGATCAAAACCGCAAAAGGGATAGAAAGAAATATTTTGGGAGAAATCACAAAATCAGAAAATATATGGATTAAATAATTAGATCTTCAAAATATATAAGATATTTTTGAAAAACTATTTACAACTAATTACAAATGATTTTCTAATGTTCATATGCTGAAAATCTAGTAGGAAGATCTTTGAAAAACATGTTGGTCCAGATTTTAGATTGTTTTGATCGATTGAAATCCTAGACAGTCGACCATTTAGGTTTCAACATTTAATTTTCTAGCTGTTGCAAAAAAAAAAAATTGGTCAACCGGTTAGTCAATTGATTTGAACTTTTTATCTTCTATTCAAGCAATCAGTCGACCACAATGGCTAAAACCCAAAATTCTGGTAACCTGAATTTGGCAGTCGACTGATTACGTATTTTTCTCAATTTTTATGATTTTTCAAACACTTCTTGATCGATTGCTTAGAAAATCTCTTTGTTAAGATAAATTCATCACCAATGACCATTTTTATAAATCCATATAAATATTTTCATGTGTGATTCTAATTGGATTTCGTTAATAGGTTAGAAAGAATTAAGTTGTTTTTACCTACAAATATAAAAAAAAAAAATCTTATTTCGAAAAATCTTCAACATCTTCTATTGAAACAAACTTGATCTTTATTATCTCTTCTTATTAAAGTAATCTCTTCTCATTCAGATACTGGTACTAAAATCTGAAATCATTTCTCAATAAAACCATTAGTTCTTTAAAATAACTAAATTAATTGTTTTATTAAAATATCTAGGGTCAATACCTATAAAATATTCAAGTTAATTATTTCATCAAAATATTAAATAATATTTTAGGGTTAACACCCGCAATTTACTTTTCATATCTATGTAATGGTGGTAATTCTAATACTTACACATAAGGAACTTACTATTCACACAACTTAAAGTACCTCACACTACACAAACTTTTAAACTGTGACTTAAATGTTTGTAGTTGAGGGAAAATTTGACGAATGACAATTGGTAAAAATAAATTTAATCAAAATTTTTGTTAATTGTAATTTTACCATGTGATTAGATCACTCATTTTTAGATTTGTTAAGAAAAAAGAAAGAAAGAGGATCTATGAAGCATTTTCTCAAAAAATATAATAAGTAAACTATTTTAAAGATAATATAATAACCTTCACTCCCTACCCCCACCCCCTTTTCTTGAGTTTTATTTAAGATTTAAATCCAAATTTTTAGTTTCCTAATGTTTTTTAAATTTGGTATTATATCATATTAGGACTTGTTTGTGGCGGGGACCGAAACAACATCAAGTACAGTGGAATGGGCAATGACAGAGCTACTACGTAACCCCATAAAAATGAAAAAAGCTCAAGATGAGCTCAAACAAATCATTAGCAAAGAAGGAACAATACTAGAATCCGATGTCTCAAAACTACCCTACTTACAAGCAGTGGTAAAAGAAACCTTTCGTCTCCACCCTTCCGGCCCATTGCTAGTGCCCCACAAGGCCATGGCTGATGTAGAAATTTATGGTTGCTTGATCCCTAAGGATGCCCAAATTCTAGTCAATATATGGGCAAGTGGAAGAGATCCGAGCATCTGGATAAACCCTGACTCATTTGAGCCAGAACGATTCTTGGGTCGAGAGATTGAGTTTAAAGGCCAAGACTTCGAGTTAATACCGTTTGGTGCTGGGAGGAGGATGTGCCCAGGCTTGCCACTTGCAGATAGGATGGTGCATCTAATTTTGGCTTCTTTGATCCATGGGTTTGGTTGGAAGCTTGAAGAAGGGATGGAGCCGAAAGAGATTGATGTGGGTGAGAGATTCGGTCTGACACTACAAAAAGCTATTTCGCTCAAGGCAATTCCTGTTGACCTTTGATTCTTAGTGGAAATATTACGTGTTATGTGTTATATTTATATACTAGCATACTACTCATGCTTGATGGCACGATTTTAAAAAATAATACTAATATTAAACAATTCTAAGTGTTTTTTTTTTTTTGTTTTTTAAATTTTGGCTTTAGGCACATATTATGTGCCAATAAAAAAATATAACGAAAGAATAGAAACACATAGTTCATGCATGCATACTTGAGAAGTAAAAGTAAAATTTCAAGAAATATAGTCTAATTGAAAAAAATATACAATATGAGAAGTAAATTAACTAAATATCAATGTTATACAGTTAAATGCGGATAAAAGTGCCCAATCTATATAGAAAAAATAAAAATCTTGGTATCTTATTGAAAGAATTTTTTAACAACAATCTCACTTCCAACATTACCTTATCTAACAACAAAATATTTTCACTCCTACTAAAAATAATAAAAAAATAAAATAAAGTTTTATGATAAATCAAACTTTTAAAATTAACAATTAAATAATGGAAGTTCTCATTAACCCTAATTTAAAATCATAAATTAGAAGAACCAAAGGCAACTGAAAAGTACCCTTACCTTTTGAGTAGAGATTACATGAGAGAAACATAATTTCTCAGAAATTATCCAATTATCTCATTCTTGGGTAAATCTCTTAGTCATTCTCTCAAACCAAAATTAAAATAATCTATTACCAACTCTATTAAAACTAACAAATAATTTATTACAACTTCTATTCCAATTTTATTTTAATTTGGTATAATTGAACATTTTGTGAAAAAATTGGAAGAAATAAAATAATTTGGGAACATTTTTGTTATTTCTTTCATCCCTCTCTCTTTTTGTAGTTATAAGATCTTATATTTTTCCCAAAAAGTTCTTGTACTCACACATATCATAATTTGTTAGAATGAAAATTCGATGAAAAAAATCAATTAAAATCCTTACTTATTTATACAAATCTCTTTTAATTTTTATAAATAGTGTATTAAATAATGGAGACAACTTTTATCCCTATATCTAGCTAAATTCAATTGAATTTTTTACGTTTTTACATAAATCCGTTTTGACTTTTTTATAAATCGTGTATTAAGTTATGAAAAATAAAAAAATTTACCCCTATATTTTAATAAAAATTCAATTAAAATTCTTAAACTTTTATATGAGGCCCTCTTGATTTTTATTTTTTTTGTAAATATTGTGTTATATTTTTAGGAATTGTTAATGAATTTTAATTAAAATATAGGGGTAAAGATGTTTCCCACTCCATAAGTATGAGATGTATTAGTGCAAAAATAGATTTTAGACAAAAAATAACTTTGGGGAGAGAGAGAAAGAGAGAGAGAGATGTGAAAAGTTTTGAAAATATGATCCAAATTAATGGAATCCGTCCAATTTGGTGAAGAAAATTTTTGGGTAGACCAAGTAGAAGGTGAATTACAAAATGAGGGACAAAATGTGCCACCTCCGGAAACTTTATGATCCATTTTTAAACACATCAAATTTAAATGAGAAAAATTGACAAAAACACCCCTATACTAATGGCATTTCTTCCAATTTCATTAATAAGATTTACAGTTGGACCAAATTGAAATAAAACTAAAACTTAAGGGACTAAATGTGCAAGTTGTAAACATTAGGAACCACATAAATACTCACCCCAAATTTTAGGACCAAAAGTGCATTTTTCCCTTAAATATATGTTGACTATTACCTTTACTTTCTATATTTTAATTTCATAATTAATGCCCAATAATTAAATGAAACTGAATACTTCTATTGAAAAATCTAATTATGATTAAAGAGTAAAAGTTTTATTCATTAATATTAAATTTATTGAGTGTTTCCGTAAATAGTTCTCAAAATGCAGAGCCAAAATGTTTAGGCCAAAATTATATCCTGTTGTGTGTGTGTGTGTGTGTGTGTTGACCCTCGATGTTTTTAAGAACAAATTAACATTGATGTTTTACAAAATTAATGTATTTTAGATTTGAGTTTCAATTGAGCAAATAAGAAAAAATAATGATTTTCAAGAAAATACTTAAAAAAGATCAAGAATGTTGCAATGAAGTCGTTGGAGATTTTTTGAGCAAGAGTATTTTTTGTATTACTAGGTAAAACTCCTCAACTCTTCTTATGCTCTTAATGGAACTCGATAAGTATCACGCACAATACTTAAAAATAATTTGAAACATTTTTAATATGGTCAAAAGTGATAAAATCAAGTATGGAAATGATTTTCCTAAGAGCTTGATCAAGATAATGTTTGAAAAAATCAGAAAAATGAATTTTCGGCCTGAACGGTTGACCGAGAGGTAGAACGGTCGACCGGATGATTTTGGATTAAGTGTTTTTGGCTTTTAGGCTAAATAGTCAACTGACAGGGTGAATGGTTGATTTAGGCCTAAGACGGACGATCGCCTAGTCGACCAATATGTGTGAAACCACTAGAAATTAAGACGTTGAAGGTCTAAGCGGTCAACCGCTTAGGATGTCGGTCGACCGATATGGTTAGATTCATAACTTTGATCAAAACTTTTTAAAAGATCTTCTACCCATTTTTTAAGGATTTGAACGTTGAATAATTATATTTTAATGGGCTCTGACTGGTTTTCAAAGTTATATCATATATTTTCTGGATCTTTTGATTTAGTCCATATATTACTTGATTTTGTAATTGTTACTTGGAAAACTTCCTTCTACCATATAGGGGTTTTAGAGCAAAATCTTTTCAGGAACTAAATTGATTGTTTTAAAATTTAATTTATGGTCAAATTAATCGGATTTTAATCATTTTAATATATGGAGTCAATGTATGCTATTTTAAGGCATATCTTTCAAAATAGTGTCATTATAGGCATGTAATAAACTCCCACATAGAGACCTGCGGATTTCTCATTTTAATCATTAAGAACAAGAGATAAAATCATCTTTTTGAAAGAGAGTTTATTCTGCTTAAATATATTTTTAGATTTTTGAAGAAGAAAGTTCCATTGCTATAATACCAATTTTTGTACTGCTTTACTATTCTTACATTTAAAAAAAAAATCCCAATGAGATCTCTCTAATTATTTTTCGTGATGAAAAATCTTTACTTTACGTGATATATATCTTTTGTCTGAGTTTGTTGAAATTTTTGTGGGAAAATCATTTTCTCTTTTGAATATCCTAAACATCTTGTGAAATAATTTTCGCCTAATAATCTGATTCATTAAACTTTGTGCTTTAATTGTTTTTAATTAGATTAGTAATCTCACATATCTCTATCACTTAATAAATCACGACATTAATTAAGCATATCTTGAATGGAGATAGTAGAAACTCATGTGAGAAGATACGATTTTTTATTTTTATTTTTTTTGTATTCTTGTGAGTTGTAGTGTTGACCTAAGGGTATTCAGTCTAAGTGAAGTAGATTAGACATAAAAGGATGTTGTGTAATCAAGGTTAGTCTTTATTCTTGGTAAAAATGTTGGTTTAATTCTCAACTTGTAAAAGAATTAGGTTATTCTTGCACTTGTGAAAAGGTAGATTGTAAATGTTTGATTCAAAGCCTGAGAACAGAATTAAGTTAATCCTAAAACCGTAAAAATGATTGTAAAGGTTTTGGTTCCAACCTGGGAAAGTGATCAAATTTAGTAGATTGTGAAATCCCTGTAGGATCTCAGGGGACTGCACATAGGTAAGGGTAGCTTACAAAATCAGAATAAATCTCGATGTTAGTTTCTCTACCTTTAATCTTTTTGGTTGTGCATAGAGTTAAAAACATTTCCGCTGTAAATCAAGATAACAACCGGTTAGGAAACTAGTTATTTGTTTGATTAGTAAATTATTTGTTTAAAAAAAATTAACTAACTAATGCACACCCTCTCGGGTATATCTTTGGGCCAACAATTGGTACTAGAGCTAGAATTAGCTTAATAGACTTGACATCCTAACTAACACGATCAAATAGATTGCACTGAAGAAAATGTTTTATGTGGTTCTATACTTGTGTATCTTCTAACTATTCTAAAAATCAGTGTTATCTAAGTGAAAATGATAAAAAAAAAAAAAAAAAAAAAAAAAAAAAAAAAATAATAATAATAATAATAATAATAATAATAATGATAATGAGGTTGCTGATAAGGTTATTGAGAAACTTATTGCTCTTACATATTGTTGATGTCAAATTTTGGTTGAACCCAACGATATGGTCCAGTCAGTCTATGAATTGTAGAAGTTTGGAGTGGAGATCTTCGATCCGTGTAGCTTTCAATCCGTGGAGAGGTCTTTGGCCAGGAAGGGGAGGGTCTGTATTGGAAAGAACCCAAAAACCTCTTAGGCCGAGAAATAGAGGATCAAAACACCTGGTGATCCTTGGAAAGACGAATCAGCCTTTGAAAGTGTGTCACACCCCACCCCAGACAGCCGTCACCCTAGGGCCGGAGTGACGTCAACACCACACTACCTAAATATCCAACCAACTCGAAAACAACACTATGCATACCTAAATATATAATCACATATACAGGCCATATACATCTTCTCATATGGGGACACACCCATCCCCAAAATACTTTAATAACAAAATATAAATAACCATAAATCTCTCACTAGTTTGCTTCTGACAGCTTATATCAGAAACTCCCATATAATTCCATTGCATAACTCTATCTAGTGTCAGTAGGGGATCGACTCCTAAATTGTTCCACCTGCGAGTGTACTGTCTTCTTAATAAAAATATTTTTAAAATAATAATATATTCTAAATAATATAACATTTAAATGGATCAAACATAACGCGTATAAACAAACACATTTTTAACAATAGTATAAAAATCATATACCAGGAAAAAACTCATTCTTCCTACCATTCAAAATCATCATCTATATATATATCAAATATATAAAATCCATCCAAACCATCAACATAAGATAATATGATAAAGCACCAAAGACGATAAAATAAAACACCACATCACCATATACGATGAAACACCAAATATGACAAAACACCACATATGGCATCACATCTCACCACACCATACCATATCACACCACCCCTACACCTAGGCTAGCCATGTGATCGTTTTAACCTCACGATCGTGAGTTGCAACGGTACCGTATCCCGTAGGATATGCCTTCCTAGCGGGATATAACAATGCTCCGCTGGACTGTGCCAGACAGGTGAAACAACGCTCCGCTGGACTAAGCTAGACAGGTGAAACAATGCTCCGTTGGACTAAGCCAGACGGGTGAAAATCCACCACCAATCTCCACCTTACCACCATAACAATAACTCATCTCCACCTCAACAACAACAACAACAACTCATCTCTATCTCAACAACAACATCTCAATAGAAAACATCAACGATGTGCCGAATCAGATAAAATTAATAGCATCGACAAAACAATAACAACATCATCAAACTACAAATCAATAATATTAACATCTATCTCCAAAACTGATTTAATCCAAATATCATTTTTCCATCGTCTTTTAAAACCAATTTAATTTCTTTCCATTATCTTTAAAAACGAGCGAATACCACATTTTCAAATCACCCAAAACCGCTTGATCCATATAAGTTATAAATGTGTTCAATTTTTTTAAGTAAACACATTTTCCATCATATATTTGAAAGTAAATTTGGCATGAAGACAGTACATTCACCTCGATTCCCGCGGTGCAAAACGATTACTGTCCAAATCCTACCGGGACGCTGGCGCCTACGAACTTGATAGCGATAGGACCTAAATTAATATTTTATTTCAAATGACCTAACATGTAATGCAGGCCTTAAATTTCATAATTCCCCATTTCCAAATTTTCATTGTGGAAAATTATCATTTTGTCCGTTTCGTTACGTTGATATTCACCGCTCCAATTTATTTAAATTGGCGATTAATAAAATATTATTACGATTATGAAATTTCTTTCATGATTACAAAATTTTTAATACTAACAATTTAATTTAACAAAAAAGATACTCGATTAAAGTTTTTACCTAATTCCGAATCCCCCGCCAGCCGCGAATTGGGTTTTTGGATTCTACTGGGGTGGTTTGCGTAATTTTTTGTTTTTCCCCCTTTTTTTCTCCCCTTTTTCTTTCTTTTACTTCTTTTTTTTTTTTTCCTCTTTCTCTGTTTTGGTTTCTGCTTTGTTGTTTCTATTTCAATTTGGAAATCCCGCCGCACCACCTTTACACTGGCCAACACTCACTCCTCTCGCCGATCTTCACCGCCAACGATCCGAACACACACACGGCACGCACAACACACACGAAAAACATGGCTACCCCACCGCCGAACGATCACCACCCCCGCATCATTGGACCATCGCCGACCGTCTCTCTCTCTCTCTCTTCGTTTTCTGTTTCATCTTCCTCTTAGCCAACCATCAATGACACACAATCACACCCGCACCACGACGCCAACGTCGAACCCACGATCGAACACACACACTAAACCAAAACCGAACCCACCTTCTCTCTCTAACTCTCTACTCCGGTGACGACGGCGACCACACCCACACCGCAACTATTTTCACACACACACACACGGGGCATCACTAAAACAGACACAGAAAATAGAGGAACACACACCCACATGTCTCTCTCTCTAACTCACCGTCGGCAAACTTCGGCAACACCCAACCGAACAGTCCCACACACACACAACCGACGGCAATGACACACACATACAACCACCCAAACGATCAGAAGCAGAGCATACATACATTCACCGGAGTGACAACCACACCATCGAATGGACAACACCCCCTTCCTCACCGAAGCTCCATTGTGGATTCTCTCTCTCTCTCTTCATTTTCTTCGATCGTTTTATCGATCCTTCTCTCATCTCTATCTCTATATGTATATAATATATATATATATATGTGTGTGTGTGTGTGTGTGTGTGTGTGTGTGTGCGTGATTCTACAAACCGGCCAAGTGGCCCTCTCTCCTCCATGCGTTTCCACCATCTCTTTCTCTCTATTTGTATATATATAATTTACACAATCCTCCCCTTTCTTTTAATTAAGTTTATTAATTAATCCCAACTTCCATTTTAATGTTTAAAAAAATTACGAATTAACCCCTCAAATTTAAAATTAAATCATAATTAACACCACCAACCCCGTTATTTTTGAATTATTTTAAAACACGAGCTAAATCATATGTATGCCAAAGGTCAGGGTCTTACAACTCCTCCCCCCTAAAAAAATTCCGTCCCAAAATTTCCGTATAAAACAATCAGAATTAAAATTTTCGTCAGACCACTAATAAGCCTGAGTCGCACCATATGATTACGTTCGTCTACGTGATTCTAAACCAACTGTCTCCTAGGTAGAGTCCCAAAATCACAAGTCGTCCAAAAGTTATAATCATCAGTTTTCATCAAATCATATCTACTCATTTTATCATTTTCATACCCAATATCCAACCAACAGGGTGCACTTTGGTTGGTAATACCTAACACCGATAACCAACTGTCTCTTGTCTCTAAAGCTTCCGTTGCGCTACTCTAATAAAACCACAATCAATAACACTAAAATAGAATACATTCTTATTTCCAACAGGTCTAGAATCTTAGAAATTTCTTATAACCAACATTTATCTGTTCAGTTTGGCACAATATCTCCATTTAATATTTGAACCAACAATACTCATACTCAATCTCATATGCAATCTCATACGTGCAAATAGCCCAAAATCCTCAACTTTAATATCTACCCCAAAACTTCAATACCCTTATAAATGTTTCTAATATTACTGTTAACTACTTTATTTTTCGAGTTACACCAATTCATATGAAGACGTTTTAAATTACATCCAAACATATCAATTTCTCCTCAAAACACGTTGATATCACCAAATCACATTATTACGTCTCAAATTAGCATCAAACGGGTCATCTACACTAATTCCTTTCATAACTCCACATTTAATCAAATCCATGACAAGGTCACGTGTTTCAATTCCCTTCGACCCTACCTAACATGCTTCAAACATATATCCACATATAAATATGAATCGAGGGACATAGATACGTCTCATTCACAAAAATTTTATACATCACAAATGTTACTAGTTACTGACTGCAAATTATTATACCTCAAGGGTAATTCAATTTATCCTTTCCTTAAGAAATTTTAGTGACTTCACAAGTCGACTCCGCCTAATATTTGTAGTGGATCGATACATTTGGTTGAGTTCTTTTTATCAACTCCATTTCTTAATAAAAATATAATCATACTGAGTTGTCTCCAATTACTTGATAATTTCCTGTTCTCTCATCCTAGATTAGTCTATTTGACTAAAGTCATGCACCATTTTTTTTTTTATACAACGCTTATACAATGCCACTTTCCTCACCGAAAATGTATCTATTAATGTAAACACATTCCATTAATGCCACTAAATCCTCCTTACTACCAGAAATTTCAAAACACAACTCTTCGACATATTCTCCAACATCTGAATTGCACTTCTTGACTGACCGTTAATCTACAAATGAAAAAGGTGCCAACTTTCAACTTGGCACACAAAGAGGTATGAAAACTCGACTAGAACATCAAAATAATTATTAAATTCTGATACTACAATTTCTCCTATACAGTTTCTCCAATTGAGGATTATTAACTAGAAATACTACCTAACCTTCCATATTTACAACATGCCGATTTAAATTATCACCATTTAATACTGCATTTTTGAGTTTCCTCTGCGGATTATTCATACAATGACAACTTACTTCACTTTTGATAACAATTATCATCCAAATCACAATACGACTACAACACTTATAATTTCAGAATTCCAGTTCAAAATTTCAACTAACCAATCCACCAAGTTTAACAATTTATCAATTATCAAACGAATAAGTCAACAACCAATTTCCTTCTTTTTTATTTCAAACCGGTATCTTATCCTAGCCTTATTCGACAATTTCATTGGACTAGTGCCTCATGCAACCAAACAATCCCGCCAATATACACTTGGCATATGTATCAAGACTATCATTTCCATTCTGGAATAAATAAAGACTATAATAACCCACCTAGATATTAATGCTCGACCTTAATTTTTGCTAACATACAAGACACCTGACAACCAATTCTACGATTTCTCATTCTCCTCCAAACTACTAATAATGCTCACGCAATTTCGATACATTTTGATATCACCAGGGTGCATATCGAATTATGTACTTCTTTTAAGATCCCTTTCGTCAAATAAGCATCATTAGGAACACACAGACTATTTTCACTCATCAAGACTTCATCATTATTTCTGATACGATCGTCAGCTCTACGACCATTCCCCACTTTATCTCTAATCTTTCTCAACTGGACGTCCGACTTCTACGCTTCTACCTTACAGTCGATCAATGTCGGTTCCAAAATCAATTTCTCAGACAGCGTTGTCATCTAACCAAGCGCCCACTAACTCCCAAGAGTTTCAACCTGACACATAAAGTAGTACGAAAAACCTGAATGTATGCAACCAAACTTGCCGATTCCCAAATCAAAGCATCCGCTACAACACTGGCCCTACCTGAATAATAATGGATGGTACAATTGTAGTCTTTGATCAATTTTATTCAACGCCTCAACCTCAGATTTAGTTTTTTTTTTATTAAGCAACTATTCTCGACTCTGGTGGTTGGTGCATATCCCACAAATCTCGTCATACAGGCAATGCTACTACAACATCAAAGCAACTACGATCACTTCCAACCCCAAAAGTTTCGAGTTCCAGTTACACTTTTTGACCTTTCTCATTAAACCATAGCTTCGACTTCCTTTGGATTTACGTGAATACTATTTCTCAAGATTACATGTTCCAAATTTACCACTCGATCCAACCAAAGCTCACATTTATTGTACTTAGCATACGATTGCTTTCCTCGCAACATCAACAACACAATCTGAAGATATTCTATGTGTTCTTTTCTATTCTCGATCGGATCACCGTTTTCACCATGTCACAACCCTTGACTTCCAACTGGTAATATTCTACTCTAAAAAAAACAAATTGAGAAAACAACATGGTCCCGCAGTTGATTAAACACACCATCAATTTTAAATGATGAGTTACCAACACGCATCCTCAACGTACTTTTTTTTTTTCGAATAATACCGAATCTTCATGGAATTTTTTTTTTTTCGAATAATACCGAATCTTCATGGAAAAAAACACCAAGTCTATCTTAATTGTAAGTTAACAGTCTAATTTGTTGTAACAACCAGGTTTACCTAGGGCCGTCACATGGCTTCTCCCAAAGAGACTTCCTAAATCCAAAACTAACTCACTCGAATTTTCAGTATTTAATAATTTGTAATACTAACAACAACTATGTGTTCTTCTCTATTCTCGATCGGATCACCGTTTTCACCATGTCACAACCCTTGACTTCCAACTGGTAATATTCTACTCTAAAAAAAAACAAATTGAGAAAACAACCTGGTCTTTTGCAGTTGATTAAACACACCATCAATTTTAGATGATGAGTTACCAACACGCATCCTCAACGTACTTTTTTTTTTTTTTTTTCGAATAATACCGAATCTTCATGGAAATATTTTTTTTTTCGAATAATACTGAATCTTCATGGAAAAAAAACACCAAGTCTATCTTAATTGTAAGTTAATAGTCTAATTTGTTGTAACGACCCGGTTTCCCTAGGGCCGTCACATGGCTTCTCCCAAAGAGACTTCCTAAATCCAAAACTAACTCACTCGAATTTTCAGTATTTAATAATTTGCAATACTAACAACAACTACTACGATTATTTATCATGCTTACTGGCACCCCGACCATTTCTCTCGGAACTACATAGGAAACATCCCTAGCTACTAAAATATCCACCACCTAAACTTGTTCTACTGATGCCCAGCACTTACGTGAAGTATTCTAATATCTTTTCTTTAACACCTTTTCTAATTTCCTGGATCAACTATCAAATTGATTGGGGTAATGATTACATCTCCCCAAAATACAAACTTTAATTCATCCCAGATTTAAAGAAATACTTTTATGCACAAATACTTAATCATACGAACGGATTATTGTCACAGATCCAAAATTCTCAACTATTTTTCTTCATAGCATTCTCAATTATGTTGTTATATTCACTAATTCCATAATCTGTTGCTTCGCCTATCCGTCAAACTTTTCTCACATTCTTAATTTTCAACTAATACAACTCTCTTTTGATACTTTTCAGATTGCCTAGAAGGTGATTTTAATACTTATTTTGAACGTCACTTCATATTCCAACTTAAGTGTGTTCTGCTATACTATCTAGTATTTTAATATCGATGTACTAAGTGTCATCGATAGTTATCTCATCGTCACGTCATACGCATATAATTATTTCTCAATTAAAATCTCATATTCCCAACTATGAATACTTCTACAATCGCGATCTACCCATTTCCACTACTAACAACACAATGTCTCTCAAATCCACTAACTGATAATATCAACATTTTGCCGCATCAAAACCTGCCAATAATACAATTCATCAAGCACGATGCCCATGCACTAACTAATGTAATGAAAGAACTAACACTCACGTACCAAACTAACCTATCGACATCATATCTCATGTCCCCTACTGACTAGACGACTGGCACGTCCTCTTACCTCATGGTCCTCTACTAATACAACAACTGACAAGTCTACAGAACCTATAACCTAGGCTCTGATACCAAATTTGTCACACCCCACCCCGGACACCCATCACCCTGGGGCCGGAGTGACGTCAACACCACACTACCTGAATATCCAATCAACTCGAAAACAATACTATGCATACCTAAATATATAATCGCATATACAGGCCATATACATCCTCTCATATGGGGACACACCCGTCCCCAAAATACTTTAACAACAAAATATAAATAACCATAAATCTCACTAGTTTGCTTCAAACAGCTCATCTTAGAAACTCTCATATAATTCCATTGCATGACTCTATCTAGTGCCAGTAGGGGATCGACTCCTAAATTGCTCCACCTGCGAGTGTACTGCCTTCTTAATAAAAATATTTTTAAAATAATAATATATTCTAAATAATACAACATTTAAATGGATCAAGCATAACGCATATAAACAAACACATTTTTAACAATAGTATAAAAATCATATACCAGGAGAAAACTCATTCTTCCTACCATTCAGAATCATCATCTATATATATATATATAAAATCCATCCAAACCATCAGTATAAGATAATATAATAAAGCACCAAAGACGATAAAATAAAACACCACATCACCATATACGATAAAACACCAAATACAACAAAGCACCACATACGACAAAACACCACATATGACATCACATCTCACCACACCACACCACATCACACCACCCCTACACCTCGGCTAACCATGTGATCGTTTTAACCTCACGATTGGGAGTTGCAACGGTACCGTATCTTGTTGGATATGCCTTCCTAGCGGGATATAACAACGTTCCGTTGGATTGTGCCAGACGAGTGAAACAACACTCCGCTGGACTAAACCAGACGGGTGAAAATCCACCACCAATCTCCACCTCACCACCATAACAACAACCCATCTCCACCTCAACAACAACAAATCATCTACATCTCAACAACAACATCTCAATAGAAAACATCAACGCTCTGCCGAAGCAGATAAAATTAATAG
Organism: Eucommia ulmoides; assembly: GCA_016647705.1. Taxonomy (NCBI): domain Eukaryota; kingdom Viridiplantae; phylum Streptophyta; class Magnoliopsida; order Garryales; family Eucommiaceae; genus Eucommia; species Eucommia ulmoides. Next base: position 2,526,644 of record CM028338.1, read on the forward strand.
CATCAACAAAATAATAACAACATCATCAAACTACAAATCAATAATATCAACATCTATCTCCAAAACCGATTTAATCCAAATATCATTTTTCCATCGTCTTTTAAAACCAATTAGATTTAACAAATAATTTCTTTTCATTATCTTTAAAAACCAGCGAAAACCACATTTCCAAATCACCCAAAATCGCTTGATCCATATAAGTTATAAATGTGTTCAGCTTTTTTAAGTAAACACATTTTCCATCATATATTTGAAAGTAGATTTAGCAAGAAGACAGTACACTCACCTCGATTCCCGCGCTGCAAAACGATCACCGTCCAAATCATACCGGGACGCTGGCTCCTGCAAATTTAATAGCGATAGGACCTAAATTAATATTATATTTCAAATGACCTAACATGTAATGCAGGCCCTAAATTTCATAATTCCCTATTTCCCAATTTTCATTGTGGAGAATTATTATTTTGTCTGTTTCGTTACGTTTATATTCACCGCACCAATTTATTTAAATTGGTGATTAATAAAATATTACTACAACTATGAAATTTCTTTCACGATTACGAAATTTTTAATACTAACAATTTAATTTAACAAAAATAATACTCGATTAAAATTTTTACCTGATTATGAATCCCCCGCCAGCTGCGAATTGGGTTTTTGGATTCTACTGGGGTGGTTTGTGTAATTTTTTGCTTTTCTCCTTTTTTTTCTCCATTTTTCTTTCTTTTTCTTCTTTTTTTTTTTTTTTTTTCCTCTTTCTCTGTTTTGGTTTCTGCTTTATTGTTTTTGTTTCAATTTGGAACTCCCGCCGCACCACCTCAACACCGGCCAACACTCACTCCTCTCATCGATCTTCACCGCCAACGATCCAAACACACACACGGCACACACAACATACACACACGGCAAACACGGCTACCCCATCGCCGAACGATCACCACCCCTGCATCACTGGACCATCGCCGACCGTCTCTCTCTCTCTCTTCGTTTTCTGCTTTAGCTTCCTTTTAGCCAACCATCAATGACACACAATCACACCCGCACCACGATGGCAATGTCAAACCCACGACCAAACACACACACAAAACCAAAATCGAACCCACCTTCTCTCTCTAACTCTCCACTCCGGTGATGACGGCGACCACACCTACACCGCAACCATTTTCACACACATGGCGCATCACTAAAACAGACACAGAAATAAAGGGAACACGCACCCACATGTCTCTCTCTAACTCACCGCCGGCAAACTCTAACAACACCCAACCGAACAGTCCTACACACACACAACCGATGGCAATGACACACACATACAACCACCCAAACGATCAAAATCAAAGCATATATACATCCACCGGAGTGATGACCACACCGTCGAACGGATGACACCCCCTTCCTCGTCAAAGCTCCATTGTGGATTCCCTCTCTCTCTCTTCATTTTCTTCGATCATTTTCTCGATCCTTCTCTCGTCTCTATCTCTATATGTATATATATATATATATATATATGTGTGTGTGTGCGTGATTCTAAAAACCGGCCAAGTGACCCTCTCTCCTCCATGCGTTTTCACCATCTCTTTCTCTCTATTTGTATATATATAATTTACACAATCCTCCCATTTTTTTTAGTTAAGTTTATTAATTAATCCCAACTTCCATTTTAATGTTTAAAAAAAATTACGAATTAACCCCTCAAATTTAAAATTAAATCATAATTAACACCACCAACCCCGTTATTTTCGAATTATTTTAAAACACGAGCTAAATTATATGTATGCCAAATGTCAGGGTCTTACAAAGTGAGTGGTTCCGGGAAGATAAACACCTGAAAACCTGCACAAAGGACTTGTCGGGATAGTCCTGGCGTGTACCCTCGTACGGGGAGAAGTGTTTATAGAGTAATTGCTGAGGAGAGTTAGCAAAGTTCATCTACCTCGTACGGGGGAAAGTGTCTATAGAGTAATTACCAAGAAGAGTGAGCAAAGTTCATCTCCTCAAAATCACATCAATGTACCAACTAGGCATGTAGACAATGGGAGGATGCTAAGAGGATCTTGTCTTGACCATATTGGAGGATATTTAGTGATATTTTTGGTTGGGAAAAGAGAGTCATGATAATGTTTAAAGATATTTTGGAATATTTTAGGGGATATTTTGAGATATTCAGGAGATATTTTGGGATGGGGAATTTAGCCAACTTATAAATTGAGGAAGACACGACCCTGTCGGGGCCTGGAAGTTGAGCCTGATTTTTGCCCTTCTCTAATAACTGGGGACGGGAAGGGAAAGTATAAAGAGATTTATGCCTTGCCCTTCTTGGATAATCGGAGACAGGAATGAGGGATTTGCTCGAGGAGATACAGGGGGTGAATTTATGAGTCGAGTAACGCTGCGACGGAGAACGCCAAGATGGGGAAGGGTTCCCCATCCCAACGATGGACTGCTGGCTCTTCCTGGAGAGTGTTGAAGCTTTTAGGGACGGTTGGAGCGAATGGAGGTATTCCTCTACTCAGTGCAATTTTCATACTCTGTCTTTAGGGTGACTTGTTCTTTATAGGGAGTTGTGGATAAGTGGCGTTATTCAGTTGGTTGTGTTGGAGTGACCATTTTTACACTAATTAGTAGCCCTCCAATCCCTAGTGTTGAGAATAAGTTTGAAAGACTGGGGACTTTACCATGAGCTTCTTCTGGAGTTCTGCTATTTCTATTGGAGCTTTTTGAGGTATTAGTGACCTTTTCTGGCCTTTAAGGGGCGTTTTATAAGAGTCAGGCCTTTTTCCTGAGAAGGAGATGGGCGATTCTGAGATGGGAACGGTCAACCCAAGGACGGTAAATGGAGGCCTAGAAATACAGATGGGCAGGTCGAGAACAATAATGAATGGCCCATCCTAGATTAACGATAAAGCTACGAACGGTCATGCGCACGTCCCATCGCGTCTGAAGGCTCTCCAGTAGCACCTCTTCAATAGTGCCTTTTTAATACACCCTGACGGGCTACTTGCCCAACCGTTGGGAAGAGGACACGTGGCTGTAGCTGTTGAGATGGTAGAAAGTGGACACAGGTACATGATCCGTAATTTGCGTCACCAACATTCAGACTTCTTGGTGGACGATATTGGTATGGATTATTCTGATGATGAAGAAGGTGTCATCCCCGAGACAGGGAATGTTAAAGTTGGAGAAGGAAGTGGAGATGCCATGATGGAAGACGTTGGTGCTGAGATGGGGGCTACCGGAGCTGACCAGGGAAACATTGAAGCCGAAATGGGGGCAGTAAACGTCGACTTGAACGAAATAGATACCATACCAGGGAATACTGAGGTTGGGTAGAATTAACCCCCCATCGGTAAACGCGAAGCTGATCCATCCCCTATTGGCTAGGAACAAATTTCAGTCCCCACCCCTTAGTCTTGAATCAACAAAAAATTTGACCTTGTCTTTTTTCTTCTTTTTTTTTGTACCTTTTGGCGCCCCAACCTCCCTTGCTTTAAAAATGACCTTTTTTGTTATGGGCTTTGGGGCCCCTTGGGGATGTAACGAATATTAGATGAATAAATGGATATTTCCTTACTTCTTCCCAAAATGTTCTGAACACTTGTGATTTTCTGCATAATCTTCCTTACTATTTTTGAATTTGTGAACGCGTATCTTTGAGTTTCTTGTTCTTGTCTATCCTTAGAGGGTTAGTTACTTAGAAGTATAAATGGTTCATCTTCCCAGTGGTGGAGTTTTACTCCCATCCTTAACTCGGAAACACTGAGATGGGGGGATGTCTGAGCTTGGTAAATTGACGGAACATAGAGTTGGGTTCTTTCTTGGGGAATTGCTTGAACTCATCTCGGAGATAGACCTGAGTCTCTGCTCGATCATATTTAAAGGCTTGGGTGTTTTTAGCTATGATATTTCCAATTGGAGGTCCTTTTGTATTTCTTTCCTGATCCCGACAATGCTATGCTTTGGGTAGACGATCTACAACATTTGTGTAATTTTTGCTTGAAAAATTCAAGTCTCTTTTTCTCGCCTCTTCTCAGACTTGAACACCGATAATAAATCATGCTTTCCTTTTTTTTGGATTGGCATCATTTCATGCTATTTCACCATACCCATAACCTCTCTGTCCCCCAGCCTAGCATCTGAGCAAAGCTCGGGTGGTAGGCTAAAATTCGAGGGGTAGTGATGAGTGGTTTAATTATCAAAAAATCAAGTACTTTTATATTCAAATATTTGTGTGCTTTCAAGTATTTTTGTTAGTTTTATATGTTTTTGTATTGTTTTGTGGGTTTATAAATAAATGGGAAACAAGATGCAAAATCGGTTCAGGTGTAGTAACTTCAAGGCCATTTTTGACAATGATGCAATCCGATTTTGGAAAATCTCAAAACATGGACATTGTATATCTATGTCTTATATTTCTATAGTTTTTTCAATCACCTCAATCGGAGTTTGTATGAAAAAGGTACGGCAAAAATACAAATCAAGCGTCAGATACTGTCTCTATATCGCTGCAACGATAATTTGATCGTTGCAGCGAAAGAGGTTGTTGAAGCGATGATTTGGTCACTGTAGTGATGATCTTTCAGTGTGTTTTTGACCCCTTGATCGTTGTAGCAATCTTCTGCTCCGCTGCAGCGACCCGGCACCAGCTGACAAGATATTTTCTAGATATTTTTTTGGATATTTTGCACCACAACTTGTAACCACTCATTCCCACCATACCAGAAGAAATTTTTGGGAGTTTTTGGAGATCTCAAGATCAAACCAAGAAGAGGAGAACACATTTGGAAAAGATAAAACAAGATCGGAGCGGATTTTACGGACGTGGAATCATCCATTCTTCAGATATCGACTATTTTCCCTTGTTTCTCTCTTTGTTTCTTAAATTTTGTTGGTTGTTTAATCATGTATATATTGTTTTTAGTTAAATATTTGGTTATGGCCATGAGCTAAACATTTATTATTTAGGGATTGATATAATTCATGAATATACTTGTTTGAGTAAATCGTTGTTTCGTTATCGGTTGTTCATCCCTATTTGATTGTGTTTATTGTTCTTTTACTTATATTATATGCTTGTCATGATATTTTGGTTGATTTGAGAATACGGGGTTTGACACTCGAGAGAGATAACCGCGAATTCGGACTAGAGTTTAAACACATCGCGACGTTCTAATGTTTTGGGAGATTATTAAAACATATGCAATCCGTGAAGTTAGGGCGAGACTCATGTAATCGTTTAAATGCTAGATAGGGATATCGATGTTGACATGAATTACATATTATTCACTTTACACTCGGGAGAGGTAGTGAGTGAGTTTTAGACACCTAGATTGTCGGATAGATTAATGACTGTTAATGTAAAGTAGAGTAAATCAAACACGTTTAAGTGAACGAAATTAATCCCTAGATAATTTATTCCCATAGACGTTATTCTTAGTATTTTAGTTTAATTAGTTTAGTTTAGTTTTATATTTCTACAACAAAAACCTAAAATTGGATTGCCTAGATAAAGTTTGGTTACGATAATCGCGGTACTTAGCGACAATTTAAACCAATCCCTCTGAACGACAATCCTTATCTTCCTATACTATTGAAACTTGACCTCGTTCACTTGCGAGTAATTCAAAGCGATTAAAATATCGCCAACAGGTGGTACCTGTATGGAATCTGGCCCTCGCAGTCCCCAGGGGGGTAACCTCAGATCGGTCCCCTGGGGCCAGGCACAGGTGGGTTCTCCTTAGTGGGGCTCATCTCTGAGCCTGTTCAAGTTATCCCAAATAGTCCTTCCAAGGGCATCTTCCCTTCGTGTCGCCTGAGATTAACTCGATTGTCGGGGGTGAAATGCTTACTTGTAGGTCCTTAGACCCGATCGGTACAACGTTGTTGGAGAATAATAGCTATTAGTCCTCGGGCCAACAGTACTGACCTGCGGAGAGAGTCTAGTTACATCCTTGATACAATGTGTCGGGATGGATTTCTTTATGGAGACTACCCCCGATGCAGAGCGTTGGGATATCGCGTTGTTTTAATAAGGAGCAGGGGCAGTACATCTTCGTTTGAGAAAGGACGAAGGGCTGATTATCCCAGCAGATATGTAGTTTAGAGGTTTGTGGGGAGGGCTGCACATCCTGATCCGAGATGGGATGGGGGTTGCACTTCACCACCACCAACAAAATTCGGAGAATGGAGTGATGGTAGAACAAACATCACTTCTATTCATAAATAAATTCTTTACATGCTTCAAAAAGTGAAAAACTTTACAAGTCCACCAGAGTGTCCTCTCCAAGGTAGTAACGTTTCAAATGCTCTGCATTCCAAGGGTGCCTTAGGAGGACACATTTTTCTATTTCCAATTCATAAGTACCTGGACAAGCAACACGAGTGATATAATACAGCCCCTCCTATGTGGGGAAAGTTTGCCTATATTGGAATCCTTGGTAGCTAGGGTTACTTTCCTGAGAACGAGGTCACCAACGTCCAATGACCTAGGACGGACCCTTCTATTGTAATATCTAGCCGTAGTTTGTTGGTAGGATGCGTGTCGAACACGGGCATATTTTTGTTTTCTTCAAGAAGAATAAGATTAAGGGCCAAGGAGACATCATTTTCCTCTGGGCTAAATATCATTGTTGTTCGGGAAGAGGGCATACCGATCTCGGTAAGGATCATCGCTTCTGATTCGAAAGTCATTGCGAAAGGGGTTTCTCCTGTAAGGGCCCTTGCGGTAGTATGATATACCCAGAAATTAGGGCACACGTCTTCAACCCATCTTCCTTTTGATTTATCTAACTTGGTCTTGAGTCCGTGGAGAATTGTGCGGTTATTAACTTCCACTTGTCCATTGGCTTGAAGATGCCTTGGAAATACGGAATGAGTCTGAATCCTCAGCCCAGCACAGAATTCCGTGAAGAGATCATTGTCAAATTTCTTCCCGTTGTCGGAGACAATGACCTTGGGTATTCTGAAGCGGTACACAATATTTTACCATACAAAATCTCTGATTCTCTCCTTGGTGATTCGCGCAAGTGGTTTAGCTTCTACCCATTTTGTGAAATAGTCAATGGTGACAACAAGAAATTGTCTTTGCCTGGTCCCTTAATAAAATGGTCCGAGAAGATCAATGCTCCACTAAGTAAAGGGCCAAGGACTTGTCATGGGGTTGAGGACAGTTAGAGGCAGTTGGGGATGGGCGACAAACCTCTAACATTTATTACATTTTTTAACAAAATGCATGCAATCCTTGTACATATCCAGCTAGAAGTATCCATGTCTAATAAGCTTTTTAACCATGGACCTTCCTCCTAAGTGGTTGCCACACATCCCTTCGTGGATTTCACTCATCACATAAATAGCCTCTTATAGTCTCAGGTAATGAGAATATGGGCCCAAGAAGGATCGTCGATAGAGAACCCCATCAATGATGGTATACCTTGATGCCCTATACCGCATTCTCCTGGATTTTACTCGATCAGGGGGCAGTGTTCTATTTAAGATGTATTCCCTTATCGGGTCCATCCAAGTTGGTGCATCGGAGAGAGCGCATATGGTATTTACTTTATCAGAAATGGTTGTGCTTGGCTCTTCCAAATATTCAACGGAAACACTTATCTTCAGGGTAAATTCTACGACGGAGGCTAAGTTGGCCAAAGCGTCGACGTGTCAATTCTTTTCTCGGGGATTTGGTGCACTTGTATATTCTCGAAGTTTTCCATAAGCGCCTTTACCCATCCGAGGTATGCAGTCATACTTGGGTCCTTAGCCGCGTATCCACCGTTTACTAGTTTACAACAAGTTCTGAATCACAATAGACTTATAGACTTTTGACATTAAATTCCCTTTCTAATCTGAGGCCAATAAAGAGGGATTCATATTCTGTTTTGTTGTTGGTGGCCCTAAACCCCAGTCAAAGTGCGTATTTAATTTTCTCTTGATCTGGTGCGACCAGGACCATTTTGTCCCCACATCGCCCTATATTATAGGAATCATCAGTGAACAATTGTTATTTGTTCGAACTAAGATCATCACTTGATTTGAGATGGGAATGGGCCCCTTTCAGGACCGGCACCCCTGCTGAATCAAGATTGGTCTCGTGCCAGGCAGGGTCATGGTCCTCTAGGATGGGCTCTTCCAGGAAGGTCATCTCAGCAATAAATTCGATCAGGACCTGCCCTTTGATGGTTGTCCTAGGCCGATATTCAATGTAGAATTGGCCAAGCACAAAGCTGTACTTCATGAGCTGGCCAAAAACATCAGGTAAGTGAAGAATCTGTCATAAAAGGTTATCAGTGAATATGATGATCACATGGGCTTGGAAATATTGCCTCAATTTTCTTGATATGATGAGAAGGGCATAATCCAACTTCTCAAACTGTTGATATCTCATTTTGGCATCGGTCAATACTCGACTTGCGTAATACACGGGCATTTGTATCTCATCTTCTTATCGAATCAACACCGTGCTGACTGTTGTATTCGAGACAGCAATGTACATGAATAATTATTCTCCGTTCTTGGGGGTAATCTTCAGCGGCGTTGAGGAGAGGTATATCTTAAGCCCTTGGAAGATGGCCTCACACTCCACTGTCCACTCGAATGTCTTGTTGCCCCTCAAAATCTTAAATAAGGGAAGGCATTTTTTGGAATATCGTGAGATGAAGCAATTCAAAGTGGCCAGCCTCCCCGTAAGCATTTGAACTTCATTCTTCGTCCGTGGAGAGGCCATTCCGGGAATGGCAGTGAGTTGATCCGAGTTAGCATCAATGCCCTTCTAGGACACCATATAGCCCAAAAACTTTCCTGCTAAAATCCCAAAGATGCACTTGGTGGAGTTCAGCTTCATGCGATGAGTTTGGAGCTTGTTGAAACAATTTTGGAGATAGCATATGTGATCACGTGCTTTAGCACTCTTTACGAGCATGTCATTAATGTAAACTTCCATCGTTGAGACAATCTCTTCCTTGAACATCTTGTTAACGAGTCTTTAGTAGGTAGCCTCAGCGTTGCGAAGGTCGAAGGGCATAACCTTATAAGAGTAGATGCCTCTGTCCGTGATGAAAGAGGTATTTTCTTTATCGGGAGGAAACATGAGAATTTGGTTGTATCCGGCGTAAGCATCCAAGAAACTCAAGAGTTCATGCCCCGCCGTAGCATCTATTACCAAATCTATCCTTTATAAAGGGAAGAAATCTTTAGGGCATGCCTTATTTTGGTCTTTAAATTCCATGCAAAGATGCCATTTGTTTTTAGCTTTAGGATGAGGACGACATCGGATAGCCAATCAGGGAATTCCACCTCTTCCACCACAACAAATTTCACCAACTTATCCATTTCTTGTTCAATGAGCTTTTGATGCTTCGGGTGAAATTTTCTTATTTTTTGCCTCACACCAGGATGGTGAGGATTAGCATGGAGACGGTGCATGGATAAATCTCGGGAAGCTCGTCGTGGGACCAAGCAAACACATCGTAATTCTTTCTAAAGAGATTGGTTATCTCTTCTTGTTGTGCCATACTGAGTTTGGCATCTATTCAGATAGTTTTTTCCCCAATGGTGGGGTGAATGGGTACTTCTATCAGGTCTTCATGAGGCCGTGGACGGGGTTCTTTATCTCGAGGATTTTCAATAGGTATGGTTCTGGGATCAAACAAGGCCATGAGCTCAACTTCAATGTTCTTTGCCCTGGTTGTTAACTGCTATTTCGTTTTTTCAAGCGCCCTCCTCGCATAAGACCTAGCGGATTCCTGGTCTCCTCGCACCTCTCCCACTCCCCTTTCAATAAGGAACTTCATATATTGATGGTAAGGGAAGGATATGGCTTTTAATGCCGCCAACGTGGGTTACCCAATAATTACATTGTAAGGAGAAGGTTGGTCCACAATGAGGAATTTAACCCAGACCATGGCCGAGGTGTGTACAGTACCAACAGTGAAGGGAAAAGAGGCCCAACCCATGGAATTCACAACCTCCCCACCAAATTCGATAAGGGGAGAAGTAGTTGGTCTTATGGAGCTTGAACTCACGTTCATTTTGTCGAAAGCATATTTGAAGATGATATCCACAGAGCTTCCTCCATCGATCAGAATTTGCCCAACCTTATAGTGGTTGATCAGGGCTGAGATTACCAAGGCATTGTCATGAGGGGTATGAACCCCTTGGAGGTCGGCTTCACTGAAGGTGATGATGTTGTATGAGGCAACATCAATTATGCTCATCTCGTACATGTCCTTGTCGGCTTTTCTCTTTTGCTTTACCCTTGTGCCTCTTCCGGGAAGATATGGTCTCTCCTCTAAGGCTGAGGTCGTCATCGATCACATTGATCTCACCATCTATGTGCATCTTATCATCAAATTCCTCAGTTTCTCTTCTTAATGGGGCTCGGCCACGATTTTTCCTTCTCGACTGACCCCTGCATTTATCTCGGCGAGTGCTCTCTCTGGAGCCTGCATTTTATTTACGGACGTAACGACCAAGGTTCCCCCTTTTTATGAGGGCCTCAATCCCTTCTCAGAGCTGGAAGTATTCATCAGTTGAGTGCCCACGATCACGGTAGAACTCACAATATTTGGAAACCACTTTCCCCATAGGTCTTCCTTTAGGGGGAGGATTTGACGGGAAGATTCTTCTTCCCAAATTTTTGGCAAAAATCGTAGTTGTGGATGCAGTGAGGGGCGTCAGCCCTGGGCGATTCCCTGGGGGTGGAGGATGTCTATGATCCTCGAGAAGAGGTCCTAAGCGCCCCTCCACCTGCAACCTTCATGACCCCTGTGCCCGGTTTGATCCCTCCTCTACTTAGCCCTTTCATTTCTAATTTTCTTATCTCTCATTTCATAGTGTCTCTAAGGTCAGCTTCATAGAAGTTCGTTCCCCGAGTAAGGACAACAACTAGGTTTGGTGTGGGATGGGAGCATAGATCGTAAGACAGTCTCCGATGCCTCAGTCCATCAATAAAGGCATTCAGAGCCACAACATCCGGTATATTATCATATCTTGAACTTTTCCTGTGGAATCGAGCAACAAAATCACCCAAAGTTTCGGTGATCTCCTGCAGGAGAGCGAGAAGGTGAGTTGTTGTTTTGGGTCTTTTTCGAGAACAGTCGAATCGAGCCAATAAGAGCTGTTCTAATTGTGTGAACCCAGAGATTGAAGATGGTAGCAACTTGCAAAACCATCTGCTAGCCATCCCTGTAAGTATGAGAGGAAAATATTTGCACCTTACTGCCATGGATGTCGTATGCATGTCCATGAACGCAATGAAAACAGAAAGGTGATCGTTGGGGTCGATAGTCCCATCGTAGGGGGTTATTTGCAGACTAGAGAATCTGTAAGGGACTACCTTAAGCACTATATTGTCAACAAAAGGGGACCTCACACCTAAAAGGAGTCCAGTAGCCCCCCCAAGGCCCTGTATTTGCACACGTGCTGTCTTTATCTCAGCGATGTGTCTTTCTAATGTTGTTTCTCCCTTGGGCGATGCTACCACATGACTTGTTGCTGCTCTTGACCCCTGTCTTTCGGCAAGAGAGGAGTGGGAGTCAACCTACCGAGCACGGAAAACTCTACGGTAAGCACAGGTGACGTGGCCGCAAGTTCTTTTTTATTGGTGATCACGGTAACCCTCTATCCGGAGAGCTCGTGAAGGCAAGGATGCAAAATCAAAAACAGCTGGCGGGGTTAGATTCCGTTCACTGACTAGTTGATCGCGCGGGCGAAACAGTTCTCTCGAAACGTGCCCTTCGGAGTAGATGACACGGTCCAATCCCTGATGATGATATCCACATTTGTATGTCGGGGGACCGATCCCCTTAGGTCAGGATCTGGTAGCAGGTGGCATTCCTCTCCCCCTGCGTTCTGAAGAACCGGTCCCTTGTGTCCAGGGGCCGGCGATAGACAGGAGAGAATGGTGTCGAGATAAGTTTGAAATTGAAACAACTGACAGTTAAAGTTATCGAGTCACACCATATCCGCAGCTCCGGGGGCTAGTCCAACGTGTATTCTTGTAGGTGGAACCGACGGGCCTGCCTGGTTAACGGGGGTGTGTTTTCTTCTTCTTCCAGGATAGCGACAACAATCCTCACATCCAGCCTAGGGATTCTTGACATTTCTCTATCTAGGTCTCTATCCACCACATGATTAGGATCTTGTGGTCGCAAAGGCTAACCAAACCTTGTAATCATCTAACCTTTAGCCGAGATAGGAGCAAATGATTGGGGAAAGGTTTTTTGTAGCGCTTCCCACAGACAGCGCTAAACTGTTGGTGTTAAATTTTTGTTGAACCCAACGATATGTTTCATTCAACCTTGGATGAGTTGTAGAAGTCTAGAGTGGAGATCTTCGATCCGTGTAGCTTTCAATCTGTGGAGAGGTCTCTGGCCGGGAACGGGAGGGTCTAAATTGGAAAGAATGCAAAAACCTCCTAGGCAAAGAAAAGGAGGATCAAAACACTTGGTGATCCTTGGAAAGATGAACCAGAACTTGAAAGTAAGCGATTTCGAGAAGATGAGCACCTGGAAATCTGCACAAAGGACTTGCCGGGATAGTCCTGGTGTATTCCTTCCGAAGTGAGAATTAGCGTACGGGGGAAAGTATTTATAGAGTAATTGCCAAGAAGAGTGAACAAAGTTCATCTACCTTTCGGCAATTGTATGCCTTCCTTTTTATAGGCAATGTGGAGATTAGTTTAAGGGCTTATGCATGGATTAGTGTCTCCTCAAAATCACATAAATATGCCAACTAGGCATTTAGCCAATTGAAGGATACCAATAAACCATATTGGAGGATATTTAGTGATATTTTTAGTTGGGAGAAGAGAGCCATGATGATGTTTGAAGATATTTTGCGATATTTTTGGGGCTATTTTGGGATATTTAGGAGATATTTTGAGATAGAGAATTAAGCCAACTTATAAACTGAGGAAGACACAACCCTGTTGTGGCCTGGATGTGGAGTCTGATTTTTGCCCTTCTCGGATAACCAGGGATGGGAAAGAGAAGTATAAAGAGATTTCTGTCTTGCCCTTCTCGGATAATCGGAGACAGAAAGGGGGAATTTGCTCGAAGAGATACAGGGGGTGAATTTACGAGGCGAGTAACGCTGCGACGGAGAACGCCAAGATGGGAAGGGTTCCCCATCCCAGCGATGGACTGTTGGCTCTTCCTGGAGAGTGTTCAAGCTTTTAGGGATGATTGGAGCGAATGGAGGTATTTCTCTAGCTCCGTGCAATTCCATACTTAGTCTTTAGGGTGACTTGTTCTTTGTAGGGAGTTGGACACGTGGCATTCTTCAGTTGGTTGCGTTGGAGTGACCATTTTTACATTCATCACATACATATATTTTTGGTAAAGAAATTCCAAAGTTTTTTTAGAAAATCACAATTCTTTAAAATAAAGGCTTTGGCTTTGCTAAATCTCTTAAAATGAAAGATTTAGATAAATATTTTGACACCAACGAATTTTCAAATGATCTATTTGAGATAAATAACTTCATTAATAGAATTGGATTCATTGAATAAGAAAATAGTTTTTCGAAAAATGATGTTTCAAATCTTCAACAAGGAATTGCAGATTTTAGAGAGCTTGATAAATTAAATGATGCTTTAATTGTTGAGTTAAAAAAATAAAGATTTGAACTTGATAGAGCTCATTTGAAAATCCACTATGTTGAAAATGATTGCCAAATCTTAAAGAATGATTTTGAATTAAGAAACAAGAAAATTTTCGTTCTTCGAGCGAATATTGGTGTTTGGAATGCTCGCTTCTCAAAAGGAGCTCAAATAGACTGTTTAAAAATTCAAGAATACTGAGGAGCCTAAAGTTTTTTAAAAAAACTAATAGCTTCTAAGACAACCTCATATCATCATTATCAATATCGTGCCCTAAACAGAAAACTGACTTTGACAAGTTTCCTAAGAAACACTTAAAAGTTTTCAGATGTTATTATTGTGAAAAATATGATCACCTTGAGAAATTGTGTTATCAACTACATGGTTATCTAGTCGAATCCAAAAACAGTTGTACACCACGAAAAGAAACTTTTCATATAGGAAAGAATGTGAATTATATTGGGCCAAGGAAGAATAATGAAAGAAATATACAAAGGCGTCAAATGGTGATAATTCTAGAAAGCTAATGGCTCAGTTTATCAAGGAAAGTAATGGATATCATAGAAAAATAATACATTATCTAGATCAATGGAGAATGACTTACAAGCTTGTTGTGAATCGTAATAAATCTATTCAACCAGTGGTATCAAAGAAAATCAAAGAACCTATTGTTGAATCTAAATCAAAGGTGCTCAAACAAAACTAAAATATTATCAAAGTGAATCAATTAATTGCTTCTCAGAATGTCAAACTAACTCAAACAAAGTGAATCAATCAATTGCTTCTCAGAATATCAAAACAACTCAAACTTATGCTACAAATGAGAGCAAAAATTGCATCGATCACAAGATTAAGGTATGCACACCAGTGGCTCCCAATGATGAAAAGGTATGTCAAATTTCGATCACAAGATTAAGGTATGCACACCAATGGCTCCCAAGGATGAAAAGGTATGTCAAATTTCATTAAGTTTGAACAAATAGATTTTGTCAGAAAGACAAAAGCATCACATTATTCTGCAAATTAAAATTATTTTTTCAAATTAATTTTTTTATTTAATTTATATGTGTTTTTTTTTTTTATTTGATATTTTATGTGATTTTTAATCATTGTATTTATGTGGATCACTTGAGAAATGGATGAGGCTAAAAAGAACAAAAATGACAAAATTAAGCCTGTCCGATCAACCAATAAGATGAACGGTTGACCAAAAATGTGCGATGTGGCTTTAAAGGATTAATCTTTTAAAAACATTGGTCGATTGTCCTATATATCGGTCGATCTAATGCCAACGGGTTAAGTTGGTAAATCTAGAGTTCTTTTGTCATTTTTCGAATTCATTCATCTTATCTCTAAGTTTCAACCCCACAAGTCCCTTCATCTTCAAATGAACTCAAAAATCTCTTCTGAAATAAGCCATACCTAATCAATTTGAAGCGTGAAGAACAAGTTTAAGGCAAAGGATGGTTCTCGTTGAATCTTGGCGGTATTTGCTCATTTCTACGGATCTCTCTTCAAATCTCTCACTCGTGGTAAGATCTTATCCATCTTGAATTCTTTCCTTACATTCTTTTTAAGATTGTTGGACTTCTTGGTTTCTTGTTCTAGATTGATGTTGAAATTGTGCTTTAGGGTTTCTTAGGTTGTGATTCTCTTTAGGTCCTTTATCAAAATGGAAGAAATGATGTGAGGAAGAAACGAAGTGCTCATGATTTTTTTAGATTAATACTACTAACATTTACTATCATATTTTAAAGTTCCTATAATACCCCCATCATATATGGAAATTATCATTGGAATCCTTTGTCCTAAAAAAAATGAAAAGGCAAAAAAACTTTTTTTACCCACAACTTTATCTGAAGCAAATATAAATAAAACAAAATATATTATTAACTAATTTAACTTTTTTAACCTCGACTTTATCTGAATTAAATATAAAATAAAAAATATTATTAACTAACTTAACTTTTTATCCTCAACTTTATTTGAATTAAATATAAAATAAAAAAAAATATTATTAACTAATTTACTATCTTGTACTTAAAAAAACTAAATTAATATTAAATTTTTAATTGATTTAATATTAATTTACTATTTTTTTTCTCAACTTCATCTTCGATCGGCATGTAAATAAAATAAAATAATATCAATTTAGTTTAAAAACAAGTGAATAATATATTTGATTAATTTTTTAAGTTTCAATTAGTTAATAATATTAGTTAGGGAAAAATACTATTAACTAATTGAGTTGGGTGTGTTAATATTATATTTTCCTAAAACATATAAAAATTCGATTAGAACCCTTAAATTTTTGGGTGTTTAATAACGAAAGTCCCCTATTTTTCCATTTATTTTAAAAAGTCCCGTACATTTGTTTTAGTCCCGCACTTTAAAAAAAGGCAAAAGACTCAATATACGAATTGCACTCTCGTAGTTACATGTATCTAATTTGTGTGTAAATTTTTTTGTAAGATGTTACACATATTACACAAGTGCATCTAATACAGTTACATGTAATTTATAGGGTTAATTATACTTTTCTCCTTGTGGTTAGCTCATTTTTCACTTTACCCCCTTGTGGTATTTTCTTCACCACTTACCCCCCATGTGGTTGTGGACTAAAGTGCAACGGTTAAACTTAAGGTTAATTGTGTCATTTCAATTTGAAATTAAGGGTAATTTTGTCATTTTATTAAAACAAATTCAAGGGGTCAATTTAAAATATCATCCAAATTCTAAGGGTGAAAGTGTAGTTTTCCAATTTATTTCACCTTCTACAACTCTCTATTCTCTCTCTCTTCTTTGATCTCTTCCCCTTCCCTATTCCACTCCCCATCTCCGAAGCTCCCATGTTCTCTCTCTAATATATATATATATTGATGAGTGTAAAAATGGTCATCCCTAAGCACCCAATAGAAGACTGCCACGTGTCTGTAAATTCCTAATGAAACTTATTCTTGCCAATGACGAAGTATGGAGATTCAGCCAACCAGGGGCACACCTCAGCCCAGACCAGTCACCCCAGGGGTCGTCCCTGCTTATTTTTGGGAAGAACCACCGCCGAGTTGGGGAAAATTCTCCCCCATCTCGGTGATATTCCCAAGTCGACACGCCCCATCTCGGAATTCAACTTTACAACTCCTCAACAAAACCATCTCCTACCCATCTCCAGCCATCTGGGAAGGGCAAGGTAGGGAACTCCCTAATTAGTGGGCCGTAGGAAAAGTCCACCTAGCATCATGGATTGGGCCTTCCATCCGCTTGCGTACACTTACCACTCATGGGCCCCAACAAGAAGGCCAGAAAACTCAGGCCCACCAGCTTAATCTCCCCGCACACCCTCGCAGTGGTCATGCGCCCAGATCAGGATGCTAATTCCTGCTTAGGTTGCTAATCCTTCAAATGCTAATCAGCCTACTGCCTATATAAGTAAAGGTGACAGTGTAGTAAAAAGGTGACACATACTTGCTTTTCAAATATTCTGATCATTTTACTATTTTCCCCTGAGCTCTTACTTTCATGTTGGAGGGGACACACTGGGCCCACCCTTACAAGCCCTTTATGTAGGTGACAGTTTCAAGCCTAGCCCAAGACAGACTGATAACGTTCTTGGACATTGAGATTTTTTGGATCACCAACCAGTCAGGACTCATCTCGAACCACTCTAACCTCACCTCATCACGGATAAAGACCAAAATACCCTGACTAGACCATAGCATTAGTGTTGACCAAGAATTGACATCAACATATATATAAGCACGTCTTTCTCTCTCTCCTAATGTATTTTTTCTTTTGTGGTCATCTCCATCTTCCTTAAAATTCTACTGCCAGTTCACCTCGCCACACCTTCCGACGGTCATCGACGGCCACCACCTCGAACCAACCTAGCCACCACCACGCCAAACCAACCAACCACATTTTTCTTTCTCACTATTTTATCACCATCTTCTATTTCTATTTGATTAAACTCCATTTAATTTCATTAAGCTCAATACTGATTGAGCTCTTGTTAGAATTTAGGGGAGGAATCAAATTGTTGTGTTGGAATTTGGGAGAGGAGGAAAAAAAAAATACCAAGAGAAGAGAGAGATGGGAGAAGTGGAATTCTTTTTTCATAATCCTTTACTGGTTTCATGTGGCTCTAATTATAGCCAATACATCACACATGCAACAACAAGAATAAAGGAAATAGCAATTAACTAGGTAGTAGTTTGAACAAATAACTGTTAACTAGGTAGTGGCTGCAACAAAGAGCAGTTAACAAGGTAGTGGCTTGATCATTTAACTACATAATGTGAGGGAACAGCTTCCATGTAAGGGATCAAATAACTGAGCACTAGTAACTGAGCAAATAACTGCACAACGTGGGAGAGTAACTTCAATGTGAGGGGATAACCGCTGGTTGAAGTATGTAACAATCCCCCCACTCAGATGGTCCTTGTCCTCAAGGATAAAATTGGGGTAGGCCCTCCGAAATCGCTATTCAGTTTCCCAAGTAGCATCCCTAACTGGGGTGCCGACCCATTTAATCAGAACTTCGGATTTTGGGCAGTAATTTCCTTTTTGTACGTCTCGCCGAGCCAAAATGGATTTTGGTTGAGGGAGAATAGTAGAATCATCTACTGCTGGAGGAAAATTAGGGGAGGTGAAAGTAATAGGTCCCAAGTATTTGCGCAGGAGACTGACATGGAAGGTGTCATGGATCAGTGACCTTGTTGGCAATTCTAGCTTATAGGCCACAGGTCCCATCCGCTCAATTACCTTATAAGGACCCATAAAAGCGAGGGGAAAGTTTCAGAGATCCACGAAATGCAACAGAAGTCTGGCGGTAAGGTTGGAGTTTGGGGTAGACATAGTCACCTATATTAAACGAAACCTCGCGCCTATGTTGATTGGCCTGGTTCTTCATCCGTTCCTGAGCAAGTTGCAGATTTAACCGGAGTTCTCTTAGAATTAGGTCCCTGTCTTAGAGAGACTCATCCACCGCCTGTACTCGTTCCATCCCCAGAACGTATGTCAGTAGGCTTGGCGGCGATTTTCCATAGACGGCCTCAAATAGAGTAATTTTTGTTGCCGAGTGGATTGAGGTGTTGTAGCTAAATTCCACCCATGGTATCCATTCTACCCATTTCTTTGGGTGGGAACATGCAAAATAATGAAGATATTGCTCCAAGGTTTTGTTAACAACCTAAGTTTGGCCATCGATTTAAGGGTGGTAACTGGAACTCATGCAGAGTTTAGTCCCTTAGAGGCGAAATAAGGCCTGTCAAAAATTGTTGGTAAAGACCTTATCGTGATCACTTACGATGAAGACGAGCACTCCATGTAATCGCACCACATTAGTGACAGAGGCTTGTGGAACTGAGGCAGCAGAAAAAGAGATGCTTTATTGGCACGAAGTGTGCATATTTCGTCAAACGTTCAACTACCACCATGATGACGAAGTATCCATTGGGCATGGGAAGGCCTTCTATGAAATCCATGGACACATCTATCCATGATTGAGTAAGTATGGAAGGGTTGGAATAGTCCAACAGGCTTCATACAATCTGCTTTGTATTGTTAGCATACCTCGTAAGTCTTTAGGACGTCCTTCATCGTTTGCCGCATCTTTGGCCAAATGAAACTCTGGCTTATGTAAAAGGGATTTTTGTGGACTTCTTGTTGGAGCTTTAGCCACCAGTCCGCATGTGGAATGGAGATGGATAAGAACTGGAGCTCTCCCATTCGAGATAAGGAATCGGTAGCCTGGTTCTCGGGTCTTTTTTTATACTCAATGGCGTAGTCGTATCCCAACAACTTAGGTGACCATCGAGACTGGACAGGAGTGGTGATGTGCTACTCCAATAGATATTTGAGGCTTTGGTGGTCTGTTCTCACTACAAATCTCTTACCGAGAAAATAAGGGCGTCATTTTCTGATGGCATTGACTATTGCAAGCATTTCTTTCTTTTATATAGACAACACCAATGTAAATCCCTTGAGATATTCACTAAAATAGGTAATGGGGTGATTTTGTTGTGTGAGAATAGCTCTAAGCCCCACTCCACTTGCATCACATTCAATCACAAATTGTTGAGAAAAGTCTGGCAGACGCAAGGTAGGTGGTCTGGTGAGGGTATGCTTCAGTTGGTGGAATGTCGCATCTGTTTCTCTACTCCATCGAAATTTTTCCTTGGTCAAAAGCCTAGTTAGTGGGGCTGCTATGCTGCCGAAGTGGCGAATAAATTTTCTATAGTAGCTGGCAAGGCCAAGGAAACCTGGCACCCCTCTGGCCGTAGTGGGGGTTGGCCAAGCCACCACTGCTTGCACCTTGTCAGGATCTACGAACACTCCTCCTTTAGTGATAATATGCCCTAAATATTTAACCCGTTGGACTCCAAAATGGCATTTTGATTCCTTGGCAAACAACTGGTTAGATTATAAAATAGTGAAGACAGTCTGTAAATGAGAGAAATGATCTTCCCACGATTGTGAATAAACCAATATGTCGTCAAAGAATACTAGAATAAACCTGCAGAAGTATGACCGAATGAGGCCATTCATGAGACTCTGAAAATCGGCGCATTGGTGAGTCTGAAAAACATGATTAAGAACTCCTAATGCGCCTCATGAGTTCGAAATGTCGTCTTATTAATATCCTCTTCATGCACTCGGATCTGGTGGTACCCAAATCGCAGGTCCAACTTTGAATAAAACTTGGCACCATAAAGCTCGTCAAGTAATTCATCAATTACGGGGATGGGATACTTATCATTCACCGTGATCTTGTTGAGAGCCCGGTAGTCAACACAAAATCGCCAAGTGCCATCAGCCTTCTTTACCAATAAAAGTGGAGAAGAAAAATGATTGTTTCTTGGCCGTATAAGTCCTGTCTACCGGATCTCCTTGACCATCTTCTCAATTTCTAATTTTTGGTAGTATAGATATTGGCAGGGTCGCACGCTCATTGGTTTTGCATCTGGTTGGAGCAGAATTTGGTGGTCGTGCAATCATTTGGGAGAAATGTTTGTGGGAGTCTCAAAGACCTTAGAGAACTCCACCATAAGGCTCTTAATCTCCAGTGGCTAAGATTAAACAGAGGACTTGGGTTCGGCTGGAACTATCTGAAAGAAGAACCCCATTCCCTATAGCCCCGCACAATCTTTGTCACTTAGAACTTCGATGTTGGCATCCTCCACAGTGCAGCCAAGTCCATGGAAGGTATCAGTGGTCCCCCTAACACAGAAGGATAAGGGTTTTTCCTATCCGAAGATCCTATACACGATAACCACTATTAGAAAATATGACTTCAAATCACAATTCACAAAATTGCCCAATAGACAAGATATTTAAGTTGAGTTTCATAATCAAACACGTGTCAGGAATAAAAATATGAGAAATAAAAATCTGACCGGTATGGGTAACAGGTATTTGAGAACCATCAGCAAAATGAATACTAGGAATATTCATCACGGAGAATTTGGTTGAAAAAATATTGGGATTTGATGTCATGTGATTACAACAGGCAGAATCAAAGAACTAAGAAGAGTTACCTATAGTAAGTGAGAGAGCAGGAGAAAGATTGTACTAATTTTGGAGAAGATATAATAGAGGAGTAAGGCCAAATCTGCAATAAATATGGTAACAGTAGTAGAAGTAGGATCTAAACCCTCTTTGGCATTATTAATGAGTGAAGAACCAACAGACATCGTTCTTAAATCTAGAGAAACTATTGTCACAGATGGATTCAGAGTGCCAAAACTGTCTAGGAATCAGTCTATACTCGTGAAGAACCATTTGAGAGCCCATTGAACCGATCAAATCTCCATGATGAACCGAATCAACAATATAAAGAACTATATTGTATGATTTGAATTTGATTAAATAGAGATTACAGATACATCCGCAATATTGAAATTCTCCAAGAACCGATATTGAATGTTCAAGGACCGAGTGAAAAACAAGTGAACCGGTGTAGGAACCACACGAATATAATAAAAAGATGTGAGTCTCAAATCAAAAAACAGAGGTCAAAAATAGAATCAGAATGTCTAAAAACCCCAGGAATCAGTCCAAGTTTTTAGAAAACCAATCAAGAAAGGCCTGAATCGGTCCAAGGTTAATAGCTCAAATAAACCAGTAATGTGGCAATTAACTGTTGAATGGCGATGACGTGGTTGTCAAACCGAATAACGTGGCGATCAAATAGACTACCGTGGCACTGAGGTGGAGGTCAACATGATGACATGGCACTGAGGTGGCAATGTCATGGTAGCTGATTGGACTATTAGGGCTAACGTGGTAGACTGAGCTCACTAAAAAGGCTTGCAAACGCGTGAATCTTACTTTTAGATCCTTCTTATCGTGTATGTGAGCACGTTAAGCGTCAAATTAGTGAGATTTTTATGTTGTTAAAATTATCTCATCGAGACGATTCCGATGATGTATTTTGAGATGGATTTGGAGCCTTGGTTGAGGTGGTAGAGCCCAAAATCCGAGAAGGTGCGTGGATCTAACAGCAGAGACACTTAGGCCATGTGTGTAGGCGCATAAAGGCTTTGATCAGGTTTCTTATTGAGTGGTT
Organism: Eucommia ulmoides; assembly: GCA_016647705.1. Lineage (NCBI taxonomy): Eukaryota > Viridiplantae > Streptophyta > Magnoliopsida > Garryales > Eucommiaceae > Eucommia > Eucommia ulmoides. Next base: position 2,548,804 of record CM028338.1, read on the forward strand.
GGAATCGTCTTGTCAAAACAATTCTGGTGGTATATTGTAATATGAATTTGGAGCCCTAGTTGAGGCGATAGAGCCAAAAATCCAAGGCGGTGCAGCTTGGTGGTACTGTAGGCTGTGGGTGGCACGTGAGGGTGCGTTGATACTCTAGTGGCGGTGATTTTGGTGGCATTATGTTCATCTATGCAAGACGAATACGGTGGTATAGTGGTTGTTGATACTGGAGTAGCGATGACACATGTAGTAGTGACGAAAATCTCGGGAGAATAAGAAAGGCAGTGAAGGAAGCTTTAGGGTTGCAAAAAATTTAGAGATAACATATTTAGGAAAGACTTGCTCTTGATACCATGTTAAGATAATTGAGAAGTAAGAAACATGAGTAATGAATTGATATTATAGAAGAGATACAATAATACATGTATACACAGGTATTTATAGAGAAATGGGGGTTAAGGTTTTGCCCTAATAGACCAAGTGAGTCAAGCTCATTATTACATTAACAATTACAATACAATACAATACCATAACACACATGTATATACAAGTACAAGAAAGTCTAGGCGTGAATTAGAATTAATGGAGATTGAGGAAATTGTGGTTTTGAGCGTGAGTTCTTCATTAATGAAGATGGAGGATCATTAATGAGGGTAGAGGAAGTCTTGAGCATGGTAACAAGCTTGAGAAATCTTTATTTTATATCTTTAACACCCAGAAACCCGCTCTTGTGTTTCGTACCTACCACCGCTTATACGTCTCCGACCTCTCCACCCTCTCTACCCCCCCTCCTCGCACACAATTACATCTATAGCCTCTCATCCGATGAGCTCCTTCTCGTAATCTAATCTATGTTGGTTATTCCGGAGAAGGGTAGCGTTTAACATGTCTAACACCGTCGAGTAGTGGAACATGCTCGGCTTATCCTCCTTGTATTCTTCAAGAAGAATCTGATTGATATATTTAAGAACAGGATCAGAATCATGATCTTCGGTAAGGAAGTTTGATTGGCTTGAAGATGGTGGAAAATTAATCGGTTGATTTGTGAAGAAAACGATGAGGAATGGATCATGGTTGAATTTGAATTTGTAGGCTGGATTCATGGATTGATTAAAACCAAGTAAATCGATCGGATCTTCGTATCTGACGCTCGCTAACCCATCCCCGGAGGAAGAAGATTGCTGTCAGACTTGCTTTAGTTGTTCAGTCACCATCCGGAGATCGGAATCGAAATGAGATAGACGAGCTACGTTAGGGACGTCAAAATAGCCGACAAGGCCCCAAAGCTCTGCGGTCTGAGAAGACCCTCAGCGTACACTCACGACTAGGACCTCACACATCATCGATGTGAACTGAAGACAGAAGGAATGGAGCACCTACATGAAGAAATAAGTCATACCATGCTGGGATGGTAGACAAAGCTCATGATGTGTCTTACAACGTTCCATTGCCTTCAACAGAGGTCTCATCAACATTGCATCTAAGAGATTAAAAAATCAACTTGGATCGACAAACCGACAAAGACCTACGGGAGCAGGTTAAGGCCATCAATGAAAAACTCGTGCAGATTAGGAAGAAGGAGCCCAATGTTTACGAGATCGTAAAAAGAAACGCTTCTCCCTTTACTACCCAGGTACTACGGGAAAAAGTCCCAACAAACTTCAAGATGTCGTCTCAAATCGGGATGTACCAAGGAGACTTTGATCCGACAGAGCACCTTGATACATACCATACTCACATGAATCTGCGCAGGACAACAGATTCAATGAAGTGCCAAGCCTTCCAGGTGACTCTGGTCGAAGCGGCCCGAAAGTAGTACAAGGCATTAAAACCAGACAGTTTCAATTCTTTTAAATCTTTTAGCCTTGCATTTGTATACAAGTTTGTAAACAGAAACTAGAGGGATAAAAACCCATCACGCCTTATGTCGAAAAGGCAGGGGAAGGATGAGACACTAGAAGCCTACATTAAGAGGTTCCGCTGTGAATCTGATCAAGTGGAAGAACTAAATGACAGGATGGTAGTAGCCGCCTTGATGGCAGGGGTACAGACAAGTCCATTCTTATAGAACATGGCCCCCGCACCGCTAAAAACTTTAGTCGTGACCTTCGCCCTCTTCACCGAGTTCATCGTTGCATAAGATGTATATCGAGCCCGAACTGAAGAAGAAAAAGAATAAGACATCAAAGGGAAAAGGAAAGCTAAAGAGCCATACTACAACAAATCCAGTCGAGACGACTCTTGGTCGAAGAAGAGAAGAAACGAGGCAGAGATGGACAAATCTGACAAGAAGCCGGGGAGGAATAAATCTCCCCTATGCTTCACTAATCTCAAGCCCCTCAATGCTCTGTTGGGGACAGTCCTAATGTAGATCAGGGACAAGAAATTGATCAAGTGGCCTCAGGCAATAAAAAGTCAAGTAAAAGAGTTCAACTCAAATAAGTGGTGTGACTTCCACCAGGACCACGGTTACACCACTGATAGCTGTTACGACTTAAAGAACGAGATTGAGCAATTGATTAGAAGAGATCACCTCAAGAGGTTCATGACTGAAGGAGATCAAAACGAACGACGGCCTGGCGAGGATAGAGAAAGACCTGAGGTCCAAGGAAACATCCACATGATCCATGGTAGATTCGCCTCGGGATGATTGACCAAATCCGAGCATAAGGCACATGCTCGGCAGGGCAAACGTCCGGCCAAGGACTACGTGTTCATATATCTGAGAAGGCCCTCACATAAAGAGAGACCATTATCTTTATTGAGAAAGACCTATGCGGGGTTCACACGCCTCACGACAATACTCTGTTGGTCACCCTGCGAATTGCCAACTACAATGTGAGGCAAGTGTTGGTCGACAGGGCAGTGCAATGGAGATAATCTACTTAACTGCATTCAATAGGATGGGAATCATCCACGACCAGCTGAAGCCGATGATGACCCCCCTAGTTGGCTTTGGAGGAGAAATAGTGAAACCGCACAATTGGATCATGCTTTAAATTACAACGGGCATGGAGCGAAAGCATTCAACAGTCAACGCGCGGTTCATGCTAGTGGACTGTCCATCGGCGTACAACGCTATCATCGGAAGGCTGCGTCTAAATGCTTTAAAGGTCGTCACTTCAACATACCACTTAATGCTGAAGTTCCTGACCAAGAATGGGATTGGCAAGGTACGAGGAAGCCAAAAGGTAGCTCGAGAGTACTTCTTGACCGAAATAGAAATCCCCAAATAGAAATCAAATAACGAGGAAGTCGACGAGGACTTCCAACCCAGGGACATATTCAAGCGTCCCGAGAAAGAGGACATCATGGACCCACAAGTCGAACAACGGTGGAAACCTCAGCCTCAACCTGATGAAGAATTGGAAGATGTCTAAGTACACTCGACCGATCCGGACCGAATAATCCAGATCGGGATGGCCCTCTGAGGAGACAAACAATGAGTAACTAATTAAGCTCCTCAGAGTCAACCACGACGCATTCGATTGGTCGTAAATGGATCTACCCGAGATAAACCCCAGTATCTCCATGCACCGGCTGTACATTGACCCAACATACCCACCAGGTCGACGAAAGCATAAAACGTTCGAGCCAGAGGGACAGGCCAATCAAGAAGTAAACCAATAAGTCCTCTGAATGACAATGAACCGCCGGCTGTTTGTTCTCACTTGTATGTTCTTCTTCTTCCTCCCCTGAAGTGAATTCAACATATTGTTGAAATGAAAATGCAACCTGGGGACTATATTTAGTTGAGATGGTTGATTAGTCAAACAAAGGATAAAAATAAATTATTATCCATTCCACGCCAACATTGTTTATGTAAGTGTTTACATCATATACTTGCATGGTACGTTTTGATGATCTAGTTTCTATTAGAAATTCTATTAGAAAGGGATAATGGTTGGAAAGGCTTAGGTGTCTTTTGGTTAGTGTTTCTGTTTTTACTAGGATATGAGAAGTTTGTTTCTGTTCTGAAAATAAAAATATATTCGGTAAATACCATTGTTTTGTAATTGTTTCTTTTAATTTACAAGAACAGAAATAAAAAATACATTTGGTTGCAACATTTTAAATTTTTTTAAATGTATGGTGGCCGTCTAGCCGCCAGATGGTGGTGAGAATAATTTTGTAAGAATGAATAGGAATTAACATTTTTTTATTTCTCTGATTCTTAAAGAATTCGGGAATTATTCCAAAATTACTTCAATTTTTTTAGAACAAAAACGTGTTTATCAAAATATTTCTGTACATTAATCTCAAATTTTTGGAAGCGAGAACAAAAACTAAAGAACGAAAACAATAACCAAACGGGGCCCTAGTTTTTATTAGAAAGGGATAATGGTTGGAAAGGCCTAATAAACAAATCGTCTTAAGTTTACATGAGTGATGAAATGACAAAAAAATATTCTTATTAGAAGATTCACTACAACAAAATTTACTTTTAAGGATACTAAATGTGTCCTAACATTTATAATTTTGGGACACATTAAGATTGAAATAATTAAAAAGTGTCCCATAAAAATTTATCACAATAAATAATTTTGTCCTAACATATATAATTTTGGGACACATTAAAATAAAAAGTGTCTTATTAAATAAATATTATAAGGACATTATTATTAAGTGTCTCCATAAATATTTAAAAATACATTATTTACAAATTGTCTCTAAAAATAGTGTCCTAATATGTAGTTTTTGTTGTAGTGATTACGTGTTGAACATAATTTATTTTCCATCCAAAATCATTTAACAAAATTTTCGATTTTTCAGGATTGAAACAGATGTGAAACTTTGAGAACTAAATGTGCAATTTGACAAACTTAAGAATCCACATAGACAACTACCCCATACTTAACCAAAAATAAATTTTTGGGAACGGAAACAAAAGTTAAGGAACAATGAAAGGATATACTCCTCAAATAATACTTATATACAATTATATATACATATAAACCCTAATTATTCACTACATATAAATTCCCTTTTTTCACATAATAATACCAAAAAAAAAAAAAAAACTCTAATCAAACTCCATACTCTTAAGCAGGCACCCAACAGGAGGTAGCACACAAAAGCCTGCCCTTCCATCCCTGCAACAACCAATACCCATTGTCATCAAACAGAAAATCCTGATGGTACCCTCCCTTTGCTTTAACCTTAAGTTTCTTCACCAAATCCCGATCCAACGGTAATACCCGGAAACCCGCCCTCGTGTTACGTACGTGCCACTGCTTATACGTCTCCGGCCTCTCCACCCTCTCCAACCCCTCACACGCAATTATGTTTATGGCCTCCCGTCCGATGAACTCCTTCTCGAAATCCAATCTCTGTTGGTTATCCCGGGGAAGGATAGCATTTAACATGTCAAACAACGCCGAGTAGTGAAAAAGCGCCTCCCGGAAACGGGTCACAAAAAACGGCGCATTGAATGATCCATTGGTGATGGCTTGTACAAAAATACTGGGATTGATTTGTTTGATCAGTTTTAGGACACCGTCCCTCGGACTGTCAATGATGGCCGTCTCGTCAAGTAGGCTATTGAACCGGAATAGACAGTTTACGGCTACCTTCTCGTCGGGCTTGATCTTGAGGTCTTCGAGTTTTATGGTGTCCCAATTTTTGGCTGCTATGGTGTTGTACTCGAACGGGACGTTGAACCGCTCGCAATACTTTGCCAGACGGTGACCTGTCTCCTCAATGAGCTCTGCTGGTCGGAATCCGGGCTGGGGATTTTCGATTCCGGTGATCCGGAGCTTGGGGGGGCCACCGGGGAGTGTTGGGAGGTGTTGGATGAGGATCGGCCATTGGAAGCCATATTGGATGCCAAAATCGATGATGTGTAAGGTTTTGGCTCCGGCCGCCAAATCGAGTAATGTTTTGTTGGCGAAGAAAATCGATATCTTCTTGAATGGACTGGCGGAGAAATAGACTTGGTATGCTTTTAGCATTTCGGCGGCGGAGATTCTCTTGGCGGTAGAGGCAGCGTAGATTTGACTTCCGGTGCCGGCCAAACGGGCCTCGAGGCCGTTGGCAAACATGTTTGCCAGCCGGTGAGACGCATTCCCTGTGGGAGAGGATTGTTTCCGGATTTGTTTCAGTTGCTCGTTCGCCGTCCGGAGATCGTAAGCAGCGATCGACTGCGAACAGCTGAGGAGAAGGTTCCGAAGATCCACCTCCGATTCGTCGATCTTGTCAATCGTGTCGCAACAAACTGGTTGTCCGTTCGAATCCGTGAAGAGCAAAACCCGATCAAACATTTCAGACAACTCCGAATCGTCAAAATAAACTTCCGCCTGTTTGTTCCTACCCGTCCATTCGTCCTCGAAATCATGATGATGCTTTCTTCTGCGCGACCTGTTTTCTTCCTTCTTCTCCGGCTTCACTCCGGCGGCCGGAGTTGTCACCAGAGCTTCCACCTTGGGTGGCAAATTGTACTTATCCAAATCGATAACCAACCGATTTTCAGTAGGTAAGAATCGGCTTGCTTCCTCCATCCCCCTCTTGAAAAGCGCGATCGATTCACTATTGTTAAACATATCATGAATTGAGTTTGATGTAAACATCGAATCCATCTGAAAATTCGTACTCAAATTCAAACGGGAGGAAGAAGAACTTCCGCTGCCGCCGCTGCTTGTAGATTTTTCATTTCCGAAACCATTGCTATAATCATCATCTGGGTTTTCGATGTTCTGGTAGATATGAATAGGGGAAGGAGGATATTTCTTACCAATAACATCGTAGAGCGATTTCTCGGTAGCTTCAAGAGCTAAAGGATCATGGAACATGCTCGGCTTATCCTCCATGTCTTCTTCAAGAAGAATCTGGTTGCTGTATTTAAGAACAGGATCATAATCATGATCTTCGGTAGGGGAGTTTGATTGGCTTGAAGATGGTGGAAAATTGATCGGTTGATCTGTGAAGAAATCAATGGGGAACGGATCGTGGTTGAATTTGAATTTGTAGGCTGGATTCATGGATTGATCAAAACCAGGTAATTCGCCGAATTGTTGATCCATAATCATCTAAATGCTTCAAAACCTGAATCAAAGAACAGATACGAAATCAAAGGCCTGAATCAGCTACATGATGTTTGAAAACTCAAATGTAATTCAGTAATTCATGCATATATGCGTGATTATATATCGATAATGGAATCCTAAACATTCATAACGAAGTGAAATTAGAAATTAACGAAATCTATACGCCATTACGAACGATAATCGAGTGGTTGACAATCGAAATTGACGTAATTCATCAAATCTCTACAATAATTTGCTATTAATTCCAAAATTTCAAGAGTTCGTAAATCTTAAAAATCAAGAGAGAGAGAATAATCTTGAATCCAATGGAGACTGAAGAAAATAACAGGCGAATTAACGAATATTGACATGAACAACTTCGATCGAAGAAATGCGATTCTGAAAAGCTTACGAATCAAGGCAGAGAGAAAGAGATGAATCAGGAATTCAATGGGGGATGAAGCAGACAAACATGCAAAATGCTACGAATGCAACTGAAAATCAATTTTCAAAATCCTAAGCAGCATCCACAAGTGAGAAGCGAATTAATGAATAAGACATGAACAACTTCGATCGAATAAATGCGATTCTGAAAATCTTACGAATCAAGAGAGAGAGCAGAGAGAGAAAGAGATGAATCAGGAATTCAATTGAGGATGAAGCAGATAAACATGCAAAATGCTACGAATGCATCTGAAAAACAATTTTCAAAATCCTAAGCAGCATCCACAAGTGAGAAGCGAATTAACGAATCTTAACATGAACAGCTTCGATCGAAGAACTGCAATTCTGAAAATCTCAAGAGGCGAAATGCTGCGCATACATCTCAGAATCAAAAATTCAAAATCCAAAAGTGAGAATCAAATTGACGAAACTTACATTCAACAACCTGGATCGAAGAAAGACGACTCTGAAAATTCAAGTGCAGTTCGAGAGAGAGTATCTGAAACTTGAAAATCGAATTTATTTTTGTAGAGAGAGAAAGGGAAGATCAGTTGAATCTTGGCCTTTAAATTTTTGTTGAATTCAACTTCTCAAATTTTAGTTGAATTCAACTTCTCAAATATTTTTGACTAAAAAATATTTTTTTAATAATCGCAAATTTTACAACTCATTATCCATCCAAACTATTCGGTACAATAATTTTTAAAAAAATTCAATAATTCTGTCAAAAGTCTGACGTGGTTTACACGCCATAAAAATTACTATAATTTTTTATATAGTACAATAACTTTAGATTACTATATAGGTAAAAAAATTTAACTATAAAAATTACTATAATATTGTAGCGCGTAGACGACAATGGTAAAAATTTCTTGTAAATTATTTTTTTAAAATGTTTTTAAGTATTTTTTTAATATAAAAATAATTATTAAAAGAAGTTTTTTATATTAAAAATAAAAACATTCTATTTATAGGGCGGAGACTATATCTTAATGTTTTTTTCGAAATAATTTATTTAATTAAAAAATAATTAAATGATTGAAAAAATAAATGTGGTGCTTCTATTCCATCGATTTCTTTCGATATAAAATCGAGAAAAAAATATTTATTTTTTTTGTTTTTTGAAGTGCTTCAAAAATATTTTTTAAAATTACAAAACAAATTTTTATGACTTGATTTTGAACTTTTAACAAAATTATTGAATTCTCAAAAAAAATTACTGTATCAAGTAGGTTGAATGAATTTTAAATCGTAAATTTTGGGATTATAGAAAAGAAAGAAAAAAAACGAAAAGGGCTACTAAGTAGTTGTTTCATTACTTTTTTTTTCTCCAAACAATAATCTCTAATACTTAAATCAATTAGTTGATTTTAATTGAAGCTAAAAAAAAAAAATTAAAAAAAATAATAATAAATAATTAAATATCCTAACAATTCTTTTACAAAAACTTAATGAAATGATATATATATATATATATATATATAATCGACATAATATCGACTTCCCCAAGTAATCTACGGGTAACCGGTTGCTGCCGGTAAAAAACGTCCCCCACGCGTGTTATGGTCCAAGACAAGACAACCATCTAGTAGTGCCTTATACTTGAGCAGCAAGTTTCCTGTATTTTATATTTTATTTGTGTTTTTAGTTAATCGTTGTATTAATTTGATGATATCATGGTTGATTAGTCAAATGATCCAAAAAATGGTTGATTAGTCAAACAATTAAAAAATAAAAAATAAGAAAAATTATCCAATCCTTGGGATGCAAGAATTTGTGGAAATTTAAGCCATATTCCCAACCAAACTCAACCCAATCCAATCCAAAATATTTAGGATTAATTTTTTAACATGTGTTTGGCAAATACAAAACTCAATTTAACCTAACCCAAAAAATGAGAATTGATTTTTAAAATCCTAAGTAAATGAGAAACAAAAAAAAAAAAAATTGTCAAAAAAATCAAATTTTTTTTGTGTTAAAAAAAACTGAACTCAGCTTTAGAAACACGTTCGAAATTTATTGAATTGTTAATGAGACCCCTTGTTCGAACTTCATCCCACACATTTTGGAAACCCTTCATTTTTTGACATCTAATGCCGTTCCTTCCTCGCCAATCGCCATTCTCCTCCGTCTTCGCCGAACTCGTCTTCGTCGTCCACCTTCTCCTCACATCGTCTTCGTCGTCCTCCCCATTGTCTTCAAACAGATCGAAATTGTTCCTCCTCGCCATTGCTCAAATCGATCACAACCCATCGAACAGGATTTCAAAGCTCAAATCGAATAGGTTTCGATTCCGATTTCATTGCTCAAATCGATTTAGAGTTTGGTTCTTAATTTTGGCTTAGGGTTTCGATTTCGATTTCGTTACTGAAATCAATCACAAAATCAATTTCTATTTTCGATTTCAATTTCAATTTTGATTTCATTGCTCAATTTTGATTTCATTTCGATTTTGTTCTGAATTTTTTATTTCAATTTTGTTCTGAATTTAAGGTTTCGATTTTGTTCTGAATTTTGATTTTGATTTCGTTCTGAATTTTTTGACTAATTTTCATGAAATCAATTCTATGGTTGGTTCTTGATTTGAGGATTTTGGCTGAATTTTGGGGTTTGATTGAATTTGGGGATTTTAGTTGAATTTCATGAAATCAATTCATAATATCATTACCAAACGCAATTTTGTTCTCAGTACAAAAAAAAAATTGTCGTTACCAAACACAATTTTGTTCCAAAAAGAAAATAAAATTCTCAACCCAACTCAATTCATCCCAGTTGGATTGAGAAAAGTGGGAACACTAACCAAACGTCACCTTAGTATTTTTTACAGTGTATAATAACTTTGGATTTTTAATAGTAATTTTAGACTTTCAAAAAAATTACTATAATGCGTAGACTACGTAAATTAAATTTTGAACTATAATGATGGAGACGACGACCGTGACGGAAACAACAGCGAGGGAGAGGGCGACGGTGGCGAGCTAGAGCGAGGGCAATAGGCATAGAACTAAGCGAGAGAGGGACAGTAACGACTTGGTTTCTTAGGACCGTCATGAAATTTCTCCCATTGGAGAATTAAAACTAAAACCGAACGACCACTATTGTATTTTATAAAAATATAATAAATTTTACAAACTACGACAATAATTTTAATTATCGATTTATCGTGTCAATTTTTACATCAGTAAATAATAAATACAATTATTACAAATTAATTCGAAATTCAAATAAAACTCCTAGCGCCGTATTATTTTCAAATACATTCAAATAAATTCCTGGCACAGTTTCATTCTTACCGGCCCTGCAATCAAAACTATGGGATTATTAGCTAACGCTCAGTGGAGTTCTAACTCCTCTAAAACGTGTATTTAATTAATACCACAAAGAAGCATATAGGCATATATCAGACATAACTTTCACATAATCATAACTATTTCATGCTAACTAACAATTGTAATTCAACCACAATAATAATATCAATCACACAATGGAAAGATTAAATACATGTATTAAAAGAGTTAGAAATTTTACCTGAAATCCGAAACCAAAATCCGAATCGAAATATATTTCTCGGATAAAAACATTCAAGATAATAGTTTTCTTAATCCACGTATATATATATATATATATATATATATATATGTGTGTGTGTGTGTAATTAAGACCTCCCCCAAATTAATTCAGACTATATGCGGAACCTTTATATGCTAAAGTATAAGATTGTTATTACTATATATATATATATATATATATATATATCATAACACGTGTAATTAGCCATGCAAACCATATATATATGGTTTGAGGTTGATTCCTTCTTTAAGAAGGAATCAACCTCAATCACATATATTTATTTACTTATTTATTTATTTTATTATTTATACAATATCTGTTTTAAAATAAAAAATATATTAATTATATTTCAAAACTCTTAAAAATATATTTTAAGTAACATAATAGTCCCAAAACAATTAAAAGTCAAATTAAAATTAACATTTATCTCCAAAACAATCCCAAAAATATTGAACTCAAGCAATATTTTTAAAAATATAAATTTTCGGAGTACTACAGGGACAAGCGAGTGAATTAAGAAAAAAAAAATGAAAATTCACTGTTTTGATATATTAAACTTGAAGGATAATGTAGTTATTAAAAAATATTATTAGGAGTTTGTGCATAATTTTTTTTTTTCAAATAGGAGTTTTGAACAAAATTTAATGCGTCGGTGTTGAAAAGTTATATTTTTAAATAGGAGTTTTTAGAAGAAAATTCCAAAAAATATTAGTGGAGACTTAGGACTTAAGAGTTGAATAAAATTAAACATTAAATGTTAAAAGATTAGTCCTCCATTTGACATTCCGTAATTTAGGCTCTAAATTTATTATTAAGTATTTTTTTTTTAAATATTTTCAATTTGAATAAATTTGAATTATCCATTGAACCCACTGATAATGTTCAAAATTCCACAAAATTTTACATAAAAAACAATTACAGTTCATATGATAAAACAATTTGAACTTTGCATTGACTATATGACCCAAATTTTAAATTCCTAAAATGTATCCCAATAATTAATACAACAATTTGTTAATAAAAATGTCTATTATCCACCAAAATTAAATTAAAAAAAAAATTATAAACTGATGAAAGAATTCATTAGGAAGCTCTTATTCTGTCCAACAATTTACAGGCGAAAAAAAAAAATCCACTACAAGAGAGCTGCAAAATATTACATCATTAAACATAAAACTATATCACATCCCCCCCCCCCCCCTCATTACATTTTTTTTTACAATAAAATCATAATAATAATGAACAAAAAATAAATTCAAGAACAACCCCCCTAATTCGAAAGACCCATCAAATTAGACCTACTTTAAAAATAAAAATAAAAGATTTTTTTTGTTTAGAGTAGAAGGCGATGAGGTGGTGAGTCGGGGTCGTGTTTGAGCTGCTGTTGTTGGGTCCAGTAGGCATGGGCGGCAAGCACCCTGTCAAGCAGCTCCTGTGGCACCGGCTCGCCTCTCCTTTGCTGTGGAGATATTCTTGCTGTGTGTACTAGGGTTTTCCATTTATCCTGCAGTGCGCAAACAACCACCCCACAATTAAGAAATTTTCGATTTAGTTCAAAAAAATAATATTTAGATTCCGAAACCAACAGTCTATTCTATCGATCCAAAAAAAAAAAATAGAGTTCCTTTGAACAGAGTAAATTTGTTTGGAGAGGGTGAACAGCAGAATCATAAAAGTAATAGATAAGCTTGGTTAGAGTTGGCTTTAGTGTTTCTGTTCCCAGAATTCTGTTACTGTTGCATTTACTTTTTGAGTAGAAACACAAATCTGGGATACATCCCTGAAATATGCTCTCAATAAATGGGAACAAAACAGAAATAGACTTTCTGACTACTCTATTTCTTGGAAAGGAATAGAAACAGATTTTTGCTTTAGTTTATGTTCCAAGTCTTTTTGGGAACAGAAACACTACAAAAATGCCACCATGGTGATTTCTATTTATTTCCCATAAAACTTAGAACATACAAAAAAATGATAAAATAAAATAAAAATAAATTGCGGGAACAAAGAAAATTCTAGAACAAATTCATGGGAAGAACAAAAAAGCACAAAATTGAAGAGAAAAAAAGGGGTTGGTGCAATGAAATTTAAAATTTTAGCCAATGCAATTCACGCACTATAGAAGTTTAAAGTTATTGTCATGTCAAAATTTCAAAAGTCACAGTACACCATAAAAATTATTGCAATTTTTTATATGGAAAAATTATAATACTTTTATGCGTGACATTAACTTTGGATTTTTGGAGATTGGAGAAATTAATGTATCGTGTGGACTGTGATTTATAATTTTAATTTTGTAGATTGTTCATCAAAACCCTCCAAAAGGGAAGAGACTGACAAATCAGTTTAGATTCAATACCTTCAAATCAACGTAAGTCCGATGCTTTGCATTATCGAAAGCTCGAAGCTTAACATCGCGCCATCTGCTCAAAACATGATAAGGAAGAAAACCCAGATACAAATTCAGTGTAAAACATATAGAGTACAAAATATAATTTAGTTTAAGCGTTGTTAGAAATTTGGTTGTAAAAATTTTGGGCGGTAATTTTCCCCTCAAAAACTTTTATATAATCCAATCTTTTTCATCCATTCTTTTCAAATCAATCTCAACCCTTAACGAAAATCCATTTAAAATATTTATTTAGATATATCTAACGAAAAGACATTCATATATCTAATTTATTATATAGTTATATAGATGTTAATTCAATATTATAATCTTGAATAACTTATAGTTAGTTCAAATATATTAATCATGAAAATACATTCAGATATTATTATTTAGTTTCTCAATAAAATCTAAATTAACAGTTGAAAATATCTTCAACAAGCCAATGGCTCAAAATATCTCAAATGTAAAATATGTCATGATTTATAGAATAGATGTTTTCTCTTTGATCGTACCTTCCAGTTCCAAGCTTCTCCACGGCTTGGACGAGCGCTTCCACTTCAGTCACAGAGAAGGGTCTACGAATACGACGTTGCACCATATCAGACCTCTTGTACTTCCTCATCGGAACCACGGCAAGCGCCTCCGCATTGATTCCTCGAGCCGAAACCAATGCTCTCGAATCGGCCGCGGCACCACCTTTATCAATAGACATTTCAGGAGGAGACGGTGCAGAATCATGATCGCTTTCAACGAAATCTTTGAAATTCATCACAATGGGGTCCACCGAGACATCGAGTTTCCCCGTTTCAACCAAGTTATGAACTTCATCGGTAGGTGGATACCTAATAACATAACGCCAAAAATTAAAAATTATACATTCAATAAGTGAGATATAATTCATCGAAATTTTTTAACCAGCACTTACCATTTGGTTGTCATTCAATTCGCAATTTCTACCATTTTCGAGCAATTAAGACACTGTTTGATAACATTTTTCTTAAGTAATTTTTAAAATAAAATAAAAAAATAAATTTGACAAAAAAGTTTTTCCTTATAACAAAATCAAAAGCGTGTTAAACAGTGTAGAGAGAATATCTTAGCATATCATAGATTATTAGAAAAAAATGAAACGAAAGGTCATAATCCAGCCCAACGCTACAAAACTCCAGCCATGTGGGGAGTCCGGGGAAGGGTCGGACTAGCCTTACCTTGCTTTGCAAGAGGCTGTTTTCACGACTCAAACCTGTGATCTCCAATTTATTTTTTTTACTTTTCGAAAAAATACTTAAAATCATGTTTTTTTTTTAAGTTTTAAAAGTACTTTCTTAAGAGCAAAATAAACGTTTATTTTAAAATTCAGCATTTTTCGCTTAAAACAATGTTACCAAATGGTGTTTAAACTACACAACCTTATCTTACTTTGCAAGAGGTGGTTTCCACAACTCGAACCTGTGGTCTCCAATATCTTTTGCTTTTCCAAAAAATGCTTAAAATCGTGGGGGGGGGGTTTCAGTTCTAAAAGTACTTTCTTAAGTGCAAAACAAACGTGGGTTTTAAAATTAAGTACTTTTCGCCTAAAAAAGGGTTACTAAATGATGCCTAAACTACGCAACCTTATCTTACTTTGCAAGAGGTGGTTTCCACAACTCGAATCCATGATATCCAATGTTTTTTGGTTTTCAAAAAAACATTTAAAATCATGTTTTTTTTTCCTTTTAGTTTTATAAAAGTACTTTCGTAAGTGCAAAACAAACGTTGGTTTTGAAATTAAGTACTTTTCGCTCAAAAAAGAGTTACCAAACAGTGCAAACTAAAACAATTGTCGGCTTCTTAGTTCAACAACCAAACAAACCCTAAATTAAAGCATAACATACCTTGAAAGTGGCTTAGGTTCTTCACAAGAGAGAAGCAGCGGTCCATCCCCGGAACATAGAGATTGTTGAGGTTGAGAAGGGGTAGGCTGAGGCTCCAAGGTAAACCCTAATGCATCAAGCTTGTTTTCATGGGATATTCCGGTCTGAAGCAAAGTCCTATTATCATCTCTTATCTTCTTACCCTGAAGAAGTATTCCGACGCGGAGCCCACCGCCAAGGATCGCAGTCACTGCTTCCATAACCGTCCTCTAGAGAAATAATTATATAGAAAAACACATTTAACAGCAAAAAAAAAAAAGTAATATTGCATATATTGTAACGAAGAGGAGCCTTGGCGCAATGGTAGAAGTTGTCGCCGATATAGGGCCTGTTTGGTTTGCAATTCGAAAACAGTCTTTTGAAAAGTCCGAAAAAAATTTTCAAAAACAGTTTCTGAGAATTGAAGAACATGTTAGGTTTGGTTTTCAAAAAAATTAAAAAACGGGAGCTTTATTAAGAATGCGTCAAAAAACTAAAAGTAGAAGTGATGTAATGTGGTCAATTGAATTTTTTTAAAAGGGAAGGATAGAAATTATTGATGTGGTTGGTTAAAACGGTACATACGTGTGAGACAAAAATTTGGGAAAAAATACAATTTTCTAAAATAATAAAAGTATAATTTAAAAAATAATGAAGTAATGTGATCGAAAGAAAATAGTGAAAATAATTTTTGTAAAATAGTTTTCAGGTTTTTGCACTTTGCACCCCAGAAAGTTTAGAGAAATCCCACTTTAGCCCCCATCCTTCCAGTTTGAACACATTAAACTCTCAAGTATTCAAATCGTGTCAAGTGAGTCCAAATCGTTAACACTGTCATTATTTTTTACAGAAATCACCCACGTATTAAGCATGGAAGTTGTCCACGTGGGTGATTCCGGTAAAAAAAATGACGGATTAACGATTTGGACTCAATTGACATGATTTGAATACTTCAAAGTTTAAAATGTTCAAATTGAAAAGACAGAGGCTAAAGTGGAATTTCTCTGAAACTTCAGGGGTGCAAAGTGCAAAAACCTCAATAGTTTTTGAGTTATGTTAACATCAAAGGAGAGCATGGAGTAGGTAGCTATTTTTGGTGTAACTAATTACTACCTCTCCAAGTCTTCATTTTCTCTTTTAATTTTATGTAATCATCTCAATTGTTAGCCAAACATGCCCTTAGTGTCAAACATACTTTTGAAGAACACATAAATTTGATCTTCACATACCTTAAGAGAACCGACGGTCGCAGTTTCTGGAATCTCTATGAAAAGCTCAGGAACCCTAAATGACTTTATTTTAAGTTTCACTGATTGAAAAACCAAAAAAAAACAAATCTCCGAATAAGAACAAGTTTTTTTTTTTAATCTTGGAAGCACGACAAGTAAACCAGCAAAGACATTCATACCGTTGGAATCCCTGGACTGGAACGATGTATATGCTGCAGAAGCCGATGTCCCGCATACTGCACGAGGAAAAAAACAATAAAGACAAAAAATTTAAGTTGAAAGCTAAATCACATTTTGCACCCCAGGGTCTCAATTTGGTCCAACAGACTGATTCTGGTCAATTTTATCGCTAGAGTTAGTCATCTAGTCCAATTGACTAAATCTAGTCAATTTTATCGCAAGAATTAATCATCTAATTTGCACATGAAAGAACATTGATGCAATAAAAAAAAGGTTACATTATACTTTACACCCTAGAAATTTGAGCGTCATTGTACTTTACCCCCCCTAATCCAACGAAGAATTGATGGAATCATTCAATTGAACCATATTAATTCCAAAAAAAAAAATTAAGGAGTACACTGCAACAATTAAAGCATTAGGGACCAATGTGAGATCGCACCCAAACATTAGGGTGAAAAATGGATTTTAGCTAAGTTAAAATTCCTTGTTTGGCTACTTCAGAAATGGGATTTAAGAGGGGCAAAATAACATCTCCAAATTCATCCTAAAGAGGCATTTTTGTAATACCTTCCAAACGAGGCATACGGCTCCCTCTTTAGGTGAAATTTACATAGAAAACAATTTTCAAAATATGCAGATGATGGAATTCTAAAATTCAAAATTTAAAACTCCTATTATTTCTAAATTTCAACAATTTATCAAATTCCTTATCCGTCTAAATTAAAAAATAATAATAAATAAATAAATAAAGATGAGGACAATAATAATACCTCCGTGCATTGTTGAACCCAAACCAGAAGCATCTCCATTCAATCCCTTTCGAGGGGAACTAGATATTGCATCACTAGTAGTGCCTCCATCGGAATTCGACAATGAGCTATGGTTATTATAAAGCTTCCTCTTTTTCAAAGGAAAATCCCTTTGGGACCTTACCCTTTTGTTGCAATTTTTCCTATTGCTGTGAATCGGCTTCATCTCTGCATCTAAATTTATCATTGTGAGCAAAAACAAATATTAAATCGAACCCAAAAAAGAATTAAAAAAAATTAAAACAAACTCACCACAATTCAAGCGTTCCTCGCCGTTCAATTTGGGAGTCGCCTTCCAATATTTCGACCTAAATAATTTCCTTATTCTTCGGTTCCCAACACGTGGCGATGGCCTATAGGCCTTATTCGAGGTTCTAGGGTGAGTACACCCCGAAGAGTTTTCGTCATCATCTCTAACTACTAATTTTACATCATCACGGAAAGAACTACAGGAAACGTGGTGGTCTTCCAATGGAAACTTGACACCTGGCGGCATTTCATTGGTTTCAGTATTCGGGACCTCAATTTTTATCATTTTCTTATTCTCCTCCTCTAATTTGACAAGCTTTTCATCACAATCGGCTGCAGTTATTACAGAGGCCACCCCCGAACAAGAATCGTTCTGAGGAAGCAAATGTTCCTTTGGACAAGAATCGTTCGGTTTCAGTTTTGAAGGGTGGTTATCTTGATGCTCTTGCTCTTGCTCTTTCTTAACAGAAGAAGAACCTTCACCATCGAGCAATAGCTTACCAGCTACAGTAGCCAATAAATCAAAAGCACACATTTGGTTACTTTCAACTCTTTTCCCCAAAGTGCCCCTCCTCTAAAACAAGTGATTAAACAAGAATCAGACCCGAAAACCAAAAAGAAAGGTAAAAATGTCCTAAAAAAAGTAGTTGAGAATTATTTACCCTTGTAGACCTGGCAGCTCGAGGTGTGGGAGGAACTTGATAGCCATTAAATCCATAGTCCAACCTCTTCTGCAACACCATATCTCAGAGATCATGCCAAGAGAACCTCATCAAATAGAAAAAACACCGGCAATTTCTCGGTATGTTTTCACACCCTGAACATGATAAAGCAGAGAATTAATGTCAAATTCTTGTATAAATCCCCAAGGGTAGTGTTTGGTAGCAAAGAATTGAAATTTTGGAATTGGAATTGGATTCATTCTTAGTTCCAATTCTGAGGCTCCAATTTCCTGCAACCAAACAAAGGGAAGAATCTGCACAATTTGTAACATATAGAAATTTACACAATTTAAAAAAAAAAAAAAGATGGATTAGGTGGAAGCATATAACATCTAAAAAAATTATTTAAAAAAATGTGATCAATTTAAGAGAAAAAAAAAAATTGATGGCCTCGATGGATCTCAAATGTCAATTGGAGTTTCTAAATAGGATGATCTTTATATCTTGCAAGCCTAATCCAATCCAAACCATAAAGTCTTCAGATCCAATAAAGAGGAACTGCAAATCCAACAACCAATTGTTATAGGATCCAAGATTTCTTACTCTTTAGGCTTAAAAGAGAGCATAAATTGTGAATGACAAAATTCAATGTTTCGTGATTCATAAGATTTAACGGAAGAAAGAATTCCACCAGATCGATATAATCATAAATCAATCAAATACATACAGGAATATAGAAAAATTCATATTGTGGGAGAGATTTCAATGGAGAACTACAAACACTCATCATATTAAACGACTGAAAGCATCTGGAAAAGCTAATGAAACAGAATAATTCACCCATCTCATTTGAAAATCCATATAATACAATTATCCAAAACAAGAGAGAGAGAGAGAGAGAGAGAGAGAGAGATGATGCAAAACCCATAAACCCAGGCTGAAAAGATCACAGAGAACTGTGTATTGGAAATAACGAAGAAATATATGCATCCCTCGGAAATCGAAATGAAAATACAAAAAAGAAGGACGTCAACATAGCGATGATCGAAAACAAATAGCAAATCAATTCAAAAGTAAACTCCTCAACGAATCCAGATATGTCCGGAGGCGAGGAAAACATGGATCTGATCCACCAGAAATATAAACATCTCTCTCCCTTTCAAATATACGTGTTAATGGCTTCCGAACACGACTTTTTTTTTTCGAAATCAACGTACGAAAACGCAGATCGAGCCCATCAGAAACAGAACTGATCGCAAAACAGCAAATCCGGAGCAGAAGTAAAACAAAATCAACAAATTCAAGCGAAAAATAGAAGAGAACAGGGAGATCAGACAGCAGAAAAACTGAAATCACGCTCCATTTTGTTGCGAAAGCAAATTAAGAAAAGAACCGCCCGAGAACACACAATTCAATTGCATCCAGTTCAAAAAAAGAAAAATCCGTTCTCGTTTCTTTAAAATTTCACGCCAACCGCTCCGACTTTCGAACTGAAAAGCTCGAAATTTCTCATACCGGACCACAAAAACCAATAAAAACGATCATCTCACCTATAGAGAAGCAATCTGTCGTCGGATTCAGCAAAATATGCGTTCAAATTTCCCGTGAAAAAACGAAATTCCGGCGAATTTAACGGCGAATGTAAGATCGGAGAATTGTCGGAGAATTCAAATCACAGATCTTGAAAAACAAATCGAAATTCGCTCGATCCGAATAATTTTCTACCCCATTATCTCTCTCAAGAAACAAACATTGATTCAGACGCAACCTCCCTCTCCTCTCTCTCTTCTCTCTCTCTCTCTAATACCAAAAACCCTCTCAAAAACCACCAAACCTTTGCTTAAACCCCCAGTTCTTATACCATTGACCCCTTACCACCGGCCATATCGGTAAAAGCCCATTCACCACCGGCTATTGCCGGTTACCGGAAACCCACTTTAAACCACCTCAAGACCGGTTCTACGCCACACGGTGACCCACAATTGTTCCAAGGCTGTCTCCGATGTTGCCACGTGGATGGATATGGAGATCCAGTGGCCACAGCTGATCGAGAAAAACGTTGGATCACAAAAAGAAGGGGGGAGGGGGGGTGAGTATATTCCTTTTGTGATAATAATTACATTTATCACCCTAGAAAATAGAATGGTTGTCTATGTGGACCATGAATTTTGATTAAATTGGGCACCTATTCCCTTAGTGTTCGGTTAGTATTTTTGTTTTTCTGTTCCTACCTCCAATAAACTTCGATGGGACAAGATGGAAATTTCATTTCATTTCTGGAGTATTCTGAAAATAGAAACATGTTTGGTAACGATAATTATCTTGAAATTATTTCTTTTAATTTATGAGAACAGAAACAAAAAATATGTTTGGGATGGTCATGAATTTTGGTTAAATTGCACATTTAGTCCCTTAGGCTCAGTTCGGTTTAGAGAATTAAAGAACAAATATTGCAACGATACATTTAAAGAAAAGAAAAATATTGCAACTAAATGTGTTTTTTGTTTTTGTTCTCGTAAATTTAAAAAAATAATTTTAAGATGATATTCGTTATGAAATATGTTTCTATTTCCAGAATACTCCAGAATGAAATAAAAATTTCACCACATCTCATCCCATCCAAAATTAACCAAATTCTACCTTAAATTTCATATTTGTTTTAATCCCATGTAATTAAAAACGTTGTTAATACTTTTGGACGAAAATGGATTGTGTTCAGTATATGCTCTTCTAATATATTTTCCTTTAACCTTTTTTCTCATAACGATTCATCATAAGAATGATAGTTAAGGCTAAATTGTTGTTAAGAAAATGTTAGAGGAAAACGTCTTATATTTAGTGGAGTCATAAATGACGAAAATGTATCCATTAAAGGGTTGAGCATAATTTGTTTTCCATAAAAAATCATTAACAATATTTTTAATTTCGTGGGAATTAAACAAATGTGAAACTTGAGGAATTAAATATCCAATTTGGTAAATTTCAATATTTACATCAACAACAACCCCATGTTCTAGGGACAAAAATGTAATTTTCCCCATTAATTTGTGTGGTGGGACAACCACTTTGAAAATTTTATTTTTTCTCATTTAGGAATTTTTTTTTTAATAAAAAAAGTGATGCTCTAGATTTGCATGGAAATGATTTACCTAATTGTCGTTACATACTAAAATTGAATTTTTGGTTTACAATTTTCGAATTTAATAAGAAGCAATAAATAATTAAAAAATTTAATTGGAAAAAAATAAAGAGGCTTGGGTCGTGTCGGAATGACGAGGACTCTTCGATTAAAAATAAAGTTGCAATTTGTAAATATTGATTATTGTTCTCTTATCCTATACTGATTTTAACCAAAATTGCTGATAACAATTTTAGTTACTGTTGGTCCAGTGGAATACCTAAGAGAGGGGGTGAATTGAGTAATTAAAAATTATCAGAATAAAATTCAATAAATCAAATAATTAATTTTATTCTAAAATTAATTATTATATTTATATTACAGTGGAATTAAATAATCAACTAAGTGCACACCAAACAGTAAAATAAACAAAGTAAATATTGCAGCACACCAAAATATATCCTAGTTCACCAAACTACTTTTGACTAGTCCAGTCCTCCGAGCCCCACGGAGATTCGCACCCACTAATACTCAAGATCCCTTTAAAGGTAGGAACCAAACCCTCACACCAATTCTTTTGCAGGCTCAGAATCAACATTCACAATATCATTTTCACAGGTTAAAGAAGAACCTCTATTTTTTACAGGTTAAAGAATAACCTAATTATTTTTAACACTAAGACCAATGAATCAAAATCTCACCAATCACTCAAAATATCCTTTTACCCGATAAGGATTGAACCATTACAAAAATCACTCAAAACACAATTCTATTCAGGAAGAATCACTACCTCAATCTCTTTACAAGGAGAGACTGAAACTCGGTTATCCCTGATTAAATACCCCCAACAGTATTTAACCTGTCACACTACTCACCAATACAAATTGATAAGCAAGAAATCTCACTCCGAGCTTCTACTACCCAGATAAATAATAACTCAATTAATATCTCAACTAGTGATAGAAAAATGTGAAATAGAAAAATTTGATTTTAAACAAGATATGGGTAGCAAATTTGAGCACGTAATCAGATTCAAGAAATTGTTTGTAAAATATTTTCTTCAATAAAAATTAGAAACAATTTCTAAGATTAATTTCCAAAAGATAAACAAGTAATGCAATAATAGAATATAATTGGAAAGATCTCACCCGGGATCCAAAGAAAGAATAATTAGAACGATGTAACTTCAAATCCGGTAGCAGTAAAGATTAATAGCAATTGATCTTCAAGATCGCCTCTCAGAATAGCTCATACAATATCTCATAATAATAACTTTTATAAAAGCACAATATGATATTTATCTCTTTAGCTCGCTTCTCTTGTTGTTTTTATTTATATAAGAAATTCGCAGGTCTATTTAAAGGAGAATGAAACCAACCTTCTAACGGCTAGTTCCAATGCGTCATGACATTTAATAGCTTTTATAGACCACTTATATCATAATGACTTCATTTAGGTTCAATTCACTTAAAAATATCTTTCAAATCTCTCAAATAAACCCCCCAAATATTTCTCAATCTCCATAAATAAGAATAGAATCAATTTTTAAGTATCAAATTGAGCAACATTAATATTCAATAAACCATATTAATAAGATTTAATTAATATGTGAACTATATCTTAAATATAGTAAATATCCCCGAAATATCTCTCAAATTCCAACCAAAAACAGATATTTTTGGATATAATCTCGGATAAATCAGAATTCTGAAACAGCGCGTCTGGTCGACCGACCAGTCGACTGGTAGATTCAGGTTGTAGCCCAAGGCATTCATTGGTCGACCTGTCTGTCGACCTGTAGATTCAGAGAGTTTGTTTTTCCTTCACCGGTCGACCTGTCGGTCAACTTGTAGATTTAGAGAGTTCAGCCATCTTGGTCGGTCGACTTAGAGATATAGGATCTTTCAACTGTTTGGTCCGGTCGACTTATCAGTCGACTGATGTCTTCTGCATCTCTTCTCTGAACACGTTTTTATCTTATTTTTATTTACGTTTTTGCCCCTTTAACTATTTTCTTTTCTAAATAAGCTCCACTAACTTTCTTATATTCCATTTTAGTCATTTAAAATTATTTATTTTCGAATCACATATTGGAGCAAATAATTTCACTTAATCAAAACACACATAAATAATAAATACTTTTTGTGCCATGTGTATGTTTCTAATTGGGATATTAAGAGCTGACATTTACCTGGGTTATTTTTCCTAATTTTCTTCAAACTCTTAATTCTTCAATATATTCAACATCATCGTTTAGCATCCATTTAATTTGCATTTTCATCACTGGAACTTTAAATCACTGAAATACTCAATTAAAATATTAGTTCCACTAAAACATCAACACTTAATTGTTTATCAAAATCTTAGAATCAACAGTTACAAAGTGGGTAGTAGTAGTGTAGGAAATCGATCACCAACAATGGACAACGCTGACTGATAAATTTTAGTGAATTCTGACGGAATTACCAATTTGGACTAACTTGACACGATTTTAATATTTTAGGATTTAATATCTTCTAATTAAAAGTATAAAGGCCAAAGCGGGATTTCTCGAAACTTTGGGGTCCAAAGTGCAAAAACCTCGAATATTTTTTTATGTATACTCGATTAATTAATAAAAATTATCATTTGGTCCCACTAAATTTGTATTTTCGTTTTTGCCCCTCTTTTATTTATTATTCTCAAGTATTTACTATAATTAAACTATAATTTATTTTTTTGTGAAGATAAGTAAGACATGCCGTCGCTAACTACATTGTTGACAAGTTGGTAGACAATTTTGAGTGGCATTGTTTTCTTTTAACTCTTACCTAACATTATATGAACATGAAAAATGATAAATTTAAATAAGTAATTATTTAATAGCTATTAATAAATCAAGACGGAAAAATATTTTAATGATTCAGATATAATGTCAAGAAATGAATGGTTAAAATTGAATTTGTACAATCCCTTAACCCACTAATTTTAAACTTCTTTACATCGCTCAACTCACTCAATGGTCTAGATGAATAGATAAATATTTAGAAAGAAATTTCTACTTAAAAATTTCAAACGCTACTTTCCAAGCAGGGTTGTATATAACTATATTTTGTATTCTTCAATTTTTATATATGTAATGTATCTTATTAACACGGGATCAAGATAAAAAGACGGTTCAAATTTAAATTTAAAAGATGAATGATTGCGATTCGATTTGTACAATCTCTCAACCCAGTATCTTCAAACATTTCAGAACATAGAAAATTACTCAAATACCCCCAAACAAATCTAGCATGATCGATATTCGAGGAGAATACTAAGAATATACTATGCCGACAAATGAATCAAATAGAAATTAGTTGTGATATAATCAAATAGAAATTAGTTGTAAATATCACGTGGTTTAGATCTAAGTTCTATTTTTTTAAATAAAAAAAATTATGGCCATCATCTCACGAGGGCATTTTTGTCATTTCATCTATATAATTAAGTAGTCCCCAAGATAAGCATGTTACCCTCCAACCCTCTAATTTATTATTAAACGTCTATTAAAATAGGTTTAAATTACACTTTGTACACTTAATGTTTTGGTATAATTTCAATAAATCCTTAATGTTCTAATTTTCTCAATGTATTCCTTGAAGTCTTTAATTAGTCCAAAGTCTTAACCATCTTAATTGTCAGAGCAACAATGTGTGAATCATAATAGAAAAATAAATCAATATGTGATGAGGGATTTTCCTGACCGGTTCCCATGTGATCCGCACGCGAATCGAAGCCATGTGCCAATTATGTGGCCTCCAGTTGCCAACGATAACCGAGGATATTGCACGCTACCAAGGAAATCGACAGGGACAGAGTGAATCGAGCTCGACATATTCACGTTCAGGTAATCTACAAGCTTACCCTCAAGAGAGTGAAGGCGACTTAGTGAGTATCAGATCAGGCTGACCCCGAATTGGAGAACCATTAAAAAAACTATCCACGGTGCATATGAAAAAAAATGATTGCGTTTTATGTATCACGACCCATTAACCCCATAATCCAACAAAATCTGGGGTATTAATAGGAATTGATCATCATTTATGAAAAGACTTGTCAAACAAGTCTTTCATCTCTTGTAAGTATTATAAGGGAGGTCTAGCGAAGATATTATACTTTTACTTGCTATTACTCTACCAAAATTCTTCAAAAGCACTTACTGTTTCTCATTTAGGAAAATGTCGACATGCCCAACCACAATGTATTGTTTTAAAGTAACCCTATCTTAGGGAGGATCACATTATGGATCTTAATGATCATATCTGACAATCCAATTTTTAACATTATCAACATGTTCGATACACACATGTTGTTACTCTATCAATTAAGATAATCAAAATATGACGATTGAACCAATTAGCAACAATATTCAAACTTTAGGGGTATAATTCAGAATTTGAATAAAAAAATAGAATACAATAAAAAGTTAAGGTAATTTTACTTGTTTCATATAGAATTTAGAGGAAATATTTAATTTTACTTTTTTTTAGCATATTAAACAAGAAAGCTTTTTTTTTTCAATTTATAATAAATAAAATGTATATTTTTAAAATAAAAGGGATAAAATAAAATACAATCAAAATAGAGGGGGGTAAAAAGCAATTAATTAACCCAATAACATTGGCGCCGACGGCTTCAAAAAATTGCCACGTAGGAAAAGCGATCGTCCTACGTGTCACCTGGCCTGCCCTTTTATTGGGCATTTTTTGTTTAATTTTTAATTTGTTAAATTTGAGCGTTCTCTAAAGTGACGGCGATAAGGTTACGTGGCGGGAGAAGAAACCAGGAGACATAACGGCGGTTAATAGACGGGAAAGGATAAGTGGGGCCCTCCTTCGAACACATCGCGTAACCCACGAAAAAAGTACAAGAAAATATTTGACGGTTACAACAACGTTGACGGTGTTCTCCGTTTTTGTCGTGTAGTGAGTGTTTTGACGGGACAGGTGTCGTTATTTGAGAGAATAACGGGTCGGGTTTTCTTTACCCGTGACACGTGGCGAAAGGGTAGGCCAGTCCGCTACACGAATTCGGTGCTGTCGCCGTTAGTTTAGCGAGTTGTGGATAAAATGGGGAGGGATAAATGGTGCGCAAAATATGGGCCAACCCTTAGTTTGAACCCATGGTTGATTCTTCAAAACCACGGTTAAGCGTTTTATTTATTTACCTTTTTTTTTTGGGTGTAAGTTTATTTGTTTAGGACAATTTCAAATTTCTATAATTGGATTTTTTTTTATATTGTTTTGATTTATGTGATAAAGATTTTTTTTTTTTTTTTTATTTTTCAATCAGTCTGTGTAACACCAAATAAAGAAAATTATATTCTAATGAATAGATCATGTATATTTCTCGCATGTTTCAGTAATGCAGTCACTTAGGCCATGTTTGGTTACTATTTTCATTATGTTTCTACTCCCAAATTTTTTAGATTAATATACAAAAAGGCGTTTTTGGTAAACATATTCATATTTTCAAAATTTTGGGAATAATTCCTGAATTCCTGAAAAATTTGAGAAATAAAAAATATGTTGATTTATATTTACTCCCACAAAACTATTCCCACTACCACCACCCCGGAGCCCAAATCCACCTATTGGCCACCATACATTTAAAAAAAAAACAAATGTCGCAACCAAACATGTTTCGTGTTTCTGTTCTCATATATTATGTTAGAATAATTGAGAGATAGGTTATTGAGAGAACATGAGAAAATTGTATTGTTATATGAGAAAGATACAATTACAGAGATATACAAAGAGTTTATATATAGGAGATGACTAGGGTAACCCTGATAGGGTTAGGGTTAGGATTTGGCTTTGGTTTTCCTAGTGAAATAAGAGTTTGATTTATTTTTATTTTTTTAATGAGAATAAGGTTTGACATAGTGGGCCAAGATCTATTACATACATTAACATCTCCCCTCAAATTCAAGATGGTAAATGAGACGTGAACTTAAGTTTGGAAACTGCAGTGTGAAAGCGTTCGAGTATATGAGCCTTTGTGAAAATATTTGCTATCTGGTCGGCTGAACTGATAGATTGAAGATGAACTGTATTATAGAGAATATGATGACGGATGAAATGATAATCAATCTCGATATGTTTGTACGCTCGTAGAAAATATCATAATGGGCGATTTGAATAGCATTCCTATTGTCACAGTGTAGAATAATGGTAGTGGGGAAGAAGACTCCTATGTCAACGAGGAGCTAGCGAAGACAAAGTATTTCTTGTGTTGCATTAGCGATGACACGGTATTCAGTTTTAGTGCTGGAATGGGCAATCACGGTTTGTTTCCTACTGCACCAGGAAATGAGAGAGTCGCCTAGGAAGAAATAGTAACCAGTGGTTAAACGTCTATCGGTATAATCTCTGGCCCAGTCGGCATCAGAATAAACTTGTAAGATAGAAGCAGGCTGGGCGGAGAAATGAAGTCCATGAAATAAGGTGCCCTTGACATACAGAAGAATGTGAATAACAACTGAGTAATGAGTAGTTTGAGGAGCGAAGAAAAACTGACTAACTTGATGGACAACATAGGCGATGTCCAGGCGAGTAACTGCGAGATATACTAAACTTCCAATTAGTTGACGATAGAGAGTAACGTCTTGGAGAAGAGAGCCATCTAGTGGGGTAAGTCTGATATTCAACTCTAGATGAGTATTAGCAGTGGTAAAGTCAGTGATGTCTGCCTTGAAAAGAAGGTCAGATTCATATTTGGCCTAGAAGAGAAAATATATGTTGAACCTTAGGTTTTGATGAACAATTAAGTATTGATATTTTTTGTGGAATTAATGATTTTGTTGAGTGTCTCATAAAAGAGTTTCATAAAGTTAATTAAGAATAAGACCTCATGAACAAAAAATAAAGGGTGTAAGATGGACGCAATGAAGATATGAAGAGTTTTGAAGCCCTCGAAGAAAATTAAGTGAAAACAATTTTCTATTTATATACTCTTAATGCAACCTGAATTAGAATCACGCATGACACTTTAAATTATTTATTTTTATGTGTGTCTTGATATGAAATATTAAAGATTAATATCTTAATTTAAGATATTGAATATGCTCCTTATGTAAAATTAATTTGATAATTGACCTAAATAGAAAACATGTTTTAAAGTATAAAAAGTGAAGTAATTTGGTCAATTCGGTCAACCGAGAAAAATAATATGTCAACCAGATTAAACAGTAAGTTTTGGAACAGAAATAAGATACTACTGATTCAGTCAGTCAACCGAAGTAAAGAGGTTGGTCAACCATTTGAAACAATGGC
The DNA here is from genome assembly GCA_016647705.1 of Eucommia ulmoides. Lineage (NCBI taxonomy): Eukaryota > Viridiplantae > Streptophyta > Magnoliopsida > Garryales > Eucommiaceae > Eucommia > Eucommia ulmoides. The sequence goes on from CM028338.1 coordinate 2,577,663, forward strand.
TAAATTGGCGAAATGAATGAACAACTTGAACCAATCGGTCAATCGTTTGAGTCAGTGAATTGTTTTAAGAGAAATTAGAGCAACCTGAACCAATTGATCAACCGACTGGCCTATAAGTTCAGGTTGTGTTTTAGCTCTGGATTGATCGGTCAACCAACCAGCGGGGCTCAGTCAACCGATTGTGTCGATTGAGGTTTTGAGTGACTTGGTATTTTAGTAAAAAACTATCCGTTTTTAGGATTCTAAGGGAGAGATTTGGGGGATTTGAACTTAATTAAGATATGGTCTACCTATTCTATTATCTCTATTGATTTGGTCCATATACTTTGAGATTCTCTTAATTTAAATAGATTAATACTTCCTATCTTTATGGTTTTAAATTGAGAATAGTTTTGTAGACTTATTTGAGAGAATTGAAAGATATTTTAATGTGGAATGCACCTGAAATTAAAGGTAACGTTATATGGGGTCTAAGAGTATCTTTTAAAGGCATATCTTTGAAAAACTAGTCATTGGAGGGCTTGATATCTGTCTATTAATAGAGACCTACGAGAATAGAGATAAACACATTAAGAACAATCAGTCTGAGCTATTCTAAGAGTTATATTTATGCTAAGATTTTTGTGAGAGATTTATTCTACGTTTTTTATCTAAAGCGCTTGTAATTTGACATCACCGACTTGTGTTATATTGCAATACTATCATTATCTTTGGTGTTTCTCGATAATATCTTTCAAAACTTTGTTATTTTTTTAAAATTATATTTTATTGATTGTTTGGTATAAGATTGCTTAGAAAATCGTTTTAAACTTAAAAGCCTAAAAATCTATTTTAAACGATTTTATTTTATTATTTGATTACGTGCCTTAAAATGTGCTACCCATATTATTTATTAATCAAATTTTATTTGCCTCACATTGTATCTATCACATAGTAATTATTCGGGATATTAATTGAGTATATTTGTATTGAGATGGTAAAAGCTCTTTGTGGGAAAAAAAAACTTATATTTTTTTTTTTGTATTTGTGAGTTTAAGAGGATTAGACACGTTTGGAACAGTGTCTAGTCAGGGTAGTTAGGTTTTGATATTTTTTCTGTAAAAAATATTAGGATTTGATCTTTATCCGGTAAAAATATTAGGTTATTCTTTTCCCTTGAAAAGAATTAGATTTTAATTATCCCTGTAATAAAATTGAGGGATTGTAAAGATTTTTTCCAAACCTGAAAAAATGATAAATGTAAAAGTGTGAGGGAGTGATAGGTTTGATCTTTAGCCTATTAAAAGGGTTAAACATCAACAATAATTAACAATCGAGATTAACAACATGCACTTATTTAATTTGAATATCAATAATAACTAACAATTATAACAACAATAATAACAATAACAACTAAGTCTTTGTCACACTTATGTAGGGTCGGCTACATGAATTCATTTAAGCCATAGAGATTGATCAAGAGCCATCCCCTTCGTCAAGTTTAATGTTGCCAAATTATTTCTAATAGTTTTGTCCAACGTCTTCTTAGGTCTACCTCTTCATCTAGTAGTCTCTTGCACTTGAACTAAATCACATTTTTTCACTGGTGCTTTTATGGATCTTCTATGCACATGCCCAAACCGTCGTAAACGATTTTTTGTAATTTTCTCTTAGATGGATGTTATTCCTAAATTTTCTCTAATAGTTTCATTTTTAATTGAACATCACAAATAATTAACAACGAAAACTAAAACTTGTATGGATATAAAATAAGAAGATTATACATTCTTTACAAATACTTTTCCAAATTATCTTTTATCCCTTCTACTTTGCCTAATTATCACTTTATTCTCATCCACTTAAAAAAACTACATTTTACCTATTTTTACTTTTGAACAAAGTGAAATACTAATTTTTTTTCCTGTCTAAATTAACAAAATATGCTTATAAATTTAGAGAGATTAATTTTTCATCTAATTTTTGAATGAAATAAACAAAATTGTCATTCTTAAGTAGATCACTAAACTACGCGCCTATCTTCGCTTTTCGATCAACCCCTTTTACTTAGCCTACGAACGTCTACCCATGAACAAGAACTCCAGCTTGGCTCACTTTTGGCTCGCACTTTCATTCTATATGTTGTGCATGTGAACAGGACGCTATGGGAGAACCGCCTCGGATGGCATAAGAGACTCAATTATTTCTTTCTTCAACGTGGGTTTGTCCACAACCGTTGGTACCTATCCGCCGTGTACTTGTCTTTCCTGCTGGTCTAGTTTAATTCTCTACTAACGATATATGCATGCCATTTAGAAATGTAAATAAGAAATGCGATTTTTTCTTCGAAGTTTCATTCACACTTTCATTTTATATCAAGTTCGTGATCGGTGTGAAAGTTGATCGTGGAAAAGTCGGGTATCCGTGCATTTTCCAGAGATGGCATATATCTACTCGTGGATAACATTATGTCATGCAATTTGGAACTCTTGTCAGACAACGGATACCACCACCCCACGCGAATGGGTGAATGAGGGCATTTATTTGTAATACAAGCCTATTCAAGCAAGATCTTCTAGGCTTACTTATGATAATGAAGATGAATGAAAAGCCTTTCTTTGTCGGAAATAATAAGCCTCTTCCTAGGAATCAAACTTTCGTTATGGAAATAATAAGCCTCTCCCTAGGAATCAAACTTTCGTTATGGCCCTTATGGGGCAATGGAGTCAGAATGCTTCTTCTCGCCTGAATGCCAAGAGGTCTCCAGCAGTTTCGTCAACCCACTCAATTGTCATTTAGTATAACTTTGATTTATTTATTTTTATTATAAATGTTTTAAAAAAAATGTGCAATATTATCACAAAATTAGATGAAAATTTTAATTCCATCCATTTTTAAATATATTTCATTAATTTAAATTAGAAAAAGATGAGTTCCTGACTTTGTTCAAAAGAAAAAATAGACTAAGTGTAATTTTTTAAAGTGAAGTGGGGTAAGTAATACAAAAATAATTAAGCCTTTGTCCCACTTAAATAAGGTCAGCTACATGAATTCGTTTACGCCATAATGATCGATCAAGGGTCATCCTCTTAGTTAGGTTTAATGTCATCAAATCAATTCTGATTTTCTCATTTTATCCAAACTAACGTAAACAACTTTCTCTCATCTTCTTTTCAATGGGTATTATTCATAAGTTCTCACAAATAGTTTCATTCTTCATTTTATTCATCGCCGTCTTCCGAGTGGGGTTAGTAATAATTAAGTAAATTGGGGGGGGGGGTTAAAAGGCAATTTACCCTATATAATTTTCCTCTTTGTAGGTATTACATCTAACCCTAAGAAAGAGAGAGACACATCCATCATCTTCTTCTAGCTTTTATGTGCTCTTGACCCCCCATTGCACATGTCAAGTGAGAGCTACTTTGCCTTAGCCTTGATGCCCCCACAAGATAGAGATGGCTAGAGAGAGAAAGAGAGATGGCTAGAGAGAGAGGGAGAGGGAGAGAGGAGAGAGGAGAGAGAGAGAAATGGCCACTTCTTTTGGTGTGTCTGAAACATTAATAGGAGTAAAAGTAGGCCTAAAATTTGGCTCCAAATGAAGCAGGAAAAGTGACTGCTGCAGCTGGTTTCTTGAATAAAAATGGAAAAGCCAAAATATATAAATGCATGAATCATTCATAAAGATAAGGAGCGTGTGGGAATCCTCATTTCTAGGGGATGAGCCAATTCATACAACTAACCTTTAATATATGGTTCACAATGTGATTTGGTTTGTGTGTGTTTTTTTTTTTTAAAAAAAAATTAATGTTAAATCCCACGTTGATGTTGGGCACCCATATTCGTTCGTAGTGATATGTCAAATAGTACCCTAGGCGTGACCCTGTGCATGAGGGGACATACTGAATACCCCATGGCTTGTGTTGGCTAATCTTGAATTATATATAAAACCGAGGACAATTCTCTTCTTACCAGGTATTTTTTGAAAGTGAGTTAGGCCCATTGGAGTTCTACATGATATCAGATCTACGCTTTTTTTTTTTTAATGCTGAGCGTGTTAAATCCCCCATCATGATGGGCCCCCAAAATCCGTTCGTAATGGTTTGTCAAAGTCAATCATGCGCGTGAGGGGGAGTGTTGAATCCCATATTGGTTGTGTTACATGATCCTGAGTTATATATCAAGTTGATGACAATCTTCCTCTTACAAGGCGTCTTTTGAAAATGAGTTAGGCCCATTAAGTTCCTACAATAAAAAACTTTTGATTATGGTCGGTCTTGAGAAATTTAAAAGAAAAAATAATTGATAAAGTGATTGAACTATAATTTTTTTTTATTTGACATGATATTTAATAAAAATATTTTGAAATTAAAAAATATATATATGGGTCAATTTGAAGGGACACCCAAATTTGAGGCCCTTGGCAACCCCTACTAATATTGGCAAAAGATTCTGCACGAATTTGATGCACTTTTTAATCGGGTGTGGTATACAAGACACCATACAAAGGCATTGATACGAAAAAGTATGGAGGTTAATTAAAGAGACGAATGTTGGGCAATGACAAGTGTTGGTTAGCAAAATATCGACATAGTGGTACAAAGTTAGGGTAACTTGTCACAAAGCGTAGGTATTATAACGGGTATACCCCCTTCCTCCAGATCCTCGACATGGCAAGGTACTTGGGCATGCTAAGGGGCATTGGTGCACGATGGTAAAGTATTAAGGCATGACTTACACATGATGAGAAATTTGAGATAAGATTTACCCAAAAATATTAGTTTGGGACAAAAACCAAGGCACAAAGTGTCGGTGGATTATTGCGCTATGCTGCCTGCAACACCCACGTGTGTAAAAATTTCAGACTTAAAATTAACCCAGTGCCACCTAATCTGAGAGTTGGCATTGCTTTTGTTTCAAGTTTTATAAAATTCAAAGGAACGAATAGAAATATATTTTTATTTTAATGTTTTTATTTTATTTTAATAATTTTAGAAAATAACCCATAAATATGAATAAAACGTCACCTAACTTGTCATTTTTTATATAAAATAAATAAATAAATAAACATGATTATCCAAATGAAGTAAAATAATAATTGAGTATTATTATTAAATAACTAATAAGCCAAGGGCTTATATGATAAATGGGATAATTGAGGGGGACCAAAGCCTACTTTTATTTCTTTATAATACAATGATGTGACCTCCACTTTAATCACTCAATATTTATTATAATTAAAATAGTTAATTACATTTTATCCCTATACTTTGCTTCTTTATCATTTTTACCCATTTATTTTAAAAATTTACACATCATCTTCTTCTACTCTTAATTGAAGAACAAGAAAAACTCCAATTTTATTTAAATAAATATAAAATGATTTACTTTGTCCATATTTTTAAATTTAAATTTTATATTTAAAGGTAATAAAAGAAAAAAATAGACATTTTTCCTCCTTATTTTACTTTTTTTTTTAATAAAGGTAAAATAAAATACAAAATTAATTTTTTTCCATGTCATGTGAAATTGACAAGGAAATTTTTTAATTCACATTTTCTAATACATTTCATTAACTTAAGTAAAAAAAATTACTATTCCAATTTATTATAAGTTGAAGGGAGTAAATTGTAAATTTTTAAAATTGAGAGGAGATAATAAAATAAGATCAAAGTATATGGGGACAAAAGATAATTAAGCATATTATAATTAAAAGATGATTTGGGGCGGCTAGATTTGATTCAACTAACTCCCACATTATTTATTATCATCAATTTATTACACACACACAAACACACACACACACACACACACACATATATATATATATATATATGTCTAAGAAGTTGGAGCGCCAAGCGTCCGATCTGTACGCGGGTACTTGTGGAAATACTGACTTGAATTTATCTCAACAAAAATTTTCAAACATGAGAGTAAGTCTCCAAGTTGAGCAAATACAAATAAGTAAAAATAGAATAAATATGATATATGATCCTTAAATTAAGGTCGGTATATATAGGCGAATGACTTCGAATTAGGGCGAATGTCAAGGCAAGTGAAATGGGAAGGTGAGCACCCAATACAATTTGGTTAGTGCTTAATCCAACCTATTTGATAATTAAACTTGAAAAAAAGCGACGATCTGTTGGGCCTAGGTCGGGCCCATTAAGCTCAAACTCTAAGAGTGTAAAGTACAATATAACATTTTTCATTCCATAATTTTTTTTTCCCGTACAAGTCAAGTGACTATTGTGGTGATAAAACTTATACGAATAGTCAATTGGAACAAATTGATACAAAAAATAAACTTTAAGGGGCGAATTATAATAATTAATACACTAGGTAGCAAAATAAAACTTTATCGAAACATTAGGGGTAAAAAGTGAAATTTGGCCAAAAAATATAGAAGCTTTAGGCGTAAACAAAGTGAAATTTATCCAATTATACATTTTTTTTAAGTTTTATATTTGCTTCAATCCCATAAAAATACCATTAATGACTTTAGATAAAAATGAGTTTATACTCAATACACGTAGTTTTCTAATAATAATATTTTTATTATTTTGTTATTACACTAAATCTAAGATTTTTTTAAAAAAATAATTTTTTACTTACAATTTATCTGAAAAATAAGAAAGAGAAGTAAAAATCAATGTTAAAATCAAACGCCTTAAATTTAGTAGAGTGATAAAATGACAAAATATCCTCCATTAGAATGTCACGTGCTGAATAATTTTGCAAGACTGAAACAAACGTAAAACTTAAGGCCCCATTTGGTTATTGTGTTTCGTTCGCTCTCCAAAGTTTTTGGAATTAATATACAGAAATGCGTTTGGTAAACATGTTTTTGTTTCCAAATTTTTGGGAATATTTTAGGAGTATTTCCTAAATTTCTTAGAAATATGAGAAATAAAAAAAAATGTTGATTTTTATTCACTCTTACTGAGCTATTCTCACTACCACCACCTACCGGACGACATACATTTAAAAAATAAAAAAGAACAAATATTATAATACAAATTTCCCAATAATTTAATATTATGGGGATGATAAGTGCAAATTAGGTCAAAGTGATATCAATTTGTATGAAAACTCCGATCAAATCACGTGTAAGGTCTCCTTTTTAGATCTGTAGCGAAAGCTCTCTCTCTCTCTCTCTCTCTTATCGGTCACTGGATTCTCTCCTTTCAATCATCGAATCACGTTAGGATTTTCTGATAATTTGTTTCGTTTTGGATTCCAAAACCCTAGCGTGCTCTGAATTTCGTTGATTTGAACCTCAAATCATGAAGGAACGGAAGTCGGCGAAGGTCAATTTGCCGGAGCAGCAGCAGGAACTACATCAGAACGGGCACCTCTCGCCGTTCAAGTTTGACAAACTGTTCGATCCCGAGGCTTCGTGGGACAAGGTTTGAACATTTTGAGTATCGATTGCTGGTTTTGAATTTTGTATGTGATTGAACTTTAAATGCTTTTATATTTATTCCCCCCTAGTTGGCCGATTGAGTAATTTATGCGCATCCTGTTGCTTGTTAGCGTAATTCTCCTTTCTGCCCACGCATTTGATTCATGTATCAACTGGTTTTTCTTTATTAGGAGAGAAATTGAAGTTCAATCAAACTGCTGGCCTCGATTATTGAAGCAGCTATCCATTTTGTTTCGGATTTTCGTAATCCTTTTGGATTGCTTATAGTGTGAATCTGCCTTATTTACTCCTGTTATGGGAGTTCCAATGTGGTTATCTATATAATAAATCAGGTAAACCTGTTTCAGTCAAAGAAAATGTTTCCCATAAAACGAGCTCAAATTGACCTAACAGGAAAATTGAGGGTTGTCCACCTTTAGGCTTTAATCAGTTGGTGTTCGCCAACAACAATCCAACTCCGGAAGAGAAATTATCTAGTTCCGAGATCATTATTCCATTAAAAATTTGAAACTGGCCAAACAATTTCCCCCTCAAAACCGTTATTCCAACTCGAAGTCAAATATAATCGGTACTATGAGCGACATAATTGCATACATTAGTGCAAGTCGTTCCTTAAAAATTTCCAATTGAAACTAATTTATGAATGATTAGAAATTAATTATTGAATCAGGAAAACAAGCTATCCATTTATTGGGAGGGGGAAGGGGGGGTAAGGTTCAATATATTTGAATCTCCCTAGGCCCCAGAATGCGGGAGCCTTCTTGCACATATGTCGATTCACCTTAATGACTTGTGGGTGGGTGTTTTTGCTCAAAGCTCAAACTAAAGTAGTCATCATTTCATTATTCTTTGCATTCATGTATGTGTTGTTGAAGCACTCCTTACTTCATGTAAGTTTAGCTCTTCTTATATGAGTTGCATTATATAAAGAGAGTGAGGTAGTCCTTTTTTTGCCCACACAAGCCATCTCAATAGCCATTAGGTTTAGGGATAATAAAGAGATCTCTAGAATACAATTTTATTGAACCACAAAGACTTAGGGAAGGAGTTCACCCTAAAATCGAAGTTCATTGTTTTATTTGTGGGTGGGGGTTGGGGTGGGGCTAGAAATGGTATAAAGCTAGGAAGCACCGACACTCCACCGGAGGCTGAGTGTCGGGGCGTGTTCAATTTTTTTATTTTTTATTTCAGATTTCGACACGGCACCGACACATGAAATCAATGTGTCCGACACTTGAAAAGCCAATGTCATGAATTTTTTTGGGGGGGCTTAGTTTTGTAATTTTTTTTATCAACTTACTATAGTTATATTATCATTTAAGGGTTATATCTTGTAATTTGATATTAAATAACTCTATTACATGGGCTTTTAACAATTGGAGAAACGAAAAATGAGAAAGGTAGGAAGCCAACCATCTCATTCACTGATAATCTACCAATTGACCTCGGGTGAATTTTTTTTGTGTCTTTCTTGCTTTTTTGTTTATTTAAATGTGAATGTTGGTTTGAACTTTGAAGATTTATGGTTATTGGCTTAATAGTTTTTGTTGAATGAATTTGCTTAATAGCACATGTGTTTCGTTAATTAGGCTAATATATATAAAATTTATATTTATTTATTGACGTGTCCCCACCGTGTCCGTGTCGGGATTTTTGAAAAATTGTGGTGTTGACATGTCGTGTCGCGTCGCGTTGCGTCACATGTCCGTGTCCGTGCTTCATAGGAATAAAGTTATTCACTGATAAAAGGGTTTGAATCTGGCTCTTGATGCATGTACTTGAGTCCTTTTCACAAGGCTATGTAGATGTCACGTGTCCTCAATATTTAGGTGTGTATGATTTGGTAACAAACTCTACCGTGTTTTTTAATAGTTTTGGAGATGATTTTAAATGTACAGAGACATATACTTCATTTTTTCCCCCAAGTATGGAGGTTTGCCTCTCTACCTTGTCATGCTTGATCCATAATTGTTGTGCTTATCTTCTTACAGGATCAATTGGGAGATGTGTTGCACTGGATTCGACAAGTGGTGGCCCTTCTATGTGGGTTATTGTGGGGTGCTATTCCTTTGGTTGGCGGCATCTGGATTATCGCGTAAGTTGATGCTACACCTTTTATATTCACTAGCGATTCCCCGTGACTAATAATAATAATAAAAGAGATAATCAATATGGGCGGGAATTTTCTCGCCGCCCCCCAAAAAATAAAATAAAATAAAATAATTTATAATCCAATTTCATCAATTCATCCTCCCCAAATCAATCCCCACCCTTAACGAAAAGATATTTTAGGAAAACCATCCTGTTTTCGGTTTTCTATTAAAGCTTTAACTGTGTCCATTGAATCATTATATCATATGTGATTTCTTCTAGAAACAGACAATTTTGATCTCATTTTAGTTTCCTAGATGTGCTAAGATTTTATCTAGGCATAATTATTGTTTCTAAGAAAGCCATATGGATAGAGTGGATCGTATGTGTTGGGTTTATCCTACATTGAATGTGGAAGGTGCTGGTGGTCAGATAATAAGTGTAAGGAAAAATCTCATCTCGAGAAGTAACTTTTGAAGTTGAGAGAGGTCTAAGACTAGCCTACATTATTATAAGGTTCCAAGTTGCAACAACTCTGACCCAATAACCACAAAGGGAGAGACTGGTCGAGGGTAAGCCATAGGCCTGATATGTGAGGGGGAGATTGTTGGGTTTATCCTGTATTTGATGTGGAAGGGACTAGTGGTCAAATTATAAATGTGAGAGAAAATCTCACCTCACGAGTTAGCTTTAGGGCTGAGAGAGGCCCAAGACCACCCTACAGTATGTGCACGAGGACCTTATTTATTTACGCATTGCTTAATATCTCCCTAGGTGCTGAAGTGTTGGAGTCGTTGTAAAGAGAAAATACCTTGAGGGTGCGTTTGGTTAAGGTATTTGAAGAAGGTATTTCATTTTGAGAATGGATTTGCAATTTTTTCTTCATAAAATTTCTGAAGAAAAATTTGCAAATACCTTCACAAAATCAAACACCTTCTTCAAATACCTAACCCCAATGGGCCATAAGATCTATGGTTTATATGGGTATTTTTTTTATGGTTTCGCCTGATAAGTTGGTAAATGGTATAAAATGGTTTTGTAGTTGAAATCCAAACATATCCTAAGGGTTTGTTTGGTTTGCCATTTGGAAATAATTTAGGCCCCGTTTGGTAACCATTTCCATTTCAGAAATTCTCATTCCATTCCCAGATTTTTGGGAATTCTGTTTGGGAATAGCGTTTGGTAATTTTTGTTTTCGTTTCCATTTCATTCCCATTTGAGAATTGTGCCCACTTTTTTCTTAAGAAATGAGAAACAAAAAAAAGTCGTTTCTCATTATTCCCATTCCATTCCCAAAACACATTGTCACTATTCACTTACCGGCCGACCACTGTCCTCCGCCGTCACCGGTCACCGTCTGGCAGGAAATTTCCCGGCCACTTCCCCCCGGCTCCAACGCCGTCCAGTAATCGCCGGCGGGGGCTATTGCCGTCTCCGACGCCGGAGCACCACCGTCAGGCCAAAACAGAAAAAAAAAAAAAATAAAAAATAAAATAAAATTAGGATAAAATCGTTACCAAACATAATTCTCTTCCCAAAACAAAAAAAAAAATAATCGTTACCAAACGCGATTCTACTCCCAAAAAGAAAACAAAATTCCCATCCCATTTCCATCCCATTGCTGGAATGGAAACAGAAACGGTTACCAAACGCCACCTTAGAAATCTCAGCATTGTTTCCGATTTCTTTATTTAAAGCGGATGTTAAGGTGGTGTTTGGTGTATTTTTGTTTTTCTGTTGCTACTTCTAATAAACTAAAATGTGATGGGATGAAAATTCTCTTTATGTTCTAGAGTATTCCGGAAATAGAAACATATTTGGTAACAACTATTGTCCTAAAATTATTTCTTTTAATTTATGAGAACGGAAACAAGAAATACATTTGGTTACAACATTTTTTTTTTCTTTTTTTCTTTATGGTGGTCGGGGCCCAGGGGTGATGGGTGATGATGGGAATAGTTTTGTGGGAGTTAATAGGAATCAACATTTTTTCCTGTTTCTCAGATTGTTAAGGAATATAAGAAATAGTCCCAAATTACTCTAAAATTTTGGGAACAGAAACTGGTTTACCAAACGCATTTTTTGTACATTAATCCCAAAATTTTGGGAGCGAGAACAAGAATTAGGGAACAGAAACAGTAACCGACTAACCCATTTGGATTTGGGAGAAACATTCATGCTGACAAACCTTATAAAAACCTTAAACCTTATAACATCGACTTTTTTTTATCTGTTATTAATTTTTTTTTCTTTTTCTTTTTCAGGTTCCTCTTGATATCATCTGGAATTGTGTATGGTTATTATGCCCTAATACTAAAGATCGACGAAGAAGATTTCGGTGGCCATGGAGCTCTCCTCCAGGAGGGCCTTTTTGCTTCTATTACACTCTTTCTGGTATGTTAGTTATCTCTTGCTCCACGCACACTTAAATTTAAGAAGTCAATTATGTGGTGGTAAATTCATAATCTTAGCGTCAGTTTGGTTGTCTAAGGCCCCGTTCTGAGATTTCTGTTCCCACTCCCAAATTTTGGGATTAATGTATAGAAACGTGTTTGGTAAACACGTTTTCGTTCCCAAAATTTTAGGAGTATTTCTTAAATTCTTTTAAGAATTTGGAAAACAAAAAAGAAAAATGTTGATTCCTATGTACTCTCATAAAACTATTCCCCCCACCACCACCACGTTGGCCCACCATACATGTGAAGAAATAAAAAATAACAAATGTTGCAAGGAAACGTGTTTTTTGTTTTTGTTCTCATAAATTAAAAGAAACAATTTCAGAACAATGGTTGTTATCTAACATGTTTCTATTTCTGGAATACTCCAGAACGGAAACAAAGTTCCCATCCCAGTTTATTGCAAGTAGAAACAGAACTAAAATGGTTAACCAACTAATTTGTGTTTTAAATTCTTATAGCCAAAAATTGAATTATAAAAATTCATGAATTGACTAATTGAAAAAAAATTGTACAATCTGCGAATTGAAGGAAAACCAAATGGTCCCTTGGTCGATTTGATAATTTGAAACTTCTTTTTGTGGGAGACTTGGTGGGAGGTGCTAATAGTAACACTAAATTAATAAAAAAAGTCCTAAAAGTCCTAAAGTAAATAACTACTTTAGTTTTAGTCTCATCTATTAGTTTATAAAATCACTAATGTTTTAATTAGGGTTGCATCATAAACGGTCGTCCCACCACTGTCGGCCACATAATTCTGGCTGTCGTCGGTCGCCAGAATAATTTTTAGTTACATTCAACTATTTTTTAGTACTATTTTTTTAACATACATTTTAAGTACAAATTTTTAGTCACATTCCACTAATTTTCAGTTGCTGGTGCTGGAAAATTATGTGAATGTAAGTAAAAGTATTCTAAAATGTAACTATAAAATTTATTAAAAAATAGTTACGTGTGATTGAAAAATACACTAAGAAAGTAGTTACATGTAATTAAAAAAAATTGCAACAACCAGTGGCTGGACTTTGGCGATTAGAGTCTTAAGGTTCGGCGGCGGGTGGCGATAAAGGGTGGTGCCGGCGGTAAACAATGCAAACGACTATGAAATTAAAACACATCAAAATATAATTAAGGGATTAAGTTCTCTATTGACGAATTATCCCTTTTTTCTTTCCAGCTTGCTTGGATTCTAGTATACAGCTTGGTGCACTTCTGAATTGCTTCCAATTTCAAGTTGGCCGCCATTGCTTGTTCTTCGAACGATAATCGGATTAATTTTTACTCCGTTTTGGGAGGTATCGTTGCGTGGAAAAACATTGAAGAAAATTCTTCATTTCCAATGATAAATCCCCTCTCCCCTCCTTTTTTTTTTTTTTTTTTAGTACTGAAATAGTTTTTAACTTTATTTTTTCTTATGAAAAATGAGAAAAAAAATATGCGCTCTTTCTATGTTGTTCTTCGCGATGGGAGGGCTTTTGGTCACCCACCCACTGTCTCCTTTGGTTGTAAACATGTTCGCGGTTAGATTTATAGATTTCGACAATGATCCTTCTGTAGGTTCACCTACAAAAACCCTGTTACGACTTCTCCTCTAAATGATAAGGCTAAGTGGACTTCTTGTGACATCGCCTACGGCGAACCACCCATGTTGCCGTGATCTGAACACTTCACCGCACCATTCAATTGGTAGGAGCGACGGGCAGTGCGTACAAAGGGTAAGGATGTAGTCGATGCGAGCTCATGACTCGCACTTACTAGGAATAGGGAAAAAAGATGTTAAGGGAAAAAAGATGTTTAAGGAAGGAAAATTTGGGAGGAAAGTGAATCCGTCCGATTTTGGAAGGATTTACTTATTTAATCTTATTTAATTTAGAGATTTTTTCACTTTGCTCTTGAAGTTTTAGAAAAATCTTACTTTAGTCTTTGTCCTTTCAATTTGAACACATTAAATTTTCAAATTTTCAAATTGTGTCAAGTAAGTTTAAATTATTAATACTATTATTATTTTTTATGGAAATTACTTTATGTGTCAAAGTACGAAAATTGTTCACTTCGTGATTTTAATAGAGAAAAATGACAAGGTTAGCGAAGTTTAAGGTGTACAAATTGAAAAGACTAAAGAGGACTTGCAAAGTGCGAAATCCACTTTAAATCCTCTTTAATTTTTATTACACACATTTTATCAATATCATATCAGGGTATAATAGTCATATTATAAAGAAAAATGAATTTCTCTCTTTTCATCCAAAAACATAACAAAGGAAAGACGAGTTCCTTAAATACAATATTGTATACTCCCAAATTTGGTCTGAATTAAATGCATAAAATGCTTGTACATTATAAACAATTAATATATAATATATTGCATTTTTAATCAAAAATTACATTTGTACAGAGTTTATACATATTTGCCCCCAAACTTGGTCTCCAAATTTAGGATGCTTAAAATCATTCAATACAACATGGGAATAAATAACCAAAGTCTGTACTCATCACAGATTTTTCTCATTTGATTACGGTTTTCGTTCCCTAATTTCTGTTCTCGCTCCCACCATCTTGGGATTAATATACAGAAACATGGTTGGGAAACAAGTTTTTGTTCCCAAAAATTGAGAGTACTTTGAGAATAATTTCTGAATTTCTTAAAAATTTTAAAAACGAAAAAATGTTAATTCTTATTCATTTCCAAAACACTATTCTCATCACCACCAGGCTGGTCACCATTCATAAAAAAAAAAAATAATAATAATAATAATAAAAAAAAAAAAAAAAAAAAAAAAATTGTTACAACCAATTATTTTTTTATTCATTTGTTTTTTGGTTTCTTGTTTATAATCTCATAAATTAAACAAATAATTTCAAAACAATAATCGTTATCATGCATGTATCTATTTCTTTAAACTTCAAATATAAACAGAATGTATGTATTTCATTAAACTTCAAATATAAACAGAATTTCCATTTTAGAAGTAGAAACATAAAAATAGAAACACTAACCAAATGCCTCTAAACAAATCACATACACTTTCACACAGTTCTACTTATATCTTCAAAAAAAGGGATTCATGATTCAACAAACAAGCTGTCAAATGAATTTAAAAAAAAAAAAAAACTCTTTTCATGATGATTACAATCTTGAATGCAAGAGGAAAAATGAGGGGGAAAGAATTTTTTTTAAGTCACTGTACAAATTTCTTATTAATTAAGCAGAGAATATTTGCAGCATTGAATTCATTCTACGCCCATCTCTGATGCCGGTTCCGGCCTCGATGTTGAATCAAGTATATACGACCATAAACCCACCGTTTTCCTGGACTTGAGACTGATTGCTGCAGATTTAAGATGGTAAAAAGCCAAACAGGAAAAAAGTGTCAATTTTTTCCAGGAAGATCTAATAAAACTACGCAAAGTAAATACATTTTAAGCACTAATCAACGTCTTTTGGTTAGTGTTCTTTTTTTTTCCCACAAAATTTGTACAGAGAAAAAAATCTATTTTTGTTTTGTTCCTAGATTTTTAGACAAGAAAACTTGGGAACAATATGTTTCTATTCCAAGTTTTCTGGGAACAAAAAACAAAAATAGAAATACTAACCAAACGGCCCCTTAGTCAATGTAAAGTCATTGCACTACATGTAAGTCAGTGTAACTTTTCACATAGGAAAATTGCAATGACTTTCACATAGTACAATATTATAGGGAGTGGACTGCAAGAGCAAAATTTTTAAATTTGTGGGCTTCTAAAAAAAATTACCTCACTACATGAAAGTCATTGTAACTTTTCACATGAGGAAATTGCAATAACTTTTATATAATGCAGTAATTTTGGATTTTTTCAAAAAGAGCGTAAATTGCATGAGCATGAGCAAAAATTTCAAGTACTACAACAAAACAACAGATCATGTGAAAGGGCTACAACCTACAAGTTGAACAATTGCTCCATAAGTTCCTCAAAATTTATAGAAGTGACAAAAAAGTTTTTAAAAAAAAAATATGAAACGATCAACCATAATTACCTCAACTTTGGTGCGGAATTCTAGAGAGCTTTCGCATACATGACACTCAGCTCTATGACGCGAGTTATTTGATCGACCTGATTTCACAAATGCGAAAACCTACTCAAAAAGAAAAAAAATAAATTAACGCTTCAAACATGAAATATTGCAAGTCCATGATGAACCCTAGGTTTATTGATACGACAAATCAACGGATTGAGAGGGAAAATGTGTGAATTTTATTAAAATCGAAAGACAAACAAACTTCCAAGTATTCGAGAGACTTGGTTCTCTCCCTAAGCCAAAGCTTAATACAAATAACTTCCCGATATCCTACATTTTTTATTCTTCCCATTTTATAGTCTACCTCTTACCATACACAACCCCTCTCATACAAGGTAATTATTAACTACGTAATAATGGTTGATAGAACTTTCCTATTCTCTCCCAATATCTTCCCCGAAATATTCCATAAATAAAGGTAATTATCATCTTTCCTAATTGGTGGTCTATCATTACCCGTCACCCAAACTTTCACCTTGTCCTCAAGGGAAAACTGAAGAAACTGTTGCTGAATGGTTTCAAACTCCTCCCAAGTGGCCTCAAACTGTGGCAAATCTTTTTATTGGATCAGGACTTCAACAAGAGTAAAACCACCAGTGCCCGGATTGCGCACTACAAAAACTTCAGCGGGCTCTACTAACAATTCTAGGTCAAGCGACAATTGTCGTGGCAAGAAGGGAGAAGAGTCGGTCTCCCGTACTAACCGCTCAATTTCATCTTCTTCTACTTCGGGATATTAGTAAGGACGTACGCTGATAGGTGAGGCTCCTTCTTTTAGGATTTTGGCCTGCTTCTTTCCACAGTCAGGTGGTAATTCTATAGGCATCTCAAACACTTGCTTGGAATTTTCCATTACTGACTGGATCTCATGAGGAATAGCAACTTTTTCTTCTTTGGCAATCCCTAGCGCCGAGCTCCACTACATACCCATATCCTTCATGCCTAATGGTGCGAGACATGGCTTTGAGTGATACCATTGTTTTGTGTAGAGAGGGATCCCCTTATAAACTAACTGGTGTACTTCCCACATTGAATTTCATAGAATGAGTCTTCCAATTAATGGGAGTCACCCCCAAAGTCTCCAACCATTGAATTCCCAAGATGATGTCAGTACTCCCCCGGATCCAGAGGTAGAAAGTCTTCTACTACCTCCACCCCTTGTAAAATTAGGCCTACTCCTCGGCATATCCCTTGAGTTGTTTTGGTGGCTGAGCCTATTCCCAAAATAATCCCGTAAGGTTCCGTATTAGTGATGGGGAGCTTCAGGACTGA
This sequence comes from Eucommia ulmoides, assembly GCA_016647705.1. NCBI lineage: Eukaryota > Viridiplantae > Streptophyta > Magnoliopsida > Garryales > Eucommiaceae > Eucommia > Eucommia ulmoides. The sequence continues at coordinate 2,594,938 of CM028338.1, forward strand.
TACAAGCTAGTTAGAGATAAAATTATGTGACGCCCCATTGTCAATAAGTACGACCAACGTCTGGTTACTAATCTCGCCCGCCATTTTGAATGTTTTGAGCGAGGTAAGTCCCACCACTGAATTTAGGGACACCTCTACCACTCGATTTTCAGCTTCCTCTACCCGCTTGGCCTCTTGTTCCTCTTCTTGACCCTCATCTTCTACTGCTTGTGTCTCTGCTTCATATTCTTGGATTAAAACCATTTGTAGTTCCCGCTTTTTGCAGTGATGTTCTGGTAAAAAAAATTCGTCACATTTATAACAAAGGTCGCAATCTCGCTTGTGTTGCCACTCCACCTCTATTAATCTTCGAAATCCTTCCCCTTCGTGAGCTTTTGTTGGAACCATGGTCTCCAATGTCGTAGTGCTTCGTCCCGCCGGAGTTCTGGTGGGTGGGTAATTAGAGTACCCAAGCCCATGTGAATAACCAGGCCCAACTGAGGCTCGACTACCCTTAAGCTCTAAATTTTTAGCCTCAATTTTCATTGCTAAGTCCATAGCACTTTCAAGCCCGTTTGGGCCCAATACCTTCATCTCCGCCCTAATGTCACTCCTTAGCCCATTTATGAATGTGGACTCCAACACTTGTTCAGAGAGGTCTTCTAATGTTGAGGCCAATTGCTCAAATCTTTTTCTGTAGTCCCTCACTGTTCCACTTTGTCTAAGAGCCAGGAACTCCTCATATTGTGAGCCATTGGGAAGAGATCGGAACCGCAGTAGGAGTTGCGATCTAAGTTCCTCCCAACTCAGAAATGGCCTTCTCTTGTTTTTCCCATCCAAAACAGACTAAAGCTTCGCCTTCAAAGCCGATGATGGTCGTCTCTAGCTTCTCTATGTTGGTCAAGCGGTGAAAGGCGAAGTATTTCTCTACTTTTAGTATCCAGCCGTTAGGGTTCTCTCCATCAAAGGAAGAGAGTTCGATTCTTCTAGGTTGGAGGTCCCTTCGTGCAGCCTGAGCCCACTTCCTGCCATGGAGGCCGTCGTCGTCACACGTCGTTCGCGGTCGTCGAACGCCCAGATCACGTCGGTGGCGACGTTCCCTTGCCCTAGTACACTCGCCGACGCCGTCGCACGTCGTCTGACAGCCTCACGACGTCGTTCGCGCTCATCGGCTGTCTAGATCTCGTTGGCGGTGTCGCTCACATGGTCCGGCGCCTTTGCCTACATCAGCGCACGTCGTCCTGCCGTCTCCCGACGTCGTTCGCCCAGATCTCGTCGTCGACTTGATTTTGGCCTTAGGCTTCACTTTCACGCATTGTTTCGTTCTAAACCTTTTAGAGCTGGTCGATCTTTCCAGCTAACGTTGCGAGTCCTTGCTCCAAATTAGGTATTTTCATCATCTCTTTCTTGATTGCTCCTAACTCCTCTTTCATGATGTTCACGGTTCCTTCTACTGTTTCAATTAAGACTGGCAAAACGGGTATTTATACAATAGCACGAGACGAGACCGACACGAAATTATTGAGTATGGATTTAGCTTATTGGGTAACGGGTCGTTATCGGGTCTGACCCGATAAGCACAATAAGAAACAGATCAGGTTATCGGATTTACCTGATAACTCGATGGGTGACACGAGTGACACGATAATAATTATCGGGTGTTCAGGTTACACTATAACTTGAGATCTAATAAGTCACACGATAATTTAATAAATTATTATAAAATAAAAATATACTAAAATATATTTACACATATTACCCCAATTTTATTTAATATTATAATTTAATCCATTATATATATAGGTATTCCACAAACCCTAAACCTAAATGAAATCAATTGGTTGTCTCCTCCTCAGGAGTAAAGTGCTTGAAAAGCCGTTTATGATTTGTATTATGGATTTATTGACAGTTTATATTTGTTTGTGTTCATGTGAATGATGTTTGTATTGGCGAATATTTTTGTTTTGTTTTGTTTTGATCTTCTATTGAAATGATGGATTTTTTTTTTTTTTGTATTTTTGGGTTTGTTTTTGTTGATCTTGTATAATTATTTTTATTTTTATTTTTTTAAATGTATTAATAGGTCTTTAATGTGTAATAAGTAAAACAAGTGTTTATTGTGACCTATTATCGCATCGTATCGTGTCGTGTTTACCTGATAGGTTTCGTATTATCGTGTGACGCGAAAAATTATCGTGTCGTGTCTTGTTGACACGATAATTTTCGTGTCATATTCGTATCAGACCATGGCACGACATGAAACACGACCTGTTTACACGATTTGCCACCCCTAGTTTCAACCCTAGCATCCATCATTGTCACCATAGGCCTAGAACCTGCTTTGATGCCAAATGATGAACCCTCGGTTTATTGATACGACAAATCAACAGATTGAGAAGAAAAAAGTGTGAATTTTATTGAAATTGAAAGACAAACAAACTTCCAGGTATTCGAGATACCTAGTTCTCTCCCAATGCTGAAGCTTAAAACAAATAACTTCCCGATATCCTACATATTCTATTATCCCCATTTTATAGTCTACCTCTTATCATACACGACCCCTCTCATACAAGGTAATTATTAACTACGTAATAATGGTTGATAGAACTTTCCTATTCTCACCCAATATCTTCCCCGAAATATTCCATAAATAAAGGTAATTATCATATTTCCTAATTAGTGGTCTATCAGTCCAAAAGCAAATTTGTTCCTTAAACATACTTACTAAAAGGTTCGTTAAAATAAAATAAATTAAATATGGTTAAAATTGTAAAATTAGGGAAAGAGTGGAAGAAAAGAGTGTCTTTTTTAAAGGATTGAGTTTCCTTCTAAATTTTCCTCCATAAAACTCTCCTCCCCTTCATCCAAACACAAAGAGTGAGCCTCAACCTTCCCCTTCCCCCTCTTTCCCTTGATCCAAATGGAGCGTTAATCGAAGATAAAGATTCAAAGAGAAAAATAAAGTTCATAAATATAAATTGATTCATGCTTAGTTCACGACTCATACCTCCTCCCCACAATTTGGGCACGCCCCTTTCAATGCAACCAAATCGTTCTTCCAGAGGCCTTTAAGCGCTCCAACTATCAAAAAAGAGCATAAAATATTATGGAACGTTAGTTGTATAAAAATGTGCATCTATATTAGGGGAAGTCCACTGTTTTTATGCGAGTTATGACCTCAAAATTGTGTCAAAATCACTTCGAACAACAAAATATTTCTTTCATCATTACACAAAAGAACGCACGCACAACAATTAAGAAGTATCGTCTATAAATTAATCAAAAACATAAAAGTCCACAACTTCAATTCATAGTCACGTAAGTTGAATCTATATACTTATTGCATGTAGAAGTCATGAGAAACTTTCCTTCCATAAATCCTAATTGTCAAGAGTTTTCATTTTTTAATTTTTTTTTTTTTTTGGTTTGACAGTAAGGTGTGTTCGGACCACCTTCCGTACACCTCCACTAATCACCTCATCAGGAAATCTTAAGGGAGCACTCCCCCAAGTCGATCTTGTACATTCAGGATTAAATTTAAGATTTAATTGTTTTTAATGAGGCGTCAATTTCTCATTGGATCATTTTTTTCAAAAACAAATAAATTATATATATATATAATTACATATTTTCTCTACCAACTTTCTATTTTTTCCTCTCCCTCTTCTGCCTACATTTTTCATTACATTAGAAACTTTATTTACACTTCCCACGTTGAAGAATATGCAAAATTATCTTTAAAATTCAATTGAATGACATTTGTAGTCATTTCAACTTTTCCCATAAATAGCTCGGGTAAGCATCAGCAATATAACAAAACAAAAGGGTCTTAGTGTATGGTCCTCTATACACTGAGCTGTCCTTTTTTTAGTTAACATTAACTATGATATCGAATGCAAATTATGTATCTAGTTAACATTCATTCAACAGATTCAATCTAGTCAGTATTAAATGAATGACTAAAAAATAAAGAGACAGAAACTGAGGATACAAAATTATAATTGACAAGTTTCAAGGACAATCTACTAATTTCCACCCATAACAATAAACATAGTTTAGGGCAATGTCATTACCAGAAGCTGAAGCAATTGGATAGCCGATAATTGATCCGAACAACATGAAGAGAGCTCCATTCAGCGTCGCGAGAAATTCCATTGTGGAAGCTTGGCCACTGTAGGAAAACACTGAATCAAGAGTATCCTGATAAGCTCGACCGAGAGTGTAGATGATTGGGACGAGGCAGGCTGAACCGCCAAAACCAAGAATCAAGAGCCATATGCTTGCTAATGCAAAGACCTGTGAAGGATCTTCCTGCCCTACAAGCACGTCATTCAATCTTCAAGTGGAGAAAAATCTGTTGTTCTTACATTTTTTTAACATTATATAACTATGTTATCACCAATCTATCCACTGAAAATCAGAAATGCACAGACACCACATCGACTGAACAAAAGAAGGGCATGTTTGGGTAAAGAATTTTGCAAGAGGATTTAGTTTTGACAAGGGATTTCAACAATAATTCCTTGTTTGGCTATTTCAAAAAATAATTTGTAAAATTCTATAGAAAACTAATGTGACTAACTCACTCTCAAAAGAGGCCTTATAAGAAAATGATTGCCCTCGGCTTTATATATAACTCAGGATTAGGTAACACAAGCGATGTGGGATTCAACACGCCCTCTCATGAGTAGGGTGGACTTTGACAAACCACTGTGAATGGATATCGGGGAGCCCAACATCAATGTGGGATTCAACACGTCCCCTCACACGCAGGTGAACTTTTACAAATCACTGCGAACAGATATCGGGGGGGGCATCATTGATCAAGGATTCAACATGCCCAACATTAGACAAAAGCATGGCTCTGATACCATATTGAAAACCAATGGGCCTAACTCCCTCTCAAAAGATGTCTTGTAAGAGGAGAATTGCCCACGGTTTTATATAGAGCTCAGAATCAAGTAACACAAGCGATGTGGAATTCAACGCGCCCCGTAGGATGGACTTTGCCAAACCACTACGAACGGATATCGGGGGGGCCAAACATCAATGTGGGATTCAACAAATTCCTTTGAATTTCGAAATGGGATTTTGAGGGGGGTTAAAATCGCATCTCCAAATAGCTCCTAAAGAGGTTTTTTTTTTTTTTTTCAGATACTTCTAAATGAGATATACCTCTCCATCTTGAGATGAATTTACATCAATAAAATATCAGTTCGGAAAAACATACCAAAACAACGAATTTGCAAATTATGGACTTTTAAAATTCATAATCATATCAAATTCCATATCCAAATGCACTCTAAGAAGTAAGAGTTACCTCAGCATCAGCATAAGTTGAATGCTGCCTAAGACTGCACCTGGGGTATTTGACAACATATTTTGAACCATACCTACGCAATTTCAACTGTTGCAAGCAGTAATCGTTTGCATGAGTATATGAATAACAGTAGCAGCAAGTGTTGTAGTTGAAGATTGGCAAATCCTACACAATTGAATTCTACCTCTACTCTGTCAAACATGTCATCAACTATCAATGGCTTCCCACTGTAATATGCATTCCGCGCCTGAGACAACAGCAATCAATCGGGAAAAAAAAGATAAAAAACAACGCGTCAACAAATCTATTTTAAATTGTTCAATTGAATTCTGATGATGGTGAATTTGGTCATGGGCCGCTTGGGTGGGCAGCCGCAGAAGCACGTCTACGATGCGGTCACGGCAAAAGGTGAAGTGGAAAAGCCCAGATAGTCCTGAGGGGCTAGGGGGGGCCCAGTACGGAAAAGCTCAGGCACTTAGGCAGTCCGGGGCCTCCATAGTTTGGGAAACACCGAAGTCGCTGTGATCAATGGGCCGGAGCCCTCTGAGTGAGCACTACCCCCTGAATAAGCCTGTGAGCACTCAGAACTCAAGTCTACACATGGATCGGGTCCAAGAGGCAAGTCGGGTGGAAAGTTCAAAGAGTTAGGCTAATATCTCCTAGAGAATCTGCACATGCCATGGGTATATGGGTTTGTGCGCTGATAACAGAACCATGATTATATACTCTCTCCTTCTTCCCCGCCATTATCCAGGTTGGCGTGAGAAGAGGTAGGCACAATTTGAATTTACATTGAGCTTAATTATTTCTCTCTCAGTGAATACTGCCTCCGCGCTGGAGGTTCTTCTCAGGGATCCACCCCGGTTTTAAGAATTTGTACAGGCATAGTCGGAGCTAAGAACAAAGAACTGCCAGGCCTATTACAAATTTACTTTGCTACGACTTTTCGGTAACATCAAATTAGATTTGCAATAATCGATTCAATCATTAACTCAAACCCTAATCTAAAGAGTAGATAGTAGATTACTATAGGTATAGTGAGCAATCAACAACGTACTTGGCGATAGAGGGCTTCTAAGATTTCTTTGCTGGCGGTCTCGATGGGGCCGACGAAGATGCAAGACGGACCTTCGCCGAGTGAAGAAGGCGGCTGGCGCTCGTCGCGAATGGAAACAACGCCGGACTTCGAGGAAATTCGAACTGAAAACGGAGCTCCGGTACGGGAGTTCCTGGAGAGATCGACGGCGTTGGAGCCAATCACGCGAGGGACGACGGACGAGCTCGCCATGAAACAGAAAGGCCAATGATTGGTTCGTGAAGTGAGAATAAAAAATGAGCTGCCGGAGAGAGGGACTGGTTTGGCTGCACACCGGAGACGTGGCTTTGGATGACTGTATTTCCTGACCACAAATACGGAATGGGACTGGTTTGGCTTCACTCCGGCGTGGATAAATATCTCGGCTCCGACTCGAAAAATTGCATGTTACCCCCTTTATACTTTGGCATTTTTCATTTTAATCCTTTCATTTGTAAATCTTATACATCACCTCCTTATACCTTTGATTAAATGGAGAAACTCGTATTTTATTCAAAAAAAAATAAAATAAACTTTTATTATTTTTAAATTTAAAGTTAGGTGATAATGAGAAAAAATCATATTTTCTCTCTCTAAGTCTTTTTTTTTTTTGTTTTTATTTTTTAGTAATGATGAAATAAAATAAAAAATTAAATTAAAGTGTAATTTTGTCTACTTCGTATAAAATCTAGGAGTTCTTGTTGAGAGGTCCCACAAGTGGAAATCACTACTTTCTAAGGATCATCCCAAGATAAAAAAAAATAAAAATTGATGGTCCTCCCATAAGGTATTTTTCACTTATGGGACCTTTGGAGAAATTTCTTTAAAATCTATATAAAAATAATAATTTTACCTATATTGTTTAGCGTTAAGCTTAAAAAAAAAACACAATTTATTTAAGTGCAAGGGGTAAAAATGTAAGTTTTTAAAGTAGAGGGGGCAAAATGAAAAACTACCATAGCACAAGGAGGTAAAAGGTAATTAAAGCTAAAAGTTGCGTCTGCCGGGAGTCGAACCCGGGTCTATTGCTTGGAAGGCAATTATCCTAACCGTTGGACTACAAACGCTTCTTTGACAGCAACCACTTTTTAAATTATTACTTTTTGTTTCAATTCTTTTTGACTCTACTAAATTAAATTTTTACCCCATTCAATCCACACGCTACAATAATTTTTTTAGAAATCCAAAGTTACTATAATGTTTTATGTAAAAGGTTACTGTATTTTTGTCGCGGACAGTAATTTTTGAACTTTTGAAAATAATTATAGAGTAGATTGCATAGGTTAAAATTTTAATTTTGTTGGCTATTCAAAAAAAGTTGAGAATTTAAAAAATTAAAATTATTGTATTACATAAAAGTTGTAGAACGTACGTCATAAATAACTGCATTACAGGACGTTAGAGAATTTTAGGGTAAATAAATTATTAAATTACGAAAAAGAAAATATAACAAAAATGTTAGGGGCAAGGATTATAATTTTGGAATTTTTTTTTAAATCAAAATATACTAAACCGAAAATCCTAAAAAAAAAGGGGGAGGAAAGTGTAATTTTTTTTTATATTTTTTTTTTTATATATATACGTGCACCAACACCCGGCACATCGACGGCAACTCACCGGCAAGGAGCGACGATCGAGGGGCAACGTGGCAGGCTCAAATCAGTCTAAACCACTAGATCCATGCGTTAAATTGCCCCTTTCGTGTGCTGAGGTGAGAATTTAGGGAAGAAGGGAAAGGGAAATTCGAAAATCTAGAGAGAGAGAGAGGAGGAAAACGTCGGAACTCCGTGATCGACGTGTCGCCGGCGAGAAGGCAGGGCGTGTGTCCCGTGACGGCCTGGGTATGTTCCTGTGGCCACTGCTGTGAGAACGATCGTTTGGAATTCCCGGTGGTTTGCTGCGGCGGCCGTGGGAAGGGGGGAGTTCGTCAACGGCGTGATCGATCGCCGTTCGGCTTCATAGTTTGGTAAGTCCTTATAAGTATTCTGTTTCTATTTCTTTCCGGTAGGTGATCGGCCCTTGGTTGCCGGTCGACAGAGGTTAAACGGGCAGGGGGTGCATGGGCCATTAGGTGGGTAGACATGTAGGGTCGGCGGCGGCATTGTTGGGTCGCCGGCGGAGTGTGTGTGTGCGGGAGGGGACTATATGTGCGTGTCTGTTCGGGTCGCCGGCGACAGCTGTAGATAATAGTGGTGGCCGGAGCTGCGGCGACGTTACGTTGACGGAACTGTGTGTGTGTGTGTGTGCGCATGCCGGGTGGTTTGGCCGTTCGCCGTTGGTGTAGGGGCTTCAGGTGTGTGGGCCGTCCACTGTTTGTGGATGGCGAGTCGCCGGCGAAGGGGGCTGGTGAGGCAGGGACGGTGTCGGCGGCGGCGGGGATGGGGGGAGTCTGGAACAGAGCAAAAAAAAAAAAAAAAAAAAAAAAAAAAAAAAAAAAAAAGAAGAAGAAGAAAAAAAAAAGAACTAATTACACAAACCACCCCAGCAGAAAAATCAGAAACCCAATTAGGGACCGGTGAGTGATTCGGTATAAATAATGATTTCATGGATTAATATCTTAAATCATTAATTATTATCCCAATCTAAGTAAATTGTTGGCAGTAAATTTTATATTCGTTACGATAATTTCGTAACCACTAATCCTAGTAATATCGTACAGTTAATATAAATACAGGAAAAGGGGTATAGATAACAGTTTGGTATAATTAATTCGGGGAATGAGAAATATGGAAATAATGGTCTGCATTGTATGTTAGGTTATTTTAAAATATTAATTTAAACCCTATCGTTACTAGGTTTGCAAACGCTAGCATCCCGGAAGGCTTTGGACGGTGCAGTTACGGTAGCACAAGAAGAGATGTGAGTGTACTGTCTTCTTGCTAAACTATTTTTCTACGAATGTATATGATGAAATATGTGAATATTTAAACTGTATGAATTTATAAATGATGTGGATCACGCACGATTTGAATAAGGTGGTAAACTGAATTTCGATAGTTTTCGAAAAGGAGCTGAAAATGAATTTCCGCTGGATTTGGTGAAATTAGACAGCATTTTTCAAAAGAGAATAGGAAACATCTATTTTTCTAAAAATGCCTGATTTTCTAAAAATAAATGGTGAAAAAGTGGAATTGATAAAATAAGACGGTTTCTTTAAAAGAAGATATAAAGTATGATTTTTTAATTTAAAAGCTGGTTTGAGAAAAGTGGTAGACGTGGTGGGTTGACGATTTTGAGTAAGTGATATTTATTGAGTTGCGATTCGATGATATTGTATTTAATTTTGACGATGTCATGGCTGTTCTCCCCGAAAGGGGTGTGGATTATATTTCTCCCCGAAAGGGGTGTGGATTATATTTCTCCCCGTAAGGGGTGTGGATTGTATTTCTCCCCAAAAAGGGGTGTGGATATTTCGTAGGAAGGCATTCCTATGAATGTTACGGTACCGTTGCAACTCCCGATCGTGAGGTTAAAACGATCACTATGGCTAGCCAGTGTACGTGTGTGCTGGTTTGGAATGTGGTATTTATTCGTACTGGATGTTTTATTACTTTATGATAATGGTCAGTAGGATATTTATGATGGGCAATACTACAATGAAACCTATAAACAATTGCTTTATTTCTACTATATATATATATCTAGATGTTTGTGCTTAAATGTTTTCTTTTTACGGTATATTATTATTATATGAGAATGTTTTACTAAAAGAAGGCAATACACTCGCAGGCGAAGTAGCTAGGAGTCGGTCCCCTGCTGGCACAGGGTAGAATCTGTCGGCGGTTTAGCAGACTGGGGTTATTTTTGGAGGTGCGGTTGGAGGCGAACCTAGCAGAGGTTCATTGTCGTTTTTTCTCTTGCTGTATTTAGAATCTCAGAGACGGGTATGTCCCTAGTAGAAGAAACCGCTTTATGACCTGATTTTGTGATTGTACAAAAAAAAAGAGAGAAAAAAAATTATGAATGCTTCCTGTCGCTTTCTGGTTTTGTTGATGTCGCCGGGGGTTGTCGTGTCAGCGTCACGCTGGCCCCATGGGTGACTGGCGCCCAGGGTGAGGTGTGACAAAAGTCATTGCAAATTCTCATACAAAAAAATTACAATGATTTTTATGTAGTGTAATAAATTTAGATTTTTGACGTAATTATTGGATTTTTTAAAAAAATTATTCTAATTAGTGGGTTGTGAGAATAGTGAATTGACATGTGAATACTGTATTTTTAAAGCAAAGCGACTCAGATCAATTATAGCTAAATAGTTAGTTTACATTCAACTAGGAATTTTATAGAGCTAAATTCATTTTTCTTTCATTATGAAAGTTCAATGGTTTAAATAAGGGATAATAGGTGAAAGATCTTACATTTAGATTATAATTGGTCAAAACTCTTAGAAACGTTAAATTTTTTTTATTTAGTCTCATATATTTTAAAAAGGTAGAAGCCTTGCATATATAATAGTAACGCGCCAGTTACATGTAACTATTTTGTGTGTAAAAAATTTGTTTGATGTTACAAAATATATATAATTAGTTAAAGGTAACTAGTTATATATAACTTTTTAGTTACATGTCTCTGATATATAATTAAAAAGTTTGATATTTTTCAGTGCCAATAATGTATAATTTTTTAGTTACATGTTCCAATAATATGTAACTTTTTTAATTACATGTAACTAAAAAGTTTGATATTTTTTCAGTTATGTTACAAAATATTACACACACATATATGTAATTGTAACATGTAACTAAAGTACATATAACAAAAAATATCTAAATATGTGTAAAAAATAACAATTATGAAATTGTAACTAATATTAGTTACATGTAACAGAAATCACTATAAAAATCTAATGTACTCACTAAGGGTTCCCTATAATTCCTACAATTCCTGCAATGCGCGATTAAAACACAACTGAAATCTAACTTAAAGGATTAAATTAAAACCTAATAATGCAAAAAGACTTTTCACTAATTAGATTTTAAAAATGAAACTTTTCACCAAATTTTTCTTTAAATAACGTTAGTTGTCGGCCCATTTTCAAATGTGTTATTTTGTATATTAAGTTTTTAATAAATTTTAGATATGGTGTGTTGACATATATTTTTCATCAGACCATCAAGCTATCGACTCAAAATTAAAAAAATAAAATTAATTAAAATTTTATTTTCTAAAATCAAAAGTCCATGAAAAACCAAAGCCACCCTTAATAAAATCAAAATTTTATTTACAGCCTTTTTGTTAATTAAAAAAAAAAATACTTAAAAATAGGAATTAAATAAGAGGGGGAAAATATATGGACTATATTTAGTGCACGCGCGTGTTATATTTTGCCTTTGAAGACCAAACCAACGGTATTTAACGAACTTTATGAGGATATTGCCACGTGGCATATCTCATATTAATAAGGGTAAATTTCTTTTTACATCCTTATACTTTTATCTTATTGTTTTTTAACCCTTATATTTTAAAAACCTATACATCACTCACATTTTTATTCAATAAATATAAAGTTATTTAATCTCTCTTATTTTTTTAATTTTAATTTAATATTTAAATATAAAAAAAACTAATATTTTATCTCTCTAACTCTCTCTCTCTCTATTTTTATTATTATTTTTTAATAAAGATAAAGGGAGTATTTTTTCAAAAAAATATAAAAGATTTTTTTTATTTTTAATTTAAAATTAATATTTACAAATAATAAAATAGAAAACTCTCTATATAACTCTCTCTATCTCTCGATTTTGATTTTTTTTATTTTTAATAAATAAAAAATAAAATTAAAATTAAAATAATGGATAGTTTTCTCTATTCCAAAAATTAATTTCATCTATTTTTTTAGCATTTTTGGTTAAATTAATTTATTTTTTTTCAATTTACCACGCGTAGAAGAGATTAAAGTGTAGTTTAGAAAAGTAAAGGGAGCAAAATGAAATAAGAATAAAGTTTAAAGAGGGTAAAAATGCGATTAAGCCTATTAATAACCTTCTGACCTTCTTCTTCTTCTTTCTTCTTCATGTTTTGAATCTTCCGAGGTTTATTTTTTTCAGACATAAAATTCTAACAATGTCTTCTCCTGTAATGAAGGAGGATTGTTTAATAGCTCAATGACCCATCATCACAAACTACCCCATGCAAGGCCAAAAATGGCGGCGGATGGCTTCTTCGCCACCTTAACCAGGTGTCGGAATAACCATTTCTGGTTCACCGTCTTCGCCTTGTTCGTTCTCTGGTACCTCCTTCTATACGTTCACGACTGGTCCTTCCGGATCTCAAACGTCGACACCGCCGCCGCCGCAACCGCCACCGAATTCATTCACTCCACGGAAAACCCATCTTATTTCCTCGACGAACCCATAACATTTACCCACCCAGAAAAAATAGGCCAAAACCCAATAGATTTGATTCCGACCGACGAAATTCCGGTTCCGGAGAAGGAATTGAAGCCTCCGGCGCTGGTAAGACAACGTCCACGGCCAAATTTTGAACCACCGGTTAAACAGAGACTCCGGCGAAATACCACCGTTGAAAACCGAAGGATTAAAAGGGAACCAAAAAGATCGTGTAAAAACAGATACATCTACGTCCACGATCTCCCCACCCGATTCAACCTAGATTTCCTCGAAGACTGTCTTTCTCTCAGCCAATGGAGCGACATGTGCCGGTACTTAACGAACTCCGGCATGGGTCCATTTCTCGGCAACCCCCAGAACCTATTTTCCGACACCGGCTGGTTCATCACCAACCAATTCTCGTTAGAGGTCATATTTCACAACCGGATGAAGCAATACGAATGCTTAACCAACGACTCATCAAAAGCCGCCGCCGTTTTCGTGCCCTATTACGCCGGACTGGATGTCGCCCGCTTTCTATGGGGCGGTTTCAACACTTCCGTCAGAGACGCCGACGCAATCGGAATGGCCAAATGGCTGACGGAAAAACCCGAATGGAAGACCATGTATGGTAAAGACCATTTTTTCATCGCCGGAAGAATCACCTGGGATTTCCGGCGAGGTATCGACGACGACGACGCATGGGGGAACAAGCTCATGCTCTTGCCGGAGGTCAAGAACATGACGGTCCTAACGATCGAGTCAAGCCCATGGAACGAAAATGACTTCGGCATCCCTTACCCCACCTATTTCCACCCCTCCGATGACGGCGAAATCGTAAATTGGCAAGCGAAAATGCGAAAAATCAAGCGTAAAACCCTATTCTCCTTCGCCGGAGCCCCCCGCGCCCACCTCGAGGGATCCATCCGCGGCGAGGTCATCGCACAATGCGCCGCCTCAAAACGCCGCTGCAAATTACTGCAATGCGGAGACAACAACCTCAACAAATGTTACAAACCCTTCCACGTGATGAAGATGTTCCAGGGTTCCGTCTTCTGTCTACAGCCGCCGGGAGATTCCTACACCCGCCGATCAACTTTCGACTCCATACTCGCTGGCTGTATACCGGTGTTTTTCACGCCGGGATCCGCCTACGTGCAGTATCTCTGGCACCTCCCCCGTGATTTCTTCAAGTACTCCATTCTGATACCGGAGGACGACGTGAAGGGGAAGAGGGTCAGCATCGAGAGGGTGTTGTCTAGGGTTTCTAGGGCGAGGATAACGGCGATGAGAGAGGAGGTGATAAAGCTGATTCCGAAGGTGGTTTACGCCGACCCCAGATCACGGCGGCTGGAGGCGGTGGAGGACGCTTTTGACCTGGCGGTGAAGGGTGTTCTTGAGAGGGTAGAGAGAGAGAGGAGGAGAGAGAATGTGAGTGATGGGGAGTTTTTTGATGAGGAGTATAGTTGGAAGTATCATTTGTTTGGAAATTTTGAGAAACATGAATGGGATCATTATTTTGCTAGGTCATAGTGAGAGAAATGAAAAGAAAGAGGTGTTGATTAGAATGTAGATGGAAATTAGGGGTCTATATTAGTAAATTTGTTTTGGGTTTAATTGTGAAGTATATACAAATTTTGGAACATAAATACATTAATGTATCCAATTGTTGAATTAAATTATGTTTTTACCTTTTAAAATTTAGGTAAATTGAACAATTTATGCTAATATGTCAAAGCGGGCCTCTATTTTTCTATTCAGCCCGTGATCTCGACCTTCTTTTTTTTTCATAGAAAGGGAAAGAAAGATCTTTGCTAGCGCTAGCTAGTACGGTTCTTTGTTTGATTATAGTACGGTTCTTTGTTTGTCTGTCCGTTTTTGCTCGGTCAAGCTGTTTTTTTCTGCATTATTTTACTTTTTGACTGAGGGTTGGTATGGCCTATTAGAGATAGATTTTCTAAAAGAGAAGTGGAAACCTCCACGAACAATTGTCATTTCCATTATTATATTACTAACATAATAGAACAAAAATGTCCCCATACTCTAAAATAATCCACTGAACAAGCGAGAAGGCTATGATTCAGCTAGCTACCCGAAGCTAGCTGGCCCTACATTAGTTCAGTAGGAAAGCCATATCAAGGCCGACAAAACTCTATATCATCCACTGACAGTACCGCGAGCAAACATATTAATTGAATGATGAGGAACGCATTTATGTTATTGATGAGGGTATTTTTGGGCACCTCTGAGTCAACACTTAGGACCCAATCATGTGTTAACCCTCGTAATGACAGGGACGCATTCTAGAGTCCACAACGCCACGCTGGTTCATACACCGACTACGGCTCCTCCCTGGAATCTCATTTGCACCCAGGGAGGAGCGAGGAGCCCCGCAAGGATGTGTCGCTTTAAGCTCTGCGCCGTTCCATCGGCGATCAGTTTTAGGGACTTAGTCGTTCACCTCGACCGGCTCCCATTTTCACCATGTTTCTTCTCCAAGACTCCATGGATCTCCGCTCTCCTCCACCTGCTCACTCCCGCAGGCCTAACAAAGGCCCGCGGGCTTCGCCAAATGGACCTAAAAGCCCAAGCCCAACGATTATCTCCTAAACGCCCTGGATTATCGGCTAAACACCAGGTTTCGACTAATTAATCGTGTTTAGACCCGACTAATCATCTCCAACGCCTATATATATCTGGTGCTATGTAAGCCCGAGGTACGCTTTAATGACTTACATTACGTGAGAGTTCATTTGTTTCCTTACTATATTCTGTACCTTTTCTCTCTGAGCACTGATTACCACGCCGGAGGGGCTTTATCGGGACAAACCCCGGTCTGAGCCTTCTGCAGGTACACTCCCTTAGGAGCAGGACTCTAAACATAGCAGGTCAATCATTCCAGGACCCAGCACAGCTCACGCGAGGACTTTTCAACGAACGACTCCACCTCAGCAAGAGGACCCACCTGTCATCCGACTGGACCGTACTCGAGGTGTGTACCAATTTTATGCACTAACAGTTTAGCGCCGTCTGTGGGAACTGAGCAAAAAGCCTTCCCCTGATCACTACTCTCTACTCAGCTAAGCTTGGGTGATCACAAGGTCCAGTTAGATAGATACAAAACTGAAGAACGAGAAGACATGTCAAAAATCCAAGCGCATACCCACCAGCTCCCACCAACGAGGACAACTTCCCCCCCATGGTCAGGCAGAACCATCCACTCTGCCACCTGGAACTGCGGGACAAATCTCAGGAGCTGTGGACGCATCTCGGTTTGATCTTCTTAAATGCCAAATGCAAGAGTTCAAGTCAAGTATACAACTCCTCCTCACGCGTTTGCCACCACCCCCTGTTCAGGGTGGACTAGCCCGCAACGCTTGAGGAGCCGCCCAGAAATCGCGATGTTTTTATGGACACTCCGAATGGGCAGCAGCCCGAGGGTCGCCCTCTACCTCGCAACCCTGAGTTTGCGGGATAAGAGAGGGCCCCCCTGTAAGGCCGAGATCTCCACCTTCTCTACCACACGAATTTGTGCCAAGGGACATGTCGGTGTCCCCTAATGGTTGTGCTATTCATCGACCTGCCAGGTCCGATCATAGAGGTCGACGTGATCGTGAGGTTGATTCTTACTAACCTCTCTCCCATCACCTTAATGCCCAGGCTGCGGACAGTCGGATCCAGGGAGAGCCCCGAGTAGGGGAGGTTGTGGAGCGTCGTCTGGACAACGTGGAAGCCCTTTTCCAAGAGGTACAAGGGGGCCGGGTTAGACCGGGTGTTATTCCGGAGGTGAATTCTCCTTTTGTGGATGAGGTTCTGGAGGAAGTAGCACCGAGACACTTCACCCAACCCCAGATGAGTCCGTATGATGGGACTTCAGATCCCATTGACCAACTTTCTATGTTCAAGTCTCATATGGACATGCAGGTAGCCTCTGTAGCTTTGAGATGCAGAGCCTTTCCCATCACTCTTATAGGTGCTGCAAGATCGTGGTTCCAAGGTTTGAGGCCAGCGTCCATCTCCACCTTCAGAGAACTCGAGCAATTGTTCCTGGCTCGTTTAAGTTATTCCCAGCGTAGGCCAAGGACTGTGGCTCATATCCTCACTCTTTGACAAGAGCCCACTGAATCTTTGGGTGATTACGTTGAGCGTTTCAACCGAGAAAAAAATTTATGCGATGACCTCCTTGACGCCGTTGCGCTAAATGCCTTTGTTGATGGGCTCCGACATCAGAGATTATCCTATGATCTTTGCTCCAACCCTGCTCTCACACTCGATCAAGCTCTAGACCGTGGAACTAGATTCTATGGTGTTGACCTTCGGGCTGCCACCAGGAGAGAACGAGAAGAGGTAAACCAGCCGAGGGAACCAAGGAATAGAGATTCAAATCAAACCCAAGGCTCAAGAAGGTTACAGGCAACAGGAAGACTAGGACTCCTACCTGGGGAGAGGAGACCACTTCCTCCCCAAGGGCGTCGCCAGCAAGGGTTCACCCCGCTTACGGCCTCGGTAGATGTCATTTTTTAGGAGAATTCAGGAAGGGATTTCTTTCCCCCTCCACCGCCCCCGAGAGGGAAGCCTCTTGGAAGGGCAACAACCAAGTACTGCGCATTTCACCGGGACCGAGAACACTCTACTCAAGACTGCTTCCAGCTAAAACAGGAAATTGAATCCCTCATCCGAAGAGGTTATCTGGGGAACTACGTCCGGAGAGGGAATCAGGAGCGCTCCACCAAGGAAGAACCGCCGGTAGAGCCTCAGGCTCAGAGGAGACAGGAGAACCGCACTCGTCCACAGCCTTGGAAGGCAGGGGTTAGAGATGATCAGCAACGCATGGATGGCAAGATCAACGTCATTCACGGCGGACTTAGCCTCGGGGAGGAACATCATCTTCTAGAAAGAGGCATGAGCGAAAGGCCAAACGAAAAGCGGATGAAGACATATATGAAGTAAGCACCATAGATGCTGCCACCCACAATGTTATCTCTTTCAGCGAGGCCGACCTCCGGGGGGTACATACGCCCCACGAGGACGCCCTAGTCATCACTGTCGTGGTCAATTATTTTAGAATGAGGCGCATTTTGGTTGACGGATCTTTAAATGGGCCTTTGACAAGCTGGGGACAAAGGTCGGTACCCTGCAACCCACGAGGTCCCCCCTAGTTGGTTTTGGGGGGGAAGTGGTCAATTCTCTCGGATGGGTCTCCTTGCCTGTCACGATTGGGACAAATCCAAAGTCTGTGACGAAATGGGCCAAGTTCTTAATTGTGGATAGACCGTCACCCTATAACGCTATCATGGGGAGGCCGACCGTCTCAGCATTCAAGGCTGTTTGCTCTCCGTATAATCAAGTCATGAAATTTCCCACCAATTAGGGGATCGGAGAGGTTAGATGTGACCAGGAGACATCACACGCCTGTGCCCGGAGGGTACTGAAACAAAAGAAATAGCAACCAGTGGCGGGGCCTGACCCCCAAGGGTCTGAGCTGGACACTCCTGAGCTCATAACCCTAGATGCTGAAAAAGTCTTGGTGCCGATTAATGACCCCAGAGATAAGGAGCCAGGCCCCCGCCCACATGAAGACTTGGTTGAAGTTTCGATTCATCCAACTCTCAAAAAGAGAACTGTCAGGGTAGGAGCCAAGCTCGCCCTAGGACAACGGGCTAAGCTCACAAAGCTACTACGAAAGAACGTGGACGTATTCGCTTGGTCCCATGATGAGCTCCCCGGAATTGATCCAAAAGTGGCCATGCACAGGCTGTACGCAGACCCACACCATCCTCCAGTCAGACAAAAGAGAAAGAAATTCCACCCTGAACACCAGAAAATCATCGAAGAAGAAATGTAGAAATTGATCAAGTCTAGTGTCGCGGAGGAGGTGACATTTCCGGACTGGCTGTCCAATGTTGTGTTCGCCCCTAAAGTTGGAGGCAAGTGGAGACTCTGCGTTGATTTTAAGGACCTCAACAAGGCCTGCCCCAAAGACTTTTTTTCTCTGCCGAGGATTGATCTTATCATTGATGCCACTGCAAGTCATGAGCTCCTTAGCTTTCTGGATGCATATGCCGGCTACAATCAGATCCCCCTATTTCCCCTTGATAAGAGAAAAACGTCATTCATTACGGACAGGGGGACATACTGCTACAAAGTGATGCCCTTCGGCCTGCGCAACGCCGGGGCCACTTACTAGAGGTTGGTCAACAAGATGTTCAAGGAGGAGATTGACAAGACCATGGAGGTTTACATTGATGATATGCTGGTAAAAAGCTTGCGAGCTCCCGATCACATGGCACACCTCCAGCAATGTTTTGACACCCTAAGAACCCACCGAATGAAGCTCAACCCCACCAAGTGTATCTTTGGCGTCTCTGCAGGGAAGTTCCTTAGTTATATGGTCTCTCAGAGCGGAATTGATGCCAACCCTGACCAAATCACTGCTATACTCGGCATGTCCTCGCCCCATTCAAAGAAGGAGATCCAAATGCTGATTGGCAGGCTTGCAACCCTAAACCGTTTCATCTCTAAATCTTCAGAGCGGTGTTTACCCTTTTTTAAGGTGCTTCGTGGGAACAAAGACTTTAACTGGACAAGTGAGTGTGAAACTGCATTTTGTGATCTGAAACATTACCTCTCCTCAACTCCCTTACTCAGCACTCCCAAGGTGGGAAAAGAGTTATTTTTATACATTTTTGCTTCCTCAACTGCGGTGAGCGCGGCTTTGGTGAGGGAGGAAAATGGTGTCCAAAACCCGGTGTACTACTCCAGTAGGGTCCTCCTTGATGCTGAGACCAGATACTCCAAATTTGAAAAGTTAGCCTATGCCCTGCTGATCGCCTCCAGAAAACTCCGGCAATATTTCCAGGCACACACCATTGTGGTTCTGATGGACCAACCCCTAAAGCAGATCCTGTATTCTTCTGATGTCTCAGGAAGGCTGATAAAGTACAGTTTTGAGCTAGGACAGTTCCATATTGAATATCGACCAAGAACGGCCGTCAAAGGCCAAGTCCTCGCCGATTTCATCGTTGAGCTCACCTTCCCAGAAGAGTAGGATCCGGGAGTAAATCATCAAAGGCCTCCATCTCCGGGAGACCCGAGGACCTTCTCCAACTCATGCGACTTCGACCCGACAACGTGGTAGCTCTTCACAGATGGATCATCCAATGTAAGCGGCTGTGGGGCTGGAATGATTCTGGTAGCCCCTGATAAAAAAGTTGTTGAATACGCTCTCTGACTCGGGTTCAGGGCTACGAACAATAAAGCTGAGTACGAAGCCTTGTTCGCTGGTCTCCGTTTGGCAAGGGAATTCAATGTGCAAACTCTCATGGTCTTTTGTGACTCGCAACTTGTGGTCAACCAGGTGAATGGTGGCTACATGGCAAAGGACCCGAGTATGTTGGCATACTTGGAAAGGGTCAGAACACTTATGACAGATTTTGAAAAAATCCAAGTGTCTCAAATCCCGCGCGAAGAAAATAGGCACGCTGACGCCTTGGCGAATCTCGCTTCGGCAGTCGAATGGACTCTGAAGATGAGCATCCCTATGGAGTACCTTGACACCCCAAGCATTGCAGCCTCGGATCCTGTGGCCACTATTGGTGAACTCACTGATCAGTCAACTTGGATGGACCCAATCAAGCAGTACCTAGAGCGAGGTACCCTCCCAGAAGATCGGACGGAGGACCCAATCAAGCAGTACCTAGAGCGAGGACCCAATCAAGCAGTACCTACTGGGCATCAAGGTACACTCTCATTGATGGAGTTCTTTATCGAAAGTCATTCTCAGGCCCCTGTTCAAGATGTCTTCGTCTTGAAGAAACCAAGTATGTCTTGAGCGAAACTCACGAAGGATTATGCGGCAACTACTCAGGGGGTAGGTCCCTCGCTGGAAAACTACTCCGCCAAGGATATTTCTGGCCCAAAATGCATGAGGATGCCATGGAATTTGTTAAGAAATACGATAAGTGTCAGAGGTTTGCCCCGCACCCTCACGCTCCTCCCATCGTGTTGGTTTCGATGACAAGCCCATGGCCCTTTGCTCAGTGGGGCATTGACCTTCTCGGGCCCTTCTCCCAAGGGACTGGGCAGAGGAAGTTCTTGATCGTTGCCATCGATTATTTCACAAAGTGGGTTGAGGCTGAGCCATTGGCGCGAATCACCAAGGAAAAAATTCGTGACTTTGCATGGAAAAGCATAGTGTGCCGATTTGGGGTCCCAAGAGCAATTGTGTCCGATATTGGGACCCAGTTTGACAACTCCCTCTTTATCACCTTCTGTGCCGAGCTAGGGATCAGGACAAATTTTGCCTCCCCTAGCCACCCTCAATCGAATGGCCAAGTAGAGGTTACAAACAGGACCCTCTTACACGGGTTGAAAACAAGACTTAATAAATCAAAAGGATGGTGGGTGGAAGACATCTACCCTGTCCTTTGGGCGTACCATACCACTCCAAGAACTCCAATGGGGAGAAACACCTTTTGCGATGGCCTTCGGCTTCGAGGCCGTCATCCCTACGGAAATGAGCGTACAAACTCTCTAAACTACCGAGGCCTTTGATCAAATCAAGAATAATACGGCGTTATTACTGAGCCTTGACCTCCTTAAAGAGCGAAGAGAACAGGCCCAGATTCGGCAAGCTGCCTACCACCAAAGGGTAGCGAGATACTACGACTGGCGAGTCTGCCCTCGCTCATTTGATATCGGTGACCTTGTTCTCAGAAAAGTTACTCTGGCTACTAAAGAACAAGGTACCGGGAAGCTAGCCCCCACTTGGAAATGTCCATATAGGATCACCGGGATTACGCGTCCAGGAACCTACGATCTCTAAACAGAGAATGGTGTGCCACTCAGGCACCCATGGAACGCCGATCATCTGAAGCGCTACTTCTGTGGGGAGACTTCCCCTTTGCAAATAACTTTTGCTTTGTACGGTGTAATAGTTTTGCTTATCCAAATAAACAAGATGTTGTGTACAATGTGCCTCATGCTCCTCCAAGCAAACAACATCCCGACCCACAAGGTCGCGGGTGATCCTCCCTAAACGGCCTCCCGACACTCAACATCGCAGAGGACTCTCCACAAGACTCCTCCCGGCGCTCAGTGTCGAGGGTGACAACCAGACCCTCTCCGGAAGTCAATAGTCCGTACCCAGGGATAGACTAAGGTCGTCCACCAAGGGCGGAGCATTGATTGGGTTTGAGGGCCTGCAGCCAAGAACTTCTCCCTACTAGTCGACTATGAGTCCGACGTTCTAAAAGGGAAGGTGCTCCTGCATGGACTAAATGGAGATAACCTAAAAGGGTTCTTAAATGAGCCTGACTACGGAGAACTCCCCGATGACCGACCACAGGGGTCCAACCACCATGTTGCGCCCCTGTGGACCGAGAGGATCAGGCACCCTGGGAAACCTTACTCCTAAGTCCACGACACGATTTCCTTGCAATTAGCCCGTGTCCTGGACTGGGGGGCTAGTGTTCTATGGTCTTGGTCCTGGGTAGAGATTTGAGAAACTTTCAAAATTTTACAACCTTGAAAACATGACTAAATAGAAAGACGGCTTCACAAAAATGTCGAAAAAAAAAAAGAGGGGTTTAAGGGAGGCAAGGTTGCCCCCCTAAAGAAAAGAGAGAGGGAGAGGGGTGCAGTTGCCCCCTCCCCCATGCTGGCCCCCAAAGGGGGCCAGTCATTACGCTGGTCCTTGGGGCCAGCATGCGATGCTGGCCCATGGCCAGCGTCTAAGGGGAGGGGTGCAGCTGCCCCCTCCCTCATGCTGGCCCCCAAAGGAGACCAACATTACGCTGGTCCTTGGGGCCAGCATGCTACGCTCGCCCCAAGGACCAGCATATGGTGCTGGCCCCATGGCTAGCACAGGCTGGCCATGGGGCCAGCGTCACATGCTGGTCCCACTTGGGACCAGCGTGAGGCTTGTCCCAAGTGGCCAGCATAGTGCTGGCCACAAGACCAGCTTGAAAGGGGAGGAGGGGGGCAGCCCCTTTCCCCCTTTTTTTTTGTTTTTCTTTGGTTCAGGGACATCGTCTCGCCCTCCTATCCGTCCGCGACATGTATCCCCTGGAATTCGCCTCAATTTTTCCCGTGGTGAAGGCCGATCCATGTTCAGGGCTTGTTCACGGTGAATGTGTATCGCCCTGAAAATAAAAAAAAAAATTGGGCCCGCCCTACCGTGCTACTTGACCCCGGACCCCGGCCGTATGGGAGCGTATTTCAATTTAGCTCCTCTAAAAAAGTTCAACTCTTGAAAAATCGTCGCTGTGAAATTGAAAAAATTCGGGGTCGCCCTGCCATGCTATCGGACCCCAGCGGTATAGGAGTGTATTTCCATTTAACTCCTCTAAAAAAGTTCAACTCTTGAAAAATCATCACCGTGAAATTGAAAAAATTCGGGGTCGCCCTGCCGTGCTACCTAACCCCGGACCCCGGCGGTATAGGAGCGTATTTCCATTTAGCTCCTCTAAAAAAGTTCAACTATTGAAAAGTTGTTGCCGTGAAAATCGAAAAATTCAGGGTCACCCTGCCGCGTTACCTGACCCCAGACCCCGGTGATATAGGAGCGTATTTCCATTTAGCTCCTCTAAAAAAGTTCAACTATTGAAAAGTTGTCGCCGTGAAAATCAAAAAATTCGGGGTCACCCTGCCGTGCTACCTGACCCCAGACCCCGAGGGTATGGGAGCGTATTTCGATTTAACTCCTCTAAAAAAGTTAAACTCTTGAAAAATCGTCGCCGTGAAATCGAAAAAATTCGGGATCACCCTGCCGTGCTTCCTGACCCTGGACCCCGACCGGAGGCCTATTTCGAATAAGCTCCTCAAGAAAAAACTAACTCTTAAAAAAATGTCAATCAGAGGTGTTTCTCGCGCTTCGAAGTCTCCAGGACGCCCGTTTCAGCCAGGAATTGATATCCCTAACCGCCTCGCTTCCCTTGCCTCACAGGGCTAGGGGGGTAACTGATCAGGGTATTTTTGGGTACCTTTGAGTCAACACGTAGGACCCAGTCATGTGTTAACCCTCGCAATGATAGGGACGCATTCTAGAGTCCATAACGCCATGTTGGTGTATACACCGACTACGACTCCTCCCTGGAATCTCATTTGCACCCAGGGAGGAGCGAGGAGCCCCGCTTTAAGCTCTGTGCCGTTCCATCAACGATCAGTTTTAGAGACTCAGCCGTTCACCTCGACCGGCTCCCCTTTTCACCCTGTTTCTTCTCCAAAACTCCACGGATCTCCGCTCTCCTCCACCTGCTCACTCCCGCAGGCCTAACAAAGGCCTACGGGCTTCGCCAAATGGGCCCAAAAGCTCAAGCCCAATGATTATCTCCTAAACGCCCTGGATTATCAGCTAAACACCAAGTTTCGACTAATTAATCGTGTTTAGACCCGACTAATCATCTCCAACGCCTATATATATCTGGGGCTATGTAAGCCCGAGGTACGCTTTAATGACTTACATTACGTACGAGTTCATTTATTTCCTTACTATATTCTGTACCTTTTCTCTCTAAGCACTGATTACCACGCCAGAGGGGTTTTACTGGGACAAACCCCAGTCTGAGCCTTCTGCAGGTACACTCCCTGAGGAGCAGGACTCTGAACATAGCAGGTCAATCATTCCAGGACCTAGCACAGCTCACGCGAGGACTTTTCAACCAACGACTCCACCTCGGCAAGAGAACCCACCTGTCATCCGACTGGACCGTACTCGAGGTGTGTACCAGTTTTATGCACCAACAATTATGTTACTAATTATTATTTATAATTTTCGTACACTTTTAAACTACAAATTCGATACACATGCTTTTAAGCACGGGAAATGCCTAATTAATTTATGTTGTATACATTTTTTTTGTTTTACAGTAAATTGTGTCCGGGCCAATTTATGCACACCTCGACTAATCACCCTCTCGGACGATCTTAAAGGTGTACTCCTCCACATCATCCTGGTGCATTCCGGAGTAAAAGAAAAAATCAAATGAAATGGCGCAAATTATTTTTGATAAAATATTATTTATTAAAAAATATAAAAGACCCATAAATTAAAATTAAAATACAAAAAAAATATAATTTTTAAGAAATTAAAAATTATATTAATTAATAGTTTGATTCATATTCCATAAAATTTCCTTTTCCTCTCTTTATCTCTTTGACCACCATTATCACTTGATGACCATTAAACTGCCATCGTACAACCACCACCATTGGAGCCTTCAATCTTTTTCAAGCGGACACCAGGCTAGACAACCCATGGAGCTCGTGAAACAAATGATATATAACCAAAACACGGACACCACCATGAGATATCGAGGTAGTTGTCGTCGATATGGTTGTGGACTGTGAGATTTGTGCCGCCAACATCAGAATTAGAGGTGGCGGTTCAGATATGGCCGTCCAGATCTGGTTGCGTGACGTTGGGATATGGCCATCAACGGCCAAATCTTGTTTCGACGACCTAGATCTAACCGTTTACGGTTAGATCCTCTTTTGTCACTTTTCTAATTTATAAGTGTAAAAAATATAATAAATAAATAAATGATTAATTAAATATAAATGTAAAATTTGAAGGATAAAAAATATAATTTAATTCGTGAAATATATGAGTGATTTTTTTTTAATAATATTAAAATTAAGGAAAAAATACATTTTAAACCCTTTAACTATTGACACGTTTCTATATAGTCCTTTTAA
Organism: Eucommia ulmoides; assembly: GCA_016647705.1. NCBI lineage: Eukaryota > Viridiplantae > Streptophyta > Magnoliopsida > Garryales > Eucommiaceae > Eucommia > Eucommia ulmoides. The sequence goes on from CM028338.1 coordinate 2,620,337, forward strand.
GTTTATTCGTTTTAGTTTAAACTTTCTAAGTATGAAGGTTGTTGGCCCAGTGAATTACCCAAGAGGGGGAGTGAATTGGGTCGTATTAAAAATTATCAGATAATAACACTTCAAAATTCTAACAATTAATTTTATCCTAAAATTAATTATTATCTTTATAGTAGTAGATATATGTTATCAACTAGGTGCATACTCAAACAACAGAATATAAATAATATAAAGAAACAAAGCAGAACACCACGATATATCCTGGTTCACCAAACTACTCTTGGCTAATTCAATTCTCCGAGCCCCACGGAGATTCACACCCACTAAACTCAAGATTCCTTTATAGGTAGGAATCAAACTCTCACAATGATTTTTTTCGTAAACTCAGAATTAACCTTTACAATCCTTTTTCACATGCTCATAAATAACCTTATTTTTTTCTTAGACTCAAGACTAACCTAATTCTTTCACAAGCTAAGAATTAACCTAATTCTATTACAGGGATAATTACAATCTAATTCTTTTTATACTTTAGGCTCAAGAATTAAATCTTAGAATCACTCCAAGTTTCATTTTTTTAGGTAAGGATGAAACATTTATAATTCACTCACAATTGAAACCAAGCTCTTTTCAAGGGAAAAAAGTAACCTAATCTTTTTGTACTCTAGGTAAAGATCAAACTTCAATCTCTTTATAGGAAGATAACGAAACCCAAAGCTACCATTGATTAGATATTCCCAATAATATCTAATTCGCGTACAACTCACCAATTACAGAATTGATAAGTTTTTTTCCACTCAAAACTTCTACCACCCCAGATTAATTAATACTCAATTAATGTTCTGATACTAGTGATATAAATAAAGTGATGAAACAAAATCTGATTATAGTGAAAAATGCAGGTAACACAATTAAGCACGTAATCAGATTAACACACAAATTGTTTTTAAAAGATTTTTATACTTTTAAAGTTCAAAAACGATTTTTCAAAAAGATCAATTCATCAAACAAATAATAATAATAAAGTACTCAATTAAAGAATAAGCTTGGAACGATCTCACTAGGAAAACACCTAATAGATTGCACGTAGTATCGCAAGACAACTTAGATCGGTAACGCTAACTCAAATAGTTTTTTAACTCAAGAACTTCTCAATAATCGATTTCACAATTGATTTCTCAAAATAATATTAGAATGATGACTCTTAGAAAAACTTAGGAACTAAATAGTTATTGATATTGTGTATATCTTATGTGAAATTCGCAAGTCTCTTTTAATAGCCCTCAAACCATATTTCCAACGGCTAGTTTTCAGATGTTATATTAATAAATGACACATATGAACCTCATATATCATATAAATTTATAACAACTATATTTAACTAATTCGCATGTCTCTTTTAATAGCCCTCAAACCATATTTCTAACGGCTAGTTTTCAAATGTTATGTTAATAAATGACACATATGAACCTCATATATCATATAAATTTATAACAACTATATTTAACTAACAATATAACTTCTAAAACTCTTAATTTAGTCCTAAAAATAATTTGATCTTAATCAATGAAAGTATAGAAATAATTATATTTAAGTATATGGACTAAATAGTAAGGTCAAAATAAAATTCATTAAATCTCTCTCATATCTTTGGCTCAAAATATTTTCCACAAAAATAACAATTATTAAACTTAAAATTCGCAGATTTAAATATAAGGATTTCAAAGATATCTTATAATGGTTACTTTTCAAATACTATGTCATTAAATGACACCCCAAGACCCCATACAAAGGTGGTAGAGAGAGAAAGAGAAAGAGAGCTTCTCGGTGAAGATGGAAGAAGAGGAAAAAAAAAGACAAAGAAAAAATAGAAAATTGAATAAGATATTTAAAAAATAGAAGATTATAATTTTATCTCTTAATGCTATTAGTTTAGATAAAAAATCTAAATCTTTTAAGGCCATCTTCATACTTAGAAGGTTTAAAATAAAATGAATAAATTTAAAAGAACTATATAAAAACGTATCAATAATTATAGAATTTAAAATGCATTTTGTACTAAAATTAATTTTAATAATAAATAGAAGGCCCAATAATTTCGACCGTACTACATTGCTGCGGGCCAAGCACTAAACCCTAAAACCCCCTCTCTCTCTTTCTCCCTCCCCCCCCTCTCTCTCTTCCTCCCTCCCTACTCTTATGAAAACGAAAACCCTAATTTGAAATTTCTCTCCATTCGCGCAGAGAAGCAACTTAAAATCGAAAATGAGAAAACCTAAATCCAAGAAGTTTCGCATAGAGAAACGGCAATTTGAGGTCAAGGAAATTGAATTACTCCAATCATGGATCGAGTCCGGAAAACCAGAATCAGGTTCCAATCCACTTTCGCTCCCGCCCTTATCGTCCAAGGAGCCGATCGGTCGAATTGACGACAATGCGTACTCTAGATACGCCGGATGTCAAAAATTCAGTCAATTGCCGTTGTCGAAGAAAACGAAAGATGGGCTGAGAGCTGCCGGATACACAAAGATGTCCGAAATTCAGAGGGCATCGTTGCCGCACTCTCTTTGTGGTCGGGATATTCTCGGTGCAGCTAAAACCGGATCCGGGAAGACCTTGGCATTCATCATTCCGGTGAGTTTATTGAAGTTATTTTTCCTTATTGATGATTTTTGGTAAAAAAAAATTGGTTTAGTTAGAGATTTGGGATAGTTTAGAACTCAATTTGATCTGTTGTTGGTTGGTTTTCTAATATAAAAGCAAAGAGCATTGATTGATTACATTTAATTAGTGTTATTTTGTTCATTTTATTGGTTGATAATGAAGAGAAGTTGAACACTTCAGCTTAATCTCTTTTTGGCGATGAATATTTTCTTGGAAAATTACTACACAAGGATATGAAAATTTAAATAACAATATCACTGTGTTTCTTTTTCTTTTTTGTTTATATTATAAATATTGATTTATGCTTGTACACTTTTCTCTTTGGATTGACTTGAAACTATGTGTGTATATTATGTCATTATATTTAGTAATTAAGTTTGGGGGACAACCGGGTGCTACAAAGCTCCCACTATGCGTGGTGTCCGGGGAATGATCGGAGTCATCGGACCATTTGGGTCTATTGTACACAGTATTATCTTGCTTTGCAAGAGACTGTTTCCACAACTTGGATCAAGTCACACGGAAACTACTTCTGAAGGGTAAGGGGTGAAGGGGGTTAGGGTAAATGTTTGTGTGTATGGGGAGGGTTCTTGAATATAAATTTAGAATTATCTTACTAAATAAGATAAAAATTATGGGTAGAACTAAAAGAATTTGAAAATTGAGTAGTGGACACATGTATCCCTGCCACACCTGCACTCTAATAGTCTATTTGGGTAAGATATTTAAAAAATGTATATAATTTTTAGAAGGAGAAGGGGAGCCTTGGCGCAACGGTAGAAGTTGTCGACCTGGAGGTCACATGTTCGAGTCATGGAAACAACTCATAGCAAAACAAGATAAGGTTGTGTACAGTAGACCCAAGTGGTCCGACCCTTTCCTGAACCCCACACACAACGGGAGTTTTGTAACAATGGGCTGCCTTATCATTTTGAGAAGGAATTTGTAATATTTCTTAACAAATTTTTACAAATCCCTTATTTAAATACCTCACCAAAACACTTTCTAAAATTTTAAAAATTATCAAATCCAAGAACTGAACTTTATGAATCCTGAATCCCGCGCTTGTCCCCGTGCTTGATGATATAAAGTAAGTAATTCAATCTCCAGATAAGAATAATCAATTGGTGGAAAACTATTTTCTTTAGCCATTATTTGCGTGCTTGCATGTGCGAGTGAGGTTATTTAGAAGCTATTTATTAAACAAATTTTGAATATTCTTGAATGGTTATTAAATTGTTAGGCTTTGGAGACGTTATATAAAGCGAGATGGGGTCCAGAAGATGGAGTTGGATGCATTATAATGTCTCCCACACGGGAGTTGGCCGATCAACTTTTCAAAGAGTTAAAATCCGTGGGTAGGCATCACAGTCTTGTAATGGGCCTTCTGATTGGTGGAAGCAAAGATGTCGACGTAGAGAAGGAACGTGTCAATGGAATTAACATCTTGGTGTGCACCCCAGGTCGGCTCCTTCAACACATGGACGAGACCCCTTATTTTGATTGTTCACAACTTCAGGTTAAACTAATCTTCTTATTATTATCCTCTTCCTCCCTGTGCTATATACCTTCTCCTTTTGGTCGCATTCTTAATTTGATATAGGGCAATTCATTTTAGCATTCCCAAATTTACACTATTTACAATTGTTTACCAGGGTTTTCTAGACTTAATTTGTATGTGTGTTTTAGTTGATTGCAACTGAAAAATACACTAGTTTTATGAAGTGGACCGTCGACACCACCACTTTCGCCGTTGTTGGTTTGCAACTAAAATTACTAAGGCGCTGTTTGCTAAACTTTTTTAAAGGTGGCGTTTTAAAAATAAGAAAATGTGAAAAAATATGAGTTTAAGTACTTTTTCAAAAAAGCAAAAAATAGTTGCTTTTTGTTTTTCCAATTTTTTTTTTTTTTTACCATAAGAGATAGGTGAATTCGATGGACTAGGATCTTTCCACTCATTTTTTTTAATTATCTATGAGTATATTTTGAAACTAAGAGATTATACTAAGCTACGCTTTTGATTTTTTGCTTTTGCTTTGAAGTAAAAATATATTTTTTTTGTCAATTTTTATTTTTATTATAATAAGTACTTTCTTGGAAACAACCTCTCTGTATACAGGGATAAGACTGCGTACATTTGACTCTCTCCAGATTCTGCAATGGCAGGAGCTTTCGTGCACTGAGTTGCCATTTTAGTTTAATAAGTACTTTAAAAAAAGCTATCAAATGGTGCCTAAACATTTTTTAGGTACAATCAACTATTAAACTACTAATTAAGTCTAGAAATCGTGAGACAAAGATTAAAAGTGTAGTGTAAAATAGGATATGAAATTAATTTCTCCTTTGATTTATTCATGGAACAGGTTTTGGTGCTTGATGAGGCTGATCGGATTCTTGATGTGGGATTCAAGAAGGAAGTAAATGCAATTATTTCGCAATTACCAAAACATAGGCAAACCCTTCTTTTCTCGGCAACACAAACCAAGTCGGTTCAGGATCTTGCAAGACTCAGTTTGAAAGACCCCGAGTACCTAAGCGTGCACGAGGAGTCTGTAACGGCCACCCCAAGTGGCTTGATAGAAACAGGATTGGTTGTCCCTCTTGACCAAAAGATGGATATGTTGTGGAGTTTCATAAAGACACATCTTAATTCGAAGATACTTGTATTTCTTTCAACATGCAAACAGGTATTTTTTTTTTCTCAGTGGCTGGTGTTTCACACTTAAAAGTAGTTTTAAAAATAAAAAGGTAAAAACATGATTTTAAGGGGTTTTTTTTCCCGAAAAACAAGAAGTAATTCCTTTTAGTTTCTTCGATTTTTATATTATAATTATAAGAAATCAATAGAGATCAATGGACTACGACGTTTTTAGCGATTTTTTCAATCCTCTATTATTTTTTTCTCTGGGTTAAGATATTGTTTAAATGGGTAATACTGAGAGATTATCACCACACTATCAAAAACATTTATGATTTTTTCTTTTTACTTTTTAAGTAACAATACTTTTTTTTTTTTTTTTGTCGAAATAACTATTTCACTTTTAATAAGTACTGAAAAAAAAGGTTTAAAATGATGCTTGAGGGTGTGTTTGTTTGGAAAGAAAAAAGAGTGGATGGGAAAGAAAAAGAAAAAAGGTGGAAAATGAAAAAATATCTTGTTTGGTAAGGGAAGAAAATGAAATGGAAAAGAAAATAGGGGTGAAAAAAAGCATTTCCCACCTTTTTTTTATCCTCCTGAAAGTGGGTTGAAAATGGAAGGAAAATGAGTTGTCTTATGCAAGAAGGTAGCAAAATTACAATTATACTATTTTCCTCTTATATTTACACATGGGTCCATTCATTTCACAGTTCACGCGGGAGGGTACAATTGTAAATTAAATGAGTGTATAATTTTTTTCTTTTTCTTTTCTTTTCTTACCAAATATAAAATATTATATTTTCCTCCTTGTATATTCCTCCAACCAAATAATACTAAAGAAAATAATTTTCCTTCCACAATGAATAAAATATTATCGTTTCATTTCTCTTTTCTTTTTCTTTCACTCTTCCAACCAGACACAACCTAAAAGAAACTCAAACAAAGTTCATCGTACTTAGATATACTTGTTTTGTTTTTGCAATAGGTGAAGTTTGTTTTTGAAGCATTCAAAAAACTCCGTCCCGGAGTGCCATTGAAGTGTCTCCATGGAAGGATGAAGCAGGAAAAACGGGAATTTATATTTAAGCAGTTTTGCGGGGAAACGCGTGTAGTTCTTTTCGCAACCGATGTGATGTCAAGAGGCATTAATTTCAAGGACGACAATTCTAAAAAAGGCATTGATTGGGTTGTCCAGGTGAGTTGTTACGGTTTGTAAAAGGAAAAAAAAAGACATTCATTTTGACTGATTTAATTGTTTTTTGCCTACTTATTTTAGATGGATTGTCCTGAAGATGATAAAGCTTACCTCCACAGAGTTGGTCGTACCGCGCGCTACTTCTCTACTGGGAAGGCGGTTCTATTTCTCGTGCCATCAGAGATGAAAATGGTTGAAAAATTGAGAGAGAAAAAGATATTCATTAAGTTCCACAAGGTACACGTGTTCCATCAACAAACTATCGTTATTTATCACGACACTGTTTGGTACTGCTTTTTAAAGTACTTTTTAACAAAAAAATACTTCTACTTATAAGGAAAATCAGAAGCGTGTTTAATGCTGGTCGAGAAGTCCTAGACCATTGATCTCCTTCGATCTAATATATAAATCAAAAAAATAAAAAGTAGCTACTTTTTACTTTCTTAAAAAAATATTTAAAATCATTTTTCTTTAATTTTAATTTTTAAAAGTACCTTTTTTAAGTGCAAAATAAACATCACTTTTAAAAATAAGTATGTTTTTGTTGTTTCTTTATTTAAAAAACCAAGTTACCAAATTGTGCCTACCTTATTTTGAAAAATTATTCAATTATCTTTTTAGCACTACGTTGCATGCTGATGTGATGCATTAAAATCAACACGATGCTGATACCTTGGAATAACCCCACATGTCGGGTTGGAAGTTGTGCAAACTTGTGGAGCCAACCTGATAAATTGGGGTAATACTCCTAGTGTCAATCTCGTCTATTAGTTGTGGTGTACCACATCAGTATGCCACATGGTGTGCATTGACCATTGTGAATTGGATAACAACCACCTTGCCATTGTGGTGGCTCAGGCAAACCCTCAAAAGTTGCAGCCTGTTGCTGGATTGCTGGCGGCCTTGCTGGTGAAGTACCCCAATTTGCAGAGTTTGGCTCAAAGGGCGTTTGTCACTTATTTGAGATCAATTCATAAACTTCGGGATAAGGAGGTTTTTGATGTGACAAAGCTTCCCATTGTTGAATTCTCGGCATCATTGGGTCTTCCAATGACCCCCAAATTGCGTTTCTTGAAACAAAGACTTAATGGCCAAACAACATCTGAAGAATCCTCTCTTTTACAAAATCCGAAAGGAACGCCAGCAGTTATTGACAGATTTGAGGAAGAGGAAGAGGAAGCCGAAAAGGGGTTTCTCTCGACAAGGGAAATCCAGCAAGAAGGGGAAGAGAAACCAACCGGGATGGGCGATGCTATGTAAGTCAATTTTTTTTTTAAATAATATATCATAGTAGTTTATAATTTTAAATTTATTTTGTTCTCTAATAAATTTTGACTAAGTGCTTTTTTTCTTTCTTTTTTTTTTTGGTTGAAAGAGGTATTTAATTTGTTTTCATTTGGAACCATTAGATCTACATGGAGAGATCAGGCCTAAATCCTAGCCGTTCTAAGAACCCTTAGATTGGATGAAAATAAAATCATGACCGTTTTATTGAAGATATTACACCTTCCTTCCGTATTATGTAGATTTACTGCTTTTGCAGGCCGGGAACAAGGGTGCTGAAGAAAAAGAAGCTGAAGATCAATGTGCACCGGCCAATTGGTTCAAGGGTTGTTTTTGACGAGGAAGGCAACGCAATGCCGCCCCTTGCAAGATTGGCGGACACAAGGAGTGGGTCTGACTTGGTCTCGCTTGACAAAGAGAAAGGTAAGGCAGTGTTTGGCAACATTTAAGAGAACTATGGTTTTCTTTGTTGGGATGAAGATATCTTTTATAGGCATAACACTAGGATATCCTCTCTACTCCATCATACTCTCTTTTGATATTTTGCTTTCGATTTTTTATTTTTATTTTTGTTAAATTACTTTAAAAAGTGAATAAAATAAAAAAAGCATCCCCGAACAGTACCTGAATGTTTACCAAACGCGTTTCTGTACATTAATCCCAAAATTTTGGGAGCAGGAACAGGAATCAGGGAATAGAAACAATAACCAAACATGACCTCAGATTCCTAAGGAATTCAAGAAATAATCCCAAATTATTCCTAAAATTTGGGGAAAACACGTTTTTTGTACATTAATCACAAAATTTTGGGAGTGGGAACAAAAACAGTAACTAAACGAGGCCTCATATGACTGGTATCGCCAAGATTTTTCTGTTCGTTCATCTTTTTTCATATATTTTAACAATAAATACAGGGTAAATTAATTCCACGTCCCTTTTTACACTGCATTTTCAATCCCCTGAATTTTTAGACTTAAATCTCTTTTTGTTGTAATTTATTGTAAATTAGTTACAATTAACTTTTTTTTTTTTTTTTTTTTCTGTCCTTTACAAACTATTATAGGACTGCAAATTAAATTTAAAAAGTTTATGATTACTCTACGAAGTGTGTATTCACCGTACGTGTTTTTTTTTCCTTTTATTTTTCAGTAAATCAAAGGTACATAGAGTTGAGGGATTCACTGAAAATGGTGGACAAGGAAGACAAGCTTGCCGATAGACAAAGGCGAAAAGAAAAACGACTCAAGGAGAAGCTTAAGAGGAAGAAGATAAATAATGAAGAAGAAGACAACGAGGAGGAGGAGGAGGAGGAGGAAGAAGATGAAGGAAGAACCAAATTAAATAAAAAATCAAAAATATATTTCGATAACGATAGTGATGAAGATGATGATAAGAGAAGAAAGAGCGGCGGTCTTAATGCAGACTCCATATCTCTTGCAGAGCAAGAGGAATTGGCTCTAAAGTTGTTGAGTTCGATGCACTCTTAAGGTTATTGTGAGTTGTTAAAGGCATGTTTGGTGTAGTTTTTGAGAACTGTTTCTGAAATTTTTTAAAATAGTTTTCGGAAACAATTTTTAAAAATTGTGAAAAGTTATCCGGTTAGTAGGTCAAGTTATTAAAAGGGTATTTATATGAAACGTGTTAGAATTTCGGAAAGTACAAATGTTGTGATTGAATTAAATATGATATTAAAAAAGAGAGAATGTTAGGAAGAAAGGAGGGCATAAGGCCGATTCCATATCAGTTGTAGAGCAAGAGGAATTGGCTCTTAAGGTGGCATTTGGTTAGTGCCTCTGCTTTTCTGTTTCTACTTTCAATAAAGTGCGATGAAAAATTTATTTTCATTTAGAAGTATTTTGGGAATACAAGCATGATTGTTCATGACCATTTAGTTGCAATATTTGTGCCTTTTTTTTTTCTTTGAATGTATGATATTAAATATACATATTTTCAATTGGAGGGACTGTGGTGGAAATAGTTTTATGAGGGTGAATATGAATAAATATTTTTTTTTTTTTTTAAGAAATTTAGGAAATGCTCCAAGAATACTCTTAAAAATTTGGGAACACAAACGTGCTTACCAAACACGTTTTTGTATATGAATCTCAAAAGCAGGAACATAAATCAGGGAACGGAAACAACCAAACATGGCCTAAGTTGCTTAGTCTATGCACTCTTAAGGTTATGGTGAGTTTGTGAAGGGCATGTTTGGTTTCGTGTTCAAAAACATATTTTGGAAAAACAAATAAAAATTGAAAACAGTTTTTTGAAAATTGTGAAAATATGTTTGGTTGGTTAGAATTTATAAAGTTACAAAATTATAATATTTATAATGTTAAAATTTTAAAAACAGAATATGATGTTACAAAAAAAAAAAAAAGGAAGAAGATATTTGTTAGATGATTGTGTCGCAATGATGATAAGGGAAGGAATCTACTCTTAAGTGGTTGAGTTCTATGCACTCCCAGGGTCTGCTTGGATAAAGAAATAGAAATTTATTGTATTTTATATATATATATATTAAATTAAAGGAAATTAAAATTTTGTTTATATATAATTTTACCTACATTTAGAAAGGTATATACACACAAAAAAAAAAAATTAGGAGATATTTTGAGATGTCCTTTTACCCTACTTATCATTTTTACTGTAAACTTTCAAATATTTTTGAAAATATAATTGTTTTTTAATTGAATCTTACCAATGAAAAATTACTATTAACATTTTTTTTTGGTCAAATCAACAAAACCAGAAAAAAAAAATCCATTTTGAAGAAAGGTAAAAAATGTACCAAGTAATTATTGATATTAAATAATTTATATTTTTATTTTTTAGGAAAATTTATTATGGTCCTTAAAAGATATAAAAATTCAAAAATAAATCCCAAACTACTATAATAAAATTTTTAGTCTCCAAAGATTTTTAGAAAATAGTCATTTGTTTTTTGACTATTATTTTTTCATAATTTACATAAAATACTATTTGATAAAATATAAACGTAACCATTCACATTTTTATTTTCACTATTTTTAAATATTTTGATTGTTTTGATTTTGTTGATTGTTTTGATATGAATGATCACGACAAATCAAAATATTGAAAAAAACAACATAATTCAACAAAACAAATTATTATGAACATTCATCGACCACAATAAACAAAATCAACAAAAAGAACATTGACAATAAATAAAATACAACTCCACCAAAAATCAACAAAATCCAAACAATCAAAACAAATATGAACTGATATGAACACTCACCAAAAACTCCATCTATGGGGTTCGATGCATTATTATTCCTTACACATAGCCGGTCTCAAGCTCGGGTAAAAGAGGAGGGTTACGTTAGGTAGCTGACAGCCAGTGGAAAATTTTGTCAGAACATTTATGACATGAATTCAAAGATATTAAACGTTGGGGCGTTCCCTACTAGCAACACGCTACATTTCCACCGCTCGGATGTAGTGAATAATGGGTTAGGGTGGGCTAGGGCGTCGCCCAGAAGCGACGCGCCAGTGTCAAATGAATGAGGGTTGTTGCATTATGGTAGACGGATGCGGATAAAGAAGTTAATCCATGAGAATAGACTTAAGTTGACAACTTAGAATATAGGAACGCTAACAGGTAAGACTCGAGAATTGGTGGATGTGATGTGTAGGAGGATGATTAATATTCTATGTTTACAGGAAACTAAGTGGGTTGGAGAGAGGTTTAGAGAAATTGAGAATACGGGATATAAATTATGGTATATAGGGAAGGACAAACATAGGAATAGAGTGGGCATCATGGTAGATAGGGATTTAAAGGATATCATTGTCGATATTAGAAGAATTGGCGATAGGTTGATGGCTATAAAGCTGGTGGTTGGAGGGGAAGGGAGGTGATTAACGTTATTAGTGTGTACACTCCCTAAGTTGGACTGCAAGAAAATGTTAGAAGAGAATTTTGAGAGAAGATGGACGAAGTTGTTCAAAATATACCTAACCAAGAAAAAATATTTATTGGGAGAGACTTGAATGGACATGTCGAGAAGGAAATGAGGACTTTCGAGAAAGTACATGGTGATTATGGATTTGAAGAGAAGAATGCAATAGGTGAGATGATTTTAAATTTTGCTATGGGATATGATTTAGTTCTTCTAAATACATCTTTCAAGAAAAGGGATGAACACATTATCACATTTAAGAGTGGTAAGAGGAATAGCCAGATAGATTTTGTCTTTACTAAGACGAGTGATCGTTTAATATGTAAGGTCTATAAAGTCATACCCAGAGAGAGTATTGCTACCCAACATAGACTAATGGTAACTGATCTCAAGTTTCAGGGGTGGAAACGTGAGTCTAAGATAAGTAGGCATGCAATGATACGTTAGAGAGATCTAAGAGGTAAAAAGATGAAGTTGTTTAAGGATAAAATTAACAATGACGAGTTATGGAAGAGACATGAGAATGTGAACAAAATGTGGATTGATATGACGAGTCATATTAGAGAGATAGGAAGAGAAGTTTTAGGAGTTTGAAGAGGAGGAGGACCACGATATAAAGAAAATTTGTGGTGGAATGAGGGGGTCCAAAAAGTCGTCCAGGACAAGAAAATAGCTTATAAAGAAGAATGACAAAAATATCAAAGTTGGGAGAGTTTGGAGAAATATAAACATGCAAAAAATGAGGCGAGAAAAGTAATTAAGGAATCAAAATTTAGGGCGTATGATAATTTATATCAATAGTTAGATACAAAAGAGGGAGAAATGGATATATTTAAACTTGTTAGGCTACGTGAATGAAAGACTAGAGATACTAGAAGTGTCAGATGCATCAAAAACACTGATAAAAAGGTACTGGTGAAAGATTAGGAGATTATGGAACGATGGGGAAGTTATTTTAATAATTTATTTAATGAGAATGACGTCGGGGAATTTAGACTAGAGTTGCTTAATTTATCTTCAGATAAGATTTATAGTTTTCATAGAAGAATTAGGGTTTCAGAAGTTAGAATAACCTAAAGGAATATGCGAATTAGAAAAACAGTAGAGTTAGATGAAATCCCTATAGAGGTGTGGAAAAGTGTAATACACCGAAAATTTATATTTTGAAAATATTATTTTATATAATTTAATATTTTTGGGATTAATTTACAAATTTATGGTATAAATAATATTTGATAATTTTTGGGTTAAATGTTATTTTTACTTTAACTTTTAAAAATTTTGGGACTATTGTGTTATTTAAAATATAATTTTAAGAAGTTTTGGAATATAATTAATATGTTTTTTTTAATTTCAAGAGGGATAATAGTGTAAATAAATAAATTGGACGGAATTTGTTTCATTCGTGAAAAAGGAAACAAATAAAAAAAAAAAGCGGCTACATATATATAGAATATATATAGGGTTGAATGACACGTGTTTGTTATTAGTATAATAATTTTTTATTTTTATTTTTTTGGTAGGGAAGAGAATTAAAAAAAAAAAAAAAAACAACACACAAAACAAGCAAAACCAGGGATTAACCGAGGCACAAATCGAAAACTCTCTTGTCCATCTCTTGGAGAAGAATGTCTTCAATATCTGTCGTCGACATCTCAAGCATCTTGAAATAGCAATCTTCACGTGCTCTTCTCTTAGCCAAGATATCGACACATCGATTGGTTTTTCGAGGAAAAAATTGGAGTGTGTAATTATTATGAAAAAGTAAATTCCTACACTCTTCAATCAGATCCTTGAATATATGATTCTCCAGGCAAGGGTTAAGAATCAAGGAGACAACATCAGTAGAATCAGTCTCAACTTGCACTCTAGGATAATCCCTATCAGCTGTAATCTTCCAACGCAGTGCAACTATCAATACAACCATAAAAACCAAACTTTCACGCACCTAAGTTATCTCTAAGTCGGCCACCAAATTCCCCCTTCCCAGGATCACCTTTAGCACTCTCATTCGTATTGAGTTTAAAAAATCTTGTTTTAGGGGGAAACCAATAAGTAACATGCCTTTTAAAATCATTTAGGAAGTTAGGTTCCAGAAAGATTTTGAGAGATCTTTATAGCAGTTAGCAATTCTCACAAGAGTTGTACTTGGAGGATTGCACACTCCCTCAATATCCTCTTTATTTCTCTCCTTCCAGACTCCCCAAATAGTAGCAACAAAAAGAAAGTAGGAAGAGTTAAGAAAACTTCCTTTAAGCTTTTGTTTAATCCAAACCCATATATTAGAAGAAGAGAGATTATACTTGAAAGTAGAGCAATTAACTTGATTCAAAATGAGATTTGCTTTAGGACAAGTGCGTAAGGCGTGTTCAACATTTTCAGTTTCACCATTACATCTTTGACAAGTGCGTAAGGCGTGTTGTTAGTATTATAATAATAATAATAATAAATATATTAGTAATGATCATCAGCCTTTACACATATATATATGAAACTTACTGTGGCTTTTGAAAGGGGAATAATAATGATCATTAGGCCTTTTCATTTACACATATTGTAAGACCCTAATTTTCGCATACGCATAATCATTAGTTGCATTTTAGAACATTTAGAAAAATAATGGGGTAGAATGTGTCATTTATTGTTCAATTTAAACTTTTAGGGGTTAATTCGAAATTTTAAAAAAATATTAATTTTGATTTGGGTTTAAATAATAACTTAAAGATAATTTGGGAGGGGATTTATGTACATTAAGAAAACTAAGGTAAGAATAAACAAATGGGTAATGATGTGATCATCCACAACCATTTGTGAATATATATATACATCCATGCAGAGCCTAGAACGGAGAGAAAAAAATGAAACACGAGAGAGTGGGCCGGCGTGGTGAGTGATCGCCGGTGTGGGTGTGTGTGATCGATGTGTATGTGTATGGTGTTCTGTGTTGTTCAGTCTCCGATGATTATGTGTGTGTGTGTGTTGTCGTCGGTTGTGGGTATCGGTTGTAAGATGGTTGTGTGTATGTGTGATCGTTGCTGATCGGTCCGGTTATGTAGGTGGGTGTTATGATCGTCGTTCGTGTTTAGGTACGTTCTGGTTGTCTGGTCCGAAGGTGAGGGTGTGTGCGTGGAGTCGCCATTCGTCCGGCAGTGTGGGTGTGAGCGGGTTCATTCAGTCGTTGGTCAATCATTGGTGGTGTTAACGGTGTGATGTTCCGTTTGTTGTCGATGGTGTAGAGTGCCGATGGGGTAATCGTCACTGTTTTGCCATGGATTGCCGTCGGTTAGTTAGGCGGTGGGCTGTTCTGCAGCCGACGGTGGTGTGCTGGGTTGACGGTGAGCGTTCGGTGGCCGTTGTCGTGGCTATTATGCGTGTGTGTGATCGTGTGGGTGTCGTTAATTTCAAGAGTGAGAGAAGGTGGTTCGGACGATGGGGTGGTTCGTCGACGGCGTGGCAATGTGTGTTTTCAGCGTCGCCGGTGAGCGGGAGTGTGGGTTTTGGTTGTCCAGTTCATTATCGACGGTCGTCGATCTTGTGCTTGGTGCGTGTGAGCTGTTTTGTTGGCGATCGTCGGCAGTGCAGGTGGTTGGTGTCGATCGTTTGGCCGGTGGTAAGTGAGAACTAGTGAGAAAAAAGTGTCGCTGGCGGTGAAGGTGTCGTCGGGCTAAACCAAAAACAGGAAGGAAAAAAAAAAGAAAAAAAAAATAAAAAAAATGGGAAAATCAAATAAAAATAAAAAATTCAACTTCTCGACCTGCGAGTGATTCGAAAATAGGTAAATTTTAATCGGGTATTAATTTTGTTAAATTAAATTGTTAGTATTAAAAGTTTTGCAATCGTGATAGTAAATTTCGTAATTGTAATAATATTATATTACTTGCTAATCTAAATAAATTGGTACAATAAATATTAACGTAACGAAACGGACGTAATAATAAATTTTTCATAATAAAATTTGGGGAATGGGGAATTATGAAATTTAGGGCTTGCATTGCATGTTAGGTTATTTTAAATAAAATATTAATTTGGGCCTTATCGCTATTAGGTTCGCAGGTGCCAGCGTCCAGGTAGGTTTTGGACGGTGCTAGTTTTGCAGTGCGGAAATCAAGGTGAGTGTATTGTCTTCTATATAAAATTACAAATTTTATTTTCGTATAAATTATGAAAAATGTGTTTATTTAAAATGGATGATTTTGCGATATATTTGGTTCAAGTTGGTTTTAAAAGTGGAAAATGATTTTTGGTTCAAGTAGATTTTAAAGGTGAAATTTGATTTTTGTCCAACTATGTCATAATTTCTTCTTGTTAGGTGGGTATGACCTATGAGATGTGGATTTTCTTCTCGTTAGACGGATATGACCTACGAGATGTGGATTTTCTTCTCGTTAGGCGGGTATGACCCACGAGATGTGAATTTTCTTCTCGTTAGGCGGATATGACCTACGAGATATGAATTTTCTTCTCATCAGGAGGATATGTCTTGCGAGATGTGGATTACCTGCTAAGCAAGTCCTGCAGGGTGGTTTAACCAGTCAGGAGTGCAAATCCTATGGGTGGTACCCCCACCTTTGGGGATAATAAATGGCCCTGACACTAATAGTCACTTTAAATGACACAGTTGTACATGTTATAGTACTATTGCAACTCCCGATCGTGAGGTAAAAACGATCATATGGCTAGTAGGAGATGAGATGTGATGTACTTTATTATACGTTAAAATGTTTGGATTGGTTGGTTTAAAATATTTGGATTGGTAGATTTTAAAATATTTGAATTGGTTGATTTAAAATATTTGAATTGACTGGTTTAAAATGTTTGGAGTGGGTGACTTAAAAATATTTGAGTTGGGTGGTAATTATATTACTTCATTTCATTAGTGGTAATGGAACTGGAGTTTTTACATAGTATGCGGTTATATTATTACATTTTGAAACCTGGTGTTTAATACTTCTGCTTGTTTTAAACATATTAGTATCGTTACATTAGTGGCAGTGGAACTGGATTCTCAACTTGGTATGTGATTATAAAATATTCTATTTTGAAAGGTAATATTTAACAATTGTACTTGATTCATTAAATATTTTTTTTTTATGAAGACAGTACACCGAAAAAATATTGGTTTCAGGTACCGCGGCTAGGAGTTGGTCCACTACTGACACTAGGTAGAGTCTGGAGGTAGTGTCGTATTGGAGGTAAGTTGGTTGGATGTGAACCATGGAAGGTTCATGTATTATTGTATTTTTTGGGTTGTGAATATTTGGAACTGGTATATTCTCAAATTTTGGAAATGGGTATATGGATATATATATTTTTGGGAATAATAGAATTTATAGTAGCGCGAGTATGGATGTATATATGTATGGATGGATATTCATGGGTTGGTCAGGTACCATCAGGTCGACGTCACGCCCGGTCCCGGGTGACGGGTGCCTGGGGTGGGATGTGACACATATATAGGAAACTGATATGGCTTTTGAGCAAGAATAATATTTTGGTCCGGATTTCGACTTCGGATTCTAGGTAAAATTTCTAACTCTTTTAATATTTGTATTTAATCACTCTCTTGAGTATGTGATTCATGCGGAAGTTGTCGTTAATTTTTAACTGTTAGTTTTTATGAAATATTTAGGAGTATTATGTGAAAATTATGTGCAATACACGTTTATGTGTTTATTTATTGTATTAATTAAATACATTTATTAAAGAGGTTGAGATTCTACTGAGCGTTAACTTACAACCCCACAGTTTTAATTGCGGGGCCGGTGAGAATGAAACGACGACAAGAATTATATAGGAATTTCTTTTTGTAATAATTATAATTATTATCTACTATTGTAAAATTCAATCGAAAAATTCTATTAATAGAAATAATTGTATTCATTAATTTAAAATTCAGGATTGAATTATACTTCCACTTCTTTTCTTATACTATCTCCAGAAACCCAAAGAAAGGGCATTAGGGATGTATTTGAAATTTACTTAAATCACAGGAGGACAAAGTGTAATTGGTCCAAATTTTATTATATAATGTAGGAGCTAAAATTATGATATTGAGTGCACAAGTGAAATATGGTTCATACTGTAGGCGTATAAGGTGTAATATATTTAAATGCTTGAAAAACATCATTAATTTTACTTTCTCTATTATTCACCGTTGTAAAGTTAATTCGATAAATCGACAAATTATAATTGTCGTCGTCGCATTGTAAAAATTATCAGATTTATGAAATGAAGAAATTGGTTGTTCGGTTTTAGTGTTAATTCTCCAAGAGAAAAAATCGCGTGGTGGTCCTAGTAAACCGGGTTGTTACAAAAAGTTTGGGCGATATTGGGATAGAGTGGTTGACTAGATTTTTTAATGACATTTTGAGGACTAAGAGAATGCCTGACGACTGGAGGAAGAGTATCTTAATGCCCATCTATAAAAAGAAAGGGGATGTTCAAAATTGTACGAACTATCGGGTCATAAAACTCATGAGTCATACTATGAAATTTTGGGAGAGAGTGATAGAATATAAAATAAGACATGAAACGAGCATAGAAGAGAACCAATTTGAATTTATACCCAGCTGATTAACCATTGAAGTTATCTATTTACTCAGAAGATTGATGGAAAAATATAGAGAAAATAAGAGAGATTTACATATGATATTTCTGAACCTAGAAAAGGCTTATGATAAGGTGCTCAGAGAAGTTTTATGGTGGGTGCTAGAAAAGAAATAGGTATCCAATGTGTACATTAAGGTAATTAAGGATATGTATGAAGGTATAGTCACTAGTGTTCGAACAGGAGGAAACGATATTTGTGCATTTCCTATTAATATAGGCTTACATCAAGGATTATCTTTAAGTCCTTACTTCTTCGTTCTAGTGATGGATGAACTCACAAAATATATTCAAGATGGAGTACCTTGGAGTATGTTGCTTGCGGATGACATCGTATTAGTAGACGAAAGTAGAATATGTCTTAATACTAAGTTAAAAAGATGAAGAGAAGCGTTGGAGTCTAAAGGTTAGCAGAAATAAGACAGAATACATGTATTACAATTTTAGTAATGCCCGGAGAGACGGTGGTGCGGTCAAAATTGGAGACGATGAAGTGTCAAAGGTTGATTGTTTTAGATATTTAGGTTCAATGATTCAGAGCAATAGCGAAATCGAGGAGGGTATTACACATAGAATTAATGTAGGTTGGTTAAAGTGGAGAAGTGCAGTTAGGGTGATTTGTGATTGTAGGATTTCGTTGAAACTTAAAGAAAAATTCTACAAAACTGCTATAACACTAGCATTTCTTTACGGTTCAGAATATTGGGCGGTAAAAACGAATCATGTCCAGAAAATTGGGGTGACAAAAATGAAGATGTTACGGTGAATGAGTGAGAAGACAAGAATGAAACTATTAGAGAGAATTTAGGAATAGCACACATCGAAGAGAAAATTAGAGAAAATCGTTTACGATGGATTGGACATGTGCATAGAAGACCCATAGAAGTACCAGTGAAAAAATGTGATTTAGTTCAAATTCAGGGGACTATTAGAGGGAGAGGTAGACCTAAGAAGACGTTGGATGAAACTATTAGAAATGATTTAGCGATATTAAACATGTCGGATGGGATGACCCTTGATCGATCTCTAAGGCGTAAATAGATTCATGTAGCCGATCCTATATAAATGAGACAAAAATTTAGTTGTGGTTGTTGTATGAACATTCACCAAATCACACCAAACATCCACCGAAAAACACTACATGAATATTCATAAAAAACAAAACAAAATCAATTTTAATAAAGAAAAAATAGATCACAATTTGTACATTTGAAAATATGAACCCTCACAAAAACAACGAATATTCACAAAAAAAGAAAAAGAAAAAAAAGAAAATGGACATTCAAAAAAAACAAACAAACCAAAATCAACACACAACATTCACAACGAATATATAAAAAAATCAACCAGAATCAACAAACGACCAATAAATCAAAACCAAGATTTGTCAAAACACATTGCGGGTATGAGCATTCACAAAAAATAGCTGGAATGAAAGTTCATCCTGAGATCTGAAAAAAAAAAAAAACATCGCAAAAATGCATATATCACCTTGAGATCTATAATTTTTTTCAAAATGAACGGTTAGGAGATTTAGAAAAATCCAGTTCTGAAAATTTTCAGACCATATATATATAGAGAGATAGAGAAAAAAAAAAGAGAGAAAACGAAGGGGATAGGGTCTGCGGTAAAAGTAGGATGCGCTGGACGAACGCGGTGGACGACGATGGTCGTGGTTGTGGACGAACGTGGCTGCAGTGATGGACGGAGTTGTGGATAAACGACGGTCGAGACTGTCGATGGTGGCGGTCGACGAATCTGTGGACGACTGAGGAATGAAGGTTGCGATTGTGGACGTCAGTTTGTGGACAAAGGCTAAAGATCTAAAGGAAGAGATGGAACTCAGGCTTGCGGTTGTGAAAATGACAAATTGAATAGGAGAGGCTTGAAGCTGTGAAATGTAAAATGGAATGGACAATTATGGGTGTTATATATACAAGGGTAAATATGTCTATTCATTACCAACAAATGACTAAAAACTAAGAATATTTTGATGGATAATTAGATAATAACCTTTTTGTTGAAAATGTTCATTAAGGAGAGAGAATATGGAATTTGGGTTAGAAAATATATATATATTTTTTAAATTGTCTTTCTATTTAATTAGTGTGATTGATTTCTTCTTCAACCCATTTAACAAGTAACCGCAGGTTATTTGTCAACGCGTAACTCGAAGAAATATAACATTTTGCTGATTAAAGTACTATTACTTGACATGCTTGTCCAATAGTGCAGTGTTGTTCCTTATCTGAAAAAATGGATAAGTGAGACTGAATTATAATTTTTTTTGGGAGGAAATTTTTCACCTAAAATTTCACACATATTCTTACAAGATTATTAAATTAAAATATATTTTGTACCTTGTAAATTTTGTATTTATATTTAATTAGTTAATTTTTTTATTATTTATTAAAAAAAAATATTTTTTTAATTTTTGGTACAAATGTTGGGGGAAGGGGATTTTGAATACTAGACCTCTCACTAGAGAGTAATATTGTTCACGGGTCAGATCGGTTGGATTTGATTGGCTAAAATGGGCCGATCCGAAACTCTTGGGTTAAGAAAAAGTGTCCTGATTTCGAAAGTTTTGGATCGGGTGTGGTTGATAACCCGCCCAAAGTTCCTTACTTCTAGTGCTAACAACTAATAAATTGTGAAAGGAGTAGGGTTTACACGAATTGAATCGAAGGCAGTGGAAGATTTTACACGAATCGAAGGTAGTGGACTGGTATTAGCCCCTAACAACGCTGGATGGCCAATCAGTACCGATTTGGTGCACTTTGCTACTAGACACTGTGCATGCAATAAAAATGAGGCATTGGCAACAAAGGCACTAACCTAGTGCATGTCGGTGGGCAGTGGGAAAGACCTTGGTGCGATACCAAGGTAAGATGGCACAACGTAAGCGCAACATTACATTGTGGACAGTGTCATGTGCGCGACATGACAAACTATTTGGCACGACAATGCATTTTGGTGCAGAAAATGTATACTGCGTTAGGAAGTCGTTGGGTGCAACAATGCAACAAGCAGAACGTGAGTGCAAGACACGTTCTAGCCACGCGAGCAACATGGCGAGGTGTTGGTATGACTAAGGGAATGAGATGGCAAACGGGCAGAACGTTGGCACGATGCAGAAACGCTGGAAATGAGGTCTAGCTCATGGTGAGCTAAAGGACTAGAAGTTACTGACATGCGCAAGACATGCTGGGCAGTTTTTGGAGCAGTTTTGGACAATTTGTAGGTTGAAAAACTACTGTGCTAAGTGTTGGACATGTGTTGGACAAATGTCAAGAGTCTGCCTATGCAGTTGGAGTTGTTAACTGTCATAGTTATCTATAAATAATCATAGTAGTTTGATTTTGTAAGCAGTGAGTGTGTTCCTACGAATTTCATACTGATATTGTAATCCAGTTCCTTGTTTCCTAAGTTATAATATAAGGTTGGATTTTTCCGTAATTGTTGTTGCCCTTTGCGTGGGTGCATTTTGGTATTGTTTGTTTCTATGTGCGTTTTACATATTGTCGGTGTGGTTCCGTTACGTGGCAAGACATTCATGGGACTAACTAGTTAGTGCACAATTAGGCCATTACTCGGTTACAATTTTCGCGGTGAGAATTGTAACCTGTAACAGTGGGTATCAGAGTAGGGCTACGAGATGACTCCTGCATCAAGTGTAAGTAGAAGACTTGAAGCACTGGAAGTAGGGCTGACAATTCGTGTAACAAGTCATTACACGATAACACGAAACACAATAAAACCCAAACACGAACACGACACGATAAACATATCGTGTCAGACTACCCAAACACGAACCCGACACGAAAATTATTGTGTCAACACGACATGACACAATAATTTTTTGTGTTACACGATTACACGAAACCTATCAGGTAAACACGACACGATAAGACCTAATAGGTTTTCATTACACATTAATCTACCCATTACACGCTAACCTATTACACGTTAATGACCTATTATATATATATATATATATATATTACGTACTAAGCTATAATATTTGATAATTTGGGGGTGTAAAAATAATTTATTAAATTAACGGGTAACTTACTAGATCTCAGGTTATCGTGTAACCTGAATACACGAAATTTTTATCACGTCTTATTGTGTAACCTAACGGGTTATCAGGTCAACCTGATAACCTGCACTATTTCTTATTGTGCTATCGGGACTGATACGATAACGACCCGATACTTGATAAGGAAAATCTAGACCTGATAATTTCGTGTCGATCTCATGTCGTGTCATCGTATAAATACCCGTTTTGCCAGCCCTAACCAGAAGACTATGTCAGTGCGCCAACGTCTGGGAACGAAGTAAATTTGTTGGTCCATAATGCTGAGATCCGGGTCGACATTCAAATCTTCCAGTCTTTTTCGAAGAATTTTGTAGTGATTCAATGACTAGAATCAAGTCCATGGCGGAGGACATGATCGTGCTGATCGATGTCTTGACAACTAACCTCAAAGTCGTTGAAGAATAACTTGCTGTTTTTAAGAAAGTTGTTGTTGGGCAGAACATGTCGAGGGACGGACCAACACGGATGAAAGTGTCAGACCCAAAGGCATTTTCTGGCACGTGGAGTGCCAAGGAATTAGAGAATTTTCTATGGAACATGGAGCAATATTTTTGGATTGTTCATGTTCCCGATAACGAACAAGTGCCCATATTAAGTATATACATGGCCGGTGATGCAAAATTGTGGTGGCGAACGCGTGTGGAAGACAATGCACGTCCATCGAAAACGATGTGGGCTGATTTAAAGAAAGAACTGAGAGAGTAGTTCCTACTGATGAACTCGAGTTGGGTGGCTTGGGATTAGTTACGGAGACTCAAGTACACAGACTCTGTGCATGAGTATGTGAAAGAATTCACATCTTTGATACTGGATGTGAAGAACATGTCAAAGGACGACCGACGACAAGCTGTTCAATTTTACCTCTAGCTTGCAAGCATTGGTGTAAGCTGAATTGAGGTGGCAGGGTGTGCGAGACCTACAAACTGCCGTGGCGACAACAGCCTGAGCGATTACAACTTGACCAAAGAAGATATAGGTTTTGACCGGAAGACAAATAGAAAAGGTAAAGAGAAAATGAACGAGGGCACGAAAGAATGGAAGAACAAATGTGAGAAGGCCAATGTTCCCGATGGTTCTTGTTCAAAATCACACCTCATGATGGCTGCAGGTAAGAGCCGAAGTTGTTTTATATGTGACTGTCCTCACCGAGCAAAGGACTATCCAAAGAAGGAGAAGCTAACGACGCTCATTTAGGAGGAATAAGACGATGAAGGCTCTGAACATGGGATGACGCGCATCAATACAATGTTATTGGTGGTCAATCCAGTTACAAAGACGATCTGTGACGAAAGCATTGCAACATTCTGAAACTAAGATTGCAGATTGATTGAGAAGATTGTGGTAGTACCATGGGCATAGGTCTATGCCAAAACTAGTGAGTTGAGATAGGATTGATCCAACGAGGACCTTAGATTCTTTTAGTGGGGGTGGTTTGTTAGCCCCTAACAACGCTGGAGGACCACTCAACACTGACTTGGTGAACTTTGTTACTGGATAGGGTGCATGCGGCACAAATGAGATGTTGGCAATAACGACACCAACTTGGTGCACGTCGGTGGGTAGTGGCATTGTGGCATAACATCAGTGGGTGTTGGACAGTGAGAAAGACCTTGGTGCGGTACCAAGGCAAGGCGGCACAACTCTATGTTGTGGATAGTGTCATGTGCGCAACATGACAAATTGTTTGGCACGACGATCCATTTTGGTGCAGAAAATACATACGACGTTAGAAAGTCGTTGGGGGCAACAACGCAACAAACAGAACATGGGCACAAGACATGTTTTAGCCATGCGGGCAGCATAACGAGGCATTGATAAACATTGGCATGACTAAGGGAACAAGATGACAAACGGGCAGAACGTTGGCACGATACAGAAACGCTGAAAATGAGGTCTAGCTCGTGGTGAGCTAAAGGACTAGAAGTTACATACATGTGCGAAGCAGGCTGGGCAGTTTCTAGAGCAGTTTTGGATAGTTTTTAGGTTGGAAAACTGCTGTGTTGGGTGCTGGACAAATGTCAAGAGTCTGTCTATGCAGTTGGGGCTGTCAACTACCATAGTTCTCTATAAATAGTCATGGTAGTTTGATTTTGTAAGCAGTGAGTGTGTTCTTGTGGATTTCATACCAATGTTGTAATCTGTTTCCTCGTTTCATGAGTTATAATACAAGGTTGGGTTTTTTCACAATCGTTGTTGTGCCTTTGCGTGGGTGCGTTTTGGTACTATCTAATTTCGTGTGCGTTTTACATACTGTCGGTGTAGTTCCGTTGTGTGGCAGGACATTTACGGGGCTGACAAGTTGGTGCGCAATTAAGTCATCACTTGGTTACAATTTTTGCGGTGAAAATTTGCCCATGTGACAACTAGGGTTTACACAAAATTAAGGCATGAAACGATGAAAGAATGAAGGCACGAAAGCTTTGGTGATGAGAGAAACAACTCTATACTTGGGCGATGAAAGAGGAATGAGGCAAAAAAATGAAAAGATGCGGCTAGGGTTTTTGCATTGCATAATGTATGTTTTATACAAATATAAAACAACGTCGTTTTAACTCACTTCGGATTGATCGGGTGGACACCGACCCGCGTGCCCACATTTATCACACGAAATGCATGATTCGGATTTTCCATGGAAAACCACCAATTTTTTGTTTCTATTGCAGAAAACTCGCGGGTCAAGCCATTTTGGGTTGGTTAGGGTTGAGTTTTCGAGTTAATTGGATTTTTTAACACCGCTACAGGAGAGACACATTTAGATAACCATTAGACTATAAGTTTAAGGATTTTTTTTTTTAAATTTCATGTTTTACTTAACTAAGGGGAGTTGTTTACATCTTTAATATATTTGAAAATAAATAAATTTGAAATAACGTCATTTTGAACTTATTTACATAAATAGAGCTACTCGGGGTTGTGAACCCGGGTATACAATTGCCAATTTTTTTTTTGAACCCGGGGTTATGTACCCCGGGTTTAGCCCATATTAAAAAAATAAATGATTAAGTAATGAATTTTTAAAATTTTCGACGATTTTGAATTGATTAACGGTGATCTATTGGTATTTTAAATAAATCTAATTTTTTTGTGCATAAATTAGGTTCAAAACACTCCATAATACTTTTTACAATACTAAAAATGGACAAGTGAATGAATTTTAAAAAATTAGTAAAGTTGGCTAGATGAACTGTTTTGATGACGGCATAATTTTTTGGAGAATTTGGAATTAACAAAAGATGACATATCCGTAACATAAATGAAATAATTTTTTTTTTTTATACAAATTATGTTTATAACACTATATAACAAAATTTAGAACACTAAAAACGGACTAGTGAATAATTTTTAAATAATCATCAAAGTTGGTCAGATGAGTTATTTCGATGACAATGTAGTTTTTTTTTTTTTTTTTTAAACTTTGAGTTAACAAAAAATGACCTATCAGTAACATAAATGAACCTATTTTTTTTTGTATACAAATAACGTTCATAACAATAAATAATAAAATTGAGAATACCAAAAACGGATTAGTGAATAATTTTTAAATAATGGTTATTGCCACAACATTTTATTGCTCTTCAACATTTCAAAACATTATATTGCTCTTCAAAGTTTGGATGAACATAACTTTGCGATCGGCTGTCCATTGGGGACTTTTTTTTTTTTTTTTTTGAAAATTAGGTCTGATCTGAGTCATCACTTTGATTTTTGAATATTCGAATTTTACCAACAGGACAAGACGCATGCTCGAGACGAAGATAAAAAATTTAGTCACTCAACACTTCAAATCCAAAATTAAAGGTGAAAACGAATTTTATTTGAAAAAATACTTGACCAAATCACCTTTAGCGGTTTGTCACGCCTAGATCTCGAAAAAATACCCAAAATAAAAAAAACAAATCGCCCCTAACGAACCACCGAGCGCAAAGTTATGCCCATCCAAACATTTTCTATTATTTTACATAATTTTTCTTTTATCTCAACACAATATTCCCTTATCTTTTCGTCGCAAGCGTGCGTCTTGTCCCGTTGGTAAAATTGAAATATTCGAAAGATAGAATAATGACCCA
Source organism: Eucommia ulmoides (assembly GCA_016647705.1). Lineage (NCBI taxonomy): Eukaryota > Viridiplantae > Streptophyta > Magnoliopsida > Garryales > Eucommiaceae > Eucommia > Eucommia ulmoides. Next base: position 2,646,807 of record CM028338.1, read on the forward strand.
GATTAGACCCAACTTTCAAAAAAAAAAAAAAAAAATCGCCCCCAACAGACCACCAAGCGCAAAGTTATGTTCATCCAAACTTTGAAGAACAATATAGTGTTTTTGAAACCTTAAAAAATAATAAAATGTTGTGGCAATAACCATTATTTAAAAATTATTCACTAATTCATTTTTGGTATTCTTGATTTTATTATTTAGTGTTATGAATGTAGTTTGTATAAAAAAAAAAAGGTTAATTTATGTTATTGATAGACCATTTTTTGTTAACTAGAAGTTTTAAAAAAAAAACTGCATCGTCATTGAAATAACTCATTCGACCAACTTTGACGATTATTTAAAAATTATTCACTAGTCCGTTTTTAGTATTCTAAATTTTGTTATGTAGTGTTATAAATATAGTTTATATACAAAAAAAAATTGGTTCATTTCTGTTACGGATATGCTATCTTTTGTTAATTCTAAATTATCCAAAAAATTTCGCCGTCATCGAAACAGCTCATCTGACCAACTTTATCCATTTTTTAAAATTCATTCACTTGTCCGTTTTTAATCTTGTAAAAAGTATTATGGAGTGTTTTGAACCTAATTTATGCACAAAAAAATTAGATTTATTTAAAATACCGATAGACCACCGTTAATCAACTCAAAATTGCCAAAAACTTTAAAAATTCATTATTTAATCATTTTTTTTCTTTTTTCTTTTTAATATGGACTAAACCAGGGGTTGAGTACCCCGGGTTCAAAGAAAAAATAATTTTTTTTTTTGGCAATTGTATACCCAGGGTTGCGAACTCCGGGTATACGGTGGAACCTAGGGTTCACAACCCCGGGTTTTAGTACACGGGGAAATGATTCTCGGTAACTCTATTTATGTAAATAAATTTAAAAGAACGCTGTTTTAGATTTTTTTTTTTTTTTTAAATATCTCTATCTAAGGGTTTTGTTATATTGAATTTAATTCAGTAATTAGAAAAAGATCCAACGAAGGCGGTATAAATGGACACCGGGGAAGTACTTCTGGTTTTAGGAAACCCTCTTGGAGATAATATCACCGTCTCTGCGTGACCTCCATTTTATTTCGGCTGCACTCAATCGTCGTCTTAACTGTAAGACCTTCTCTCTCTCTCTCTAGATTTATTTAATTGCATATGCCCTAGATCTTCTCCACTTCACAGTGGTGGAAAAATGGGTGGATCTTTGTAGAATTTGTAGTGATTGTTATTGAGGGAGCGTGAGGGATTTGAGTTTATCTGCGAGAGTGAGGAAGATAGAAGAACGAGTGTGTGTGTGAGATAGATAGATAGGTGGATTAGTTTAGAGAGAGATCGACATGGATGAAGGTGAAGCTGCTGGTTGAAGTATTAGGGTTCGATTGAAGCTCTATCAACAGGAATTTTGGTATTTTTATGAGGCTGATTCTTTTTTTTATTTTTTGACATGAAGTGCAATCGAAATTCAGGTATGTTTTAACCTAATCCTTCTGTGCTTTCTTGTAGTTGCGTCGTTTGTACAGAATATCACGATTTATCGTTCGTACCGGTAGGAAATTAGCAGTTTGACTACCCGGAACTACTCGTTTTTCCTTTCCTTCTAAATTTCCATACTTATTCCCTTTCTCTCCCTCCCTCTCCTCTCACTTTCTGCATATTAGATGCAGTTTTGCGTCCTTAATTATTGCAAATGCAAATAAAATCCCCCACCCTCCTTTCTCTATCTATCTCCATCCATCCATGTATCCATCTGTCTATTTATCTATCAATCTCCATACGAGGTGCAATTTTGCATCCCCAATTTGACAAGAATCAAAATCGGTCCTCATTGTCGGGGTTAAAGAAATATGACATGAGCATGGAATTTGGCAGTTGAAGCGGAAGCCTATTGGGTTGCATCTACCATGGATATATTGTAACTTGCAAGATTGACAATCTTGCATTTAAGATAAATTAGACGTGTCTTAAATGAAGGATATCCGTTTCTTCAAGATAGAAAATACATAATTTTGAATTCTCATTTTTAGGCCTCAAATTGGAAACAATCTTTCTGCTTGCATGGGTGAGGTTGTGCACATCTGACTCTCCCCATACTTTGCAATGACAGAAGTCTTCATGTTTTGGTTTTCTGTTTTTTTAATTAGTTTAGGCCCCAGATTGAGGGTGAGCCTTGGGTATTAATGGCAAAGTTGTTCCATTGTGACTTGGAAACAACTTCTCTGTAAATCGGGGTAAGACTACGTACATCTGACTCTCCAGTCTCCCTAGATCCCGCAATGGCGGAAGTCTTTTTGTACTGGGTTGCCCTAGTTTAGGCGTCAGATTGCATCGATCCGACCTTGGTATTCTTCCAGTATGCAAATATATAAAGTGAAGCTTCTCTTGTAGTACAAGTCTCTCTCTCGGTCTGTCTGTCTAAAATAGTTATACACAATGTCCATGCTTTGTGTTAGACATATTGACATACACACCGCATGATTTCTAGCTTCCCCTCTTGACTTGGTTTTTTTTTTGTCCGGGTCAGCTTACGCACACCTCGACTAATCACCTAACCGGGCGACAATGTTCTAAGTATCAACCGTTATGTATCGTAACGGCCGATATATAACGGAAAATTGGGGTACCACTACGGTTGCGGATTGATACTTCGTTATAGGGAGGCATAACGGCCGTTACTGGCCGTTATGCCGATACAGACTGTATTTTCAGCCTTTCCTAGCAGACCCCTCCCATCAATAGACAACAGTTGGAATTTTAGCCCTTTTTCAGGCCCCTCCCATCAGTTAAATGCTATAATATGATGTACAAATACAATTTAGTCTTTTATTATGTTGTGTAATATATTTTTGTTAGATGTTATGTGCATCATCTTATTCTTTTTAGATTGTTCAGTACAATGGTTTTTCGTTTTTTTTTTTCATATCTTTATTGTGTTGTATATATAGTTAAATGCTATAATATCTATTAGAATGTGTTTATTAAGGGTTAAATGAGTAAAACAATTACAATTATTGAATTTTTGAGAATGTTCTGGTGATTTTAAAAAATTTAACGACCGTTACGGCTGATTCCCGTTACGGACAGGCGGATACTCCTGATATTGTTACACCACGACCATTACCGTTACGTAATCCGATACTGCAATTTAAAACCTTGCTGGACGATCTTAAGGGCGTACTCTCCCACATCAGCCTGGTGTATCCATGATTAAATTCAAGATTTAATTTCTGGAGTACTCTCCAGGAGAGTCGAACTCTGGTTGACAAGGAAAGGGGTACCTCCCCTTGCTAACTGGAGTAACACCTCTTGGGTTGATGTGGGAGTTTATGAATACACGAGAATAAGGGCTTGTGGAAGTGCTACATTCCAATTCTTATTTCACTTTGTCTTTGTATCCATCCAAAGCTTTCACATTACATGCTGATGCATGCTGATGCGGAACCCTAAGTGTTGTAAGCTTCATATTTTGTACAATGTGGTTCTTGCATCCGTCTTTTCTGATGGCATGGATATGGTGTTGATAAACCTTCTCCGGCGTGCTCTTCTCGTACCTCGTGTTTTTGTTATTCCATTCTTTTTGAGCTTATAGCTCTTAAGATTCTCACTGGAATGTGTTTCTTTCACAGTGATTGAAATTTGAAAGAATGGAAGTTTCTTCCGTCCCCCCCACAAGTCCAACAAATAACAATGCTGCTGAAACGGACTTAACCAAAACAATTCTATGTAGTCCAATAAACGAAAACCCCGAGAACCTTCCTGAAAGTGATGATAAGGTAACCAAAGAGGTGGATGCTGTAGAAAATGCAAATGGGAAGAATGAAGATGATGCGATTGATGAAGATGAAAAGATGGAAAATGCTTCTGAGAAAGGGAAGAAGGTAAGCGATGTGCCTGGAGAAGAGAGGAATGGAGATGTCAAATCGGGAGAAGAAAATGATGAGGAAAATCCTATGGATGAAGACAGTGATGGAGAAGATGCAGCAGCTGAAGAGACTGCTGAAGGCCAACCAAAAGAACACAATGACAGTGAAAAGGGAGATGAAGGAAAGAAGGGTAAGAAGACGAGGAGAAGTAGAAAGAAGAAAGGGAATGTTGCCAATAAGAAGTCTGGTAAAGACGAAGATAAACCCGAATCTTCTGGTAAGAAGACGACTGTGAAGAAGGCTTTGAAGAAGGCAGAGAGCATGGGGATGATTTTCATGTGCAGTTCAAAGACAAAGAAGGATTGTTACCGCCACAAGGTTCTTGGGCTGCCTGGAAGTAAGAGGGATGTAGTAGAGAAGATTTATAAAGGGATGCGACTCTTTTTGTTTGACGTCGATCTGAGGTTGATGTATGGGATTTACAAGGCTGCAGGACCTGGAGGTTACAACATTGATCCCAAAGCTTTCAAGTCACAGTTTCCTTCTCAGGTTTGTTCTTAAATCTCTAATATAACTCACATGCAGCAGTTCCTTTTTTCAGTAATGAATCAATACCTTGTGAATATTCCAGTAGGAAGACTTCAAGCGATTGATCTTAGCAACTTTATGATTCTGGGTTACTGTGATACCCTCCCAATGGACATACAGTTTGCTTTATGATAAAAAATCAGTGGCAATTATGGATGCAACAGTTTGGTTTTGGTTTTGTTTCACTAGAAACCCCAAAAAAATCGTTAGGCATATACCAAACCCAAAACCCTTGTCACAATGAACAAATGTTCCAACCATAATTAAAATAATAAAATGATAGATAATCGTCACAATACAAATCAAAGATGGATGGTAATTGGGAAGTCGGCAACGAATAAATGATGAAAATCATAACCCTATCACACACATATATAAGAGTTAAACTGTAAATAAATTAAAAATAGGATAATATATATAATAAAAATATATCTAAAATATCGGTTAGTTACTATCCCAAAATCAAAATTGCAACCACTTTGGTTTCCGATTACAAAACCAAAACCGTAACCAAAACCATTTAATTGGTTTCAAAACCGAGCTGTTCGGTTTGGTTTAGTTCAGTTATCCGTCTGTTCAGCTTGAATTGCCATCCCTAGAGGCAATTTGAATATTATGTTTGGAAGTGGTGGAAAGGGAAAATTCCAATTAAGGACACAGTGGAGGAATTCTTGATTTCCTGATTTTGTGCTCTCTCTCTCTCTTTTTTTTTCTTTGCATCACGTTGTGTTTGCATACTAAAGCTTAACCCAAAAAAAATGTGTTTGTATACTATATGTAAGAAGCAAAGTAGATCTACGGATGAGCTGTTTTCATGAGTTTGATTAATTTATGAATTCAAAGGATGAGATAGAAACTAGTATTAAGGGTTCGGTCCATGGTCGTCAAAGGCGCGTGCCTAGGCTCTAGGTGCACAAAGGCTCGCATCTTGTGTCTTGCTAGGCTTAGGTGATGCACATTCAATAAGGCACGTGCCTTGGGATTATAGGACAAGGCTCCAGAAAAGCGTACTTAATTGAAGTTGATCAATAAAATTGTATTTATTCTTATTATGCACAATTTGGGTAAGTTGATTTGAAGTGTTCCATGGTGAGGTGAGTGTGCTAGATCAAGTCACTGAAAATAAGGTTCTAAGTTCTTGTACATCTCGTAATTACAAAAGATTTAAACACACCTATTCAATGATAGAGGTTTTAAGACATTTGTATGACTAGATTTTGGTCTGTTTGATTTTTTTTTTTGCACTCGAAGGATGTTGTTTTAAAATCTTTGGATGGATTAGTCTCTTGGACTTTACGATTTTAATATTTAAAGTTTTTGCTTTTCTTATGTGGTTCAATAGATATATAATTGATTGTATTAGAATACTAAATGCTATATGATTAAGTAAATTAATATGTTTATTGCTAATAAATAATATCAACATATATATTTTACTTGTTTCATATAATGTGCACCCCACTTCACTCGGTCGCACACATAACCTTGTGCCTTGTGCTTACACACCAGAATGCTTGCCTTGCCGTGTATTACGGTCTGGCCATTTTGGCACGGAATGGCAGGCCATGATACCGCGCCTTGAGCACTATGATTTCACCGTATGGTTATTTGTTTGGATGTTTGTGTTTGTGTCCTTGTGTGCATATATGTTCCCTTAATCATTTGTGTTTTCAATGGAGACTAAAATGTTATGTGAGAACAAATCAAGATATTGTGTGTATGCATATGCATTCGTACGTGAGAGGGAAATGGGGAGGGGGAGAGGGAGAGGAGGGTGGTTTTCTTAAATTTTAATGGTTTATCTTATATATTAAGAGTGCGTTTATCTGGTTGGAAAAAAGGATGAATAGAAATGTAAAGAAGGAAAATAGGATGGCAAATGAAAAAAATGTGTTTTTGGTATGTGGAGGAAAAGTTGGAAGGAAAATACACAATTTCCTAAACAATTTCTTATCCTTTCGTCAATTTGGGAAGAAATGGAGAGAAAATGAGGGGAGTTCCTTAAAAGAACCCTAAAATTACAATAATGAAAAGAAAAGAATTCTTTTTTAATTGCGTGAGTCACAACTACAATATACACAATCTTAGATAATGAATTAAAAGAAAGTTGCATAAATCAGAGAGCTAATCTAGCCTGTAGCACAATAGGGTCATATTTCAACACTCCTCTTCAAGTTGGTTTATAAATTTTGAGAATTCCCAGCTTGTGCCGATAGGAAGTTAAATTGTTGAGATTGAAGACTCTTCATGAAGATATTTGCCACATGTTGTTTGGGTTGAATAAACGGAATACAAATATGCATTCATCTAGCTTCCCTTTGATAAAATGTAGATCGATTTCAATGTGCTTTGTCTTATCGTGCTGTATTGGATTATGGAAAATGCTAATAGTCGCCTTGCTATCTGAGTATAGCTTTATAGGCTTGTTGAACACAATCTTCAACTCACTCAGAAGTCATTTTATCCACAGAAGCTCATGTATCCCTTGTGCAACTACTCGGAACTCAGCTTCAACATTGTTTTCAATCAATCACATTTGCTTTTTACATCCCCAAGTCACTGTTATATTTCCTCATATTCTCTATACTTCTGGCCCAGTCTGCTTCAGTGACTGCTTCTACACATACATTCACTCTTCTTGAACAATAATCCCTTTCTAGGAAGTCCGTCTAAGATATTTGAGAATCTGCATTTAAGTGCTCCTCATGATGGGAGTGCATGAATTAACTCAACACTCATTGCAAAAAGACGAGTATGTGATAAGTAAATCAATTTCCCAACTAATTGTTGATATTGTCCCTCATCAACCTCAACATCGGCATTTACACTTAGTTTGCAATTTGCATCCTTGGTGTTTCAGCTGGTGTGCCCCTTAGTATACCGGTTTCATTGAGAAGATCTAAGATATATTTCCTTTGAGACACTGTTGAATCCTACATTCCTTATGTTACCTGATCTTGAGCTATGTATAAGTCTAGAGGCAATCCTCATCTTACAAGACGTCTTTTGAGAGTGAGTTAGGTCCATTGAATTACTACATGGCATCAGAGCAAGGGTCTTTTGTCTGATTTTGGGCATGTTGAATTTCATATCAATGTTGGGCCCCCTAATATCCATTTGAAGTGGTTTGTCAAAGTTTACCTTGTGCGTGAGGGGGCATGTTGAATCCCACATCGCTTGTGTTACTTGATCCTGAGCTATGTATATGTCTAGAGGGAGTCCTCCTCTTACAAGGCGTCTTTTGAGAATGAGTTAGGCCCATCGAATTTCTACAGACATCAAGATTTTTTCCTTATTTCTTGCCACCTCCATACCCAAGAAATAGATCCAAGATTTTTTATTTGAAATTATTTGGCCTAAAAAGTTCTTCAACAAGATCATCACAAGTTAATTGTATAACGAAAAGAAGAGAATTCTTATTTAATTGCATAAATCACACATACAATGGCTGCAATATATACAACCTGGGATAACGAATAAAAAGAAAGTTGCATAAAAGCATAGAGCTAATCTAGCCTCTAACATAGGAGAGATTTGAACAAGATAATTAGGAAATGAATATGGACATTTTCAATATACAGTTATACCCTTGGTGATAGAATTTTTAATTTATTTTCGTAACATATGAGGGTAAGTGAATATTTTTTTCCTCACCTTTTTCTTTTCTAATCAATAATGAAATCTTATATTCAGTACTGATGACCATGAGTTTTAGTTGAAATCATTTTTGGAGAGTAGGCCTTTTCCCTCTATTTCTTTTTTATCTGCTGCATCTTGGGTTATTTAATGGTGATCTATATAGCTGCCTGTTTATTATGATTTTTTTATTTTATCTTGAGTTAGGCACCGTTTGATAACCTTTTTTTTTTAAGACAAGAAGTATTTAATTTTAAAAGTAACGTACTTTAAAAAATCAAAAAAGAAAAAACTTGATTTTAAGTACTTTTTCAGACAAACAAAACATAGTTGCCTTTATTTTATTTTATTTTACAATTTTATACTATAATAGATAGATAGATAAAGTTCGATAGATTATGATCTCTTCGCTATTTTTTTTTTTCGCTATTTGCTTTTGCTTTCAAGTAAAAGTAATTTTTTTTGTGAAAATATCTATTTGGATTTTCAAAGATACTTAAAAAAAATATTACCAATCGGTCCCTTAGTTGACTAGAAAATAGGAGGTTTGGGTTTTTATTGCAAGTGAAAGCCGAGATTGCTTTGTGTAGGTTCGGTTTACTATTTTGGAGGATTGCTTGCCACTAGCGGAGGAGAAGTTCAAAAGGGTCATCAAAGGCAACTACTTCTCGAGAAACAAGTTCGATTGCCTACTCAACGCCGAACAGGTCCGTCTTTGGCTCCCTCTCTTTCCTTTATTATATATATGTGTGAATGTGTGCTAGTAATCATCTGTGTGCACTCCTCAAAATAATAATTAAGATCATGAATACAAGAGATGAAACTATCTCTTCAATTTAGTGGTTGATATTTACTCCATATCTCCTCTAATAGATCCCAGCCATTTTATTGATCGGTTAATACCACTTACACCCCCTCAACTATAGTGAAATTCCACGTACACCCCCCAAACTTTCAAAATTACCACGGCGACCCCTTGATGGAGATTTTTTTAGTGAATGGACCATTTTGTCCTTACTAAATCTGACATAAAAAAATAGAAAAATTCTCTTCAATAGAAAGATCATGAATACAAGAGATGAAACTATCTCTTCAATTTAGTGGTTGATATTTACTCCACATCTCCTCTAATAGATCCCAGCCATTTTATTGATTGGTTAATATCACTTACACCCCCTCAACTATAGTGAAATTCCACGTGCACCCCCCTAACTTTCAAAATTACCACGGCGACCCCTTGACGGAGCTTTTTTTAGTGAATGGACCATTTTGTCCTTACTAAATCTGACGTAAAAAAATAGAAAAATTATAAAAAAAACATAAGATGTGCAATTACCTAGTTGCCCTTAGCCCATTTTCCCTTTTTTTTTCCCCACACTTTTTCTTGTTTTTCTCTGGCTGCTCTCCTTCTTTGTTTCTTTGCACCACCGAGCACCACCACACCACCACACAACACCACTACGCAACTGCCTCCACCATCGCTATGTTCATCGCCGCCCCATTTCCCATCGCTGACCACTCTCCACTGTTGCCATTGTCACCATCTCCGGCCAGATCTCCCTCGATTTGGCCAGATCTCCATTGAATGCTCTCTCTTTCTCTCTCTACGTTGCTCTTGCGATTTCTCTGTGAAATCCACCTCGATTTGGTCGTGTTTTCCGGCGGTTTTGTTGTTCGTTTCTGTGGTGTTGATGTTCGTTTTGGTGATGTTTTTCCTCGGGGGTGGTGGTGTTTTTCGGCGGTGGTGTTGTTCGTTTTGGTGGTGTTGTTCGTTTTGGTGGTGTTTTGTGGCGGTGTTGATGTTCGTTTTGGTGGTGGTGTTCAACGGCGTTGTTCGTTTTGGTGGTGGTGTTCAATGGCGTCGTTCATTTTGGTGGTGTTTTTCGGCGGTGGTGGTGTTCGTTTCGGTGGTGTTTTTCGGCGGTGGTGGTGTTCGTTTTGGTGGTGTTTTTTGGCGGTGTTGATGTTCGTTTTGGTAATGTTTTTCGGTGGTGGTGGTGTTGGTGTTCGTTTCGGTGGTGTTTTTCGGCAGTGGTGATGTTCGTTTTGGTGGTGTTTTTTCTCGGTGGTGGTGTTTGGCAGTGTTGTTCGTTTTAGTGGTGTTTTTCCTCAGTGGTGGTGTTCGGCGGTGGTGTTTGTTTTGGTGGTGTTCGGCGGTGGTGTTCGTTTGGTAGTGTTTCTTGGCTGTGGTGGTGTTCGTTTTGATGATGTTTTTCGGCGGTGGTGGTGTTTGGCGATGGTGGTGGAGAAAATTCTCGGGCTTTAATTACAATAGGTACTCTGAATGTTTTATGAAATTTTATTTTGAACTATTATATTTTTTAATTCAAGGGTAGTATGGTTTTTTTACTTGGTCAACATGGTCAACAATTAAAAAGTTGACTTTCAAAGGGCATTTTCGGAATAAAAAATGATATGGTGGTTTAGGTGTCCTTTAACCAAATAGTTCAAGGGATGTCCTATGTAGTTTTGAAAGTTGAGAGGATTCTTGTGGTTTTGGTCAAAAGTTGAGGGGGTGTAAGTGGTATTAACTCTTTTATTGACAAAAAATAATGTATGGAGTGTATGCGATCTTGACTTATAATATATAATAGCGTACATCCTGTGCTCGAAGGCACGAGTGAAAAATATAACACAGATGGAAAAAAATAAACCTAAAAATGTATTTGAAATTTCTTTTGACGTAATTCAAAATTTCGTGAATTGTTATTTCATAATCCTAATATGAACATTCTAGAAAGCAAAAACTTAGATCAAGAATGAGGGAGTATTGTATCAAAATAATCATCACAAAATAAACAGGGAGTGGTAAAATCCGCAAAATTTGGAAAAATAGTTTTAAATTTTTAGCAAATCAAATTGTGAGTCGAAACGGGATTTTTCCATGATGGCTTGTGATGGTGTTAATAGAGGTTTGTGGTGCAGTGGTCGTCAGGTTTGAGAGAGCGGCGATTGACTGGGGATTGAGGGAGAAAGGGAATACAAGTTTTAATAGAGGCGGCTTCTATATTTAGGAATGGAGATAGAAGGGAATGGTCTTTATGCATTAACAGCCCATGTCATTTTCAGCAAAATCACGAAATGCTGTCATACAGAATCCTCCTAAAACACCCTTTTCTTTTGTAACTAAATACCAAATACTCTTTTAGCTTAAAACATAAAGACCTAAGTGAAACATCAAGAACACTACTTGTATAAATTGTAATAACGCTTCTCATTTATTTCTTTTTTTTCGTTTCACCTGAATAAAAAAAATTAAAGGTGGAGAAGAAGAATGAAAACCCTATTTGTGACTGCTCTGCAACTTGTGTCTTCGACTGTTGTTGTCACTCTCTCTCTGTCTCTTCACCCTAAGTAGTATTACTGACCACCGAACTCCAATCCCCTCACCACCACCAACCTGCAACTGTAATAAATATCGTCACCTGTATATCAGATTGGACTCACCCGCTACAGCTAGAGATGCAAACAAACCGAGCCATTCGTAAGCTACTTGAGCTCGACTCGATAATAGCTCATTTGAAACTCATTTATTTAATAAATGAACCACGTTCAAGCTTTTAATTAAGCTCGTTTATTAAAATAAAAATCATATCTTCGAGCCGAGCTCGTTAATGTTCGTGAACAACTCTAATAATATAAAATTAAAATATTTTATTATATTTTTAGTATGAAAAATAGTAAAATAGACTCTTTAACTTTTTTTAATAGTACAATCTTATATATCCAATCGTTCTAGAGGTTAATTTAATTAAATTTTAATTTTAGAAATACCGATTTAACCTATTTAATTACTATAATAGATTGATTCGTTTGTAAATTAAATATTTGAATTTTGTATGTAGAAACAATTATAAATTACTAATTTTATTAAAAAGATATATTAGTTATATAGTTCTGAAACATTAAAATTTAACTAATAAATAATTTTTTAAAAACAAGCTTGAAGACACTCGCAAACAGTTCGATTATTAGACGAACCAAGTTTGAACATAAGGTTTTAGCTTGAACATTTAATACTTAGCCCGACTCGCCTCTATTACAGCCCTAGCTATTTCCAACCCGCAATAACTCTGTTCATCAAACTCATCACTCGAGCTTCTTTGGTTCAGATTGAGCAACCCACCAACCGCGAAACAGCAACCCTTGTCACCACTACCTTCTTTGTCTTCGGAACTTGTGATGGAAAAAATCTAAAAAATGAGATATGTTGGGGCATGACTGTGAAGGTGATGGGGGACATGGGTTTGATACGGATGAAAGATAATGAAGATTAGAAAGAGGACCATAGTGGTTGCTGGGGTTGGGTAAAAGGAGGAAACTGATTGACTGAGTTTGACAATTTTGGTTTGTTAGAGAGTATAAAGATGAAAAAGAACGAGAAAAAGATAAAATTGTTAAAATAATTGAAAATAAGTGTACAATTATGTAAACAACTTTCTTTTCTTTATTTTTTATTTTTTAATTTCTTTACTTAAAATAATAAAGAAAAAAATTTGTCATTTCACTCTATTTTTTCTCTCCGCAAGGAGGTCTCTCGGTAGTTTAAAACTTTAACGCTGCGTTTGATATGCTGGAATGGAATAGAATAGAATAACAATAGAATTGGAATCACTGTGTTATAGGAATGGAATGGTTGTTACGATCACTATGTTTGGTGACAAAAGGGATTAAATGTGGTATTGGAATGATCATTCCCATTCCAATGTTTGGTTCGTGTTAGGAATAAATTATTATTTTTTAAATAGAGAATATTCAAATATCAAACATAAACCAAATGATCAACATCACCCTTTTTACTTCCCCAATCCCTGGATTAAGTAATAACACCTTTTAATTGAGATTGACTTATCCCATAATTTGTGGGATTAATGAATACCTAGGAATGGAAATGAAAACACTCCCATCTTCCAAGCATGGGAATGGAAATGAACATTCCTGAAATCATTCCATTCCTTGATTGAATCCCTCTTACCAAACGTCACCTAAATACGTGAAGGGATGTCATTGGTTGTTTTAAGATATGACGGGGTGTGTTAGTGAAATTAACCCGAAAAAGAAAACTCTCTAAGAAATGGAAAAAATTGAGATAGAAATAGATTTATTGTAATGACATGTTCTTTCCTTCAATATGTTTGGAAAATTAGTACCTACTTATTTTATTGTGTGTGTGTATATATATATATATATATATATGAGGTTGAACCTTGGGTACAATGGTAAGGTTATTCCATTGTGACCTGGAAGTTTTGAGTTTAAATCTTGCAAAATAACCTTTCTGTATATAGGGTAAGACTGCGTACGTCTGACTCTCTCCAGACCCTGCATTGGTGGGAGTCTTCGTGTACTGGGCTGCCCTTTTATATGTGTGTGTGTATGTGTATATATACACAATTTTCTTAATAATTGATTGCAAAGTACTTCCAAACATCAAAATAATTAGCTCTTGGCTAAAGTATTGGTTGCACCCACATTTTCTTCAATAGGTGAAGAACTTGTGTAAACTGTTCATAGCTTCAAGCAAAGGGCCGAAGTCTGCTGACAAGCCCAGAAGAAGCCGCAGAGACGAGGCCCGTCCATTTGTCGACCGAGACCGAACAAGGCCTTTGCGCTTGGACAACGAGAGACGCTCTACGCGGGGTAGGCCCCACTCGTACCGCGACCGCGAGCGTGAGAGGGATCGCCCCGTCATCTATGAGAGAGAGATTCTCTCTCCTTTGCCTCTCGCCCGACCTCCTCCGGGACCCGCTCCATACGCTTATGACCGGGCCGTCATTGTGGACCCATACAGGCGGGATCCGCCTCATGAGGCCTATAGACGGGACCCACCTCACGAGGCCTACAGACGGGACCTGCCTCATGAGGCCTACAGACGGGACCCGCCTTTGGAGCGTCATGATGTCCGGGTGCTCGATTCGGAACCGAGGTACCGTGACGAGATCGTAACCCGTGACCCGTATGTTCCGATCCGTGAACCGTATCCCGACACCGTTTATTATTCAGCACAACCACCCGAGTACTACCCTCCATCAGGGTTGAAGCCGGAATACCACCAATCTCTCCGGCCAGTGACCGACTATGGGCCTTCTTCTTCTTCAGCTCAAGTGCCACAGTACTATCAGCTCCGAACCGGATATCGATATTAAGGTAAAAAAAATTCTGGGTACCGTGTTGTTGGACTTTTGTCTGATGGTGGTTCCTTCTGTGGTTTCTTCGCTACTTTACTGTTTGTTATGTTTAGGGTTCGGTTAGTTTTTTTTTTTTTCCATGCCGGACTTAGAGCTGGGATTTGATCTCCTCTCTCTCTCTCTCAAGGAGGCAGACTTTTGGTTTTATGCCGCGAATTTTCACTTGGATATGTTCCTAATGATTGCAGGCTGCGCCCTCTAATTTGTATCTTACTAATCCTTTTTCCCCCCCCTTTTTATTTTTGGCTAAAATTGCACTTTGCACCCTTGATGTGTGAGTGTCATCCTAATGTGCTCCCTGATATTTTTGTTTTGAAATTTGATTTTTGCTTCTAATTGGTCTAAATCTGCACATGCCTCATCATCGCGGGAAAATTTAGGGGGGAAAAAAGCATCAGGTGTGATGCGATGGATGAAATGTGGTTTTATTGGATCAATTTGAAGTTGAATTTGAACTTTCGGGGGGTAAATTGCAAAAATTAGAACATCAGGGGCATTCTCTCTCTCTCTCTCTCTCTCTCTCTCTCTCTCTCAATATATATATTTATATATATACCTATGTGACATACTATTTGGAGAGATCATGGCTTGAAATTGAATTGCTTGGAAATAGGGACCTATAATTTGTGTGTTTAGGTCTCTAACAATGTAGTGAATGGGTGAATACTTAAATGCTCAAGTTATTTATGTGTAGTAATGGATATTCACAAGTTTATTTTGTGGGGCAAGTGTTTTTCCATTCACTTTGAAGGATGAATGAATGCATCTAAAAGTAAATAAATAAATAAAAAAAGAGATGATGGTTTGTTTTGTCACCCCCACATAAAGAGATGATTTTTTTAATTAATTATTATTAGGAATTTTTTATTGATCAAAAACACCGAATCGTGAAATTCTAAAAAGTTGTACAAAAAAAAGTGATTTTCTTATTTTTGTGTATTTCTTATTTTTGTGTAAAATTTAAAATTGTAAAATTTTGAAGGGTTTTAATGCAATGGAAAAATCAGTTTTGTCATTTTTATGAAAATTTGAAAACCGTGAAAATTTGAAAGGTTATAATTTATAAAAAAAATCGAGTTTCATATATGTAAAATTCAAAAATTTGAAATAAAAATCATGAAAATTCTACTATAGGAAAAAATGATTTTTTTTTTTAAAAAAAATTGAAATTGTGAAATGTTAAAAGGATAGTTCATCGGAAACAATAGATTTTACTATTTTTATGAAATTTTTAAAATCATGTAGTTTTGAAATGTTATATAATTCATAGAAAAACTAAATTGTTAAAAAAACAAAAAAAAAAAAAAAAAAAAAAGATTTTGCTACAAAATTGTAAAATTTTGAAAAATTATATCTCACCAATTTTATTTATTTTTAATTTCTCTTTCTATAAAAAATTCAAAATTGGTAATTTTAAAAGGCTACACTTCATTGAAAAAACATGATTTCGTGACTTTGACGAAAAAGTAAAATCGTGTAATTTTAACACACGAAATCTCCCGATTTCGATACTATTACAAAAAAGCAATATTTGATTGGTTAACCGAAGAAATTTATTCGAAATTCAAAATGTTGAAATTTTTGAAGGCAACACACTCAAAAAATCTTGATTTTTCTGCTTTATTAAAATGTTTCAAATTTGAAAATTTTGAAAGGTTAACATTCAGGAAATCCGCCAATTTCAATATCATTATAGGAGAAAATTATTTGGTTGATTAATAGAAGAAATTCATCAAAAATTAAAAAATTGTGTAATTTTCAAAAGCTATGCACACTGAAAAATTTCGATTTTGATATCCTTTAGTGATGCATGAAATCGTGAAATTTTAAAAGACTAATACTAGCGAAACTCCTTGATTTTGCTCTCATTATAACACAACATCATTTGATAGAGTAACGAAAGCAATTGATTCAGAATCTTAATTTTACTATTTTTTTTATAAACACTTGTAATCGTGAAATGTTCAAAAGAAAACACTCAAGAAATTCCCCAATTTCACTCTTATTACGACAAAATTTCATTTGATTGGGCTACAAAAGTAATTGATTCGAAAGTCAAAATCGAGAAATTTTCAACTATAATATCGCACCGAAAATTCCGATTTTGCTACTTTCTTAAAACACTCGAAGTCGTGAATTTTTAAAAGACTAACATTTACGAAACCCCCCGACTTTTATTTCATTACGAGAAAATATCATTTGATTGGATAATAAAAGAATTCATCCGAAACAAAAAATTGTGAAATTTTTAAAGGTTATAACACACTAATTTTTTTTATTTTGCTATTTTTTTTAAATACTCGAAATTGTTAAATTTTCAAAGGCAAACATTCATGAAACCCTCCATTTTAGTACCATTACGAGAAAACATCATTTGATCGAATAACAGATGAAATTCATTAAAAACTTAAAATCATGAAATTTTCAAAGGTTATAGCGCACTGAAAATTCCGATTTTCCTAAATTTTTCACACACTCAAAATTGTGAAATTTTAAAAGGTTAATACTAATGAAATCCCTCGATTTCAATACCATTATAAGAAAACATCATTTGATTAGGTGAAACAATCGATTCAAAACTTAAAATCATAATTTTTCAAAGGCACATTGAATTTTTTTGATTTCGTTAATTTTTTGAAATACTCAAAATCGTGAAATTTTGAAAGGTTAATACACATGAAACCCCCCGATTTTTATTTTTTAGGGAAAAATATCATTTGATTGCTAACAGAAGCAATTGATTCGAAACTCAAAATCGTGACATTTTCGAAGGTTATAACATATCAAAAAATCTTGATTTCGCTATTTTTTTAAACATTCGAAATTGTGAAAGGATAACACTTAAGAAAATCCCCCAATTTTGCTCCCATTATGACAAAACATTATTTGATAGGGTAACAAAAGCAATTGATTCGAAATTCAAAGTAGAGAAATTTTCAAAGGCTATATATATAAGGCACATCGAAAATTTCGATTTTGCTACTTTCTTGAAACATTTGAATTCGTGAAATTTTAAAAGGCTAATACTCACAATACTCACAAAACCCCCCGATTTTGATTCCATTACGAAAAAACATCATTTGATTGGGTAACAGAAGAAATTCATCCAAAATTTAAAATTTTGAAACTTTTAAAGGCTACAACACACCAAAAAATCTTGATTTTACTACATTTTTTAAAACGCGAAATCGTCAATTTTTCAAAGGCAAATATTCATGAAACCCCCCAGTTTCGGTACCATTACGAGAAAATATCATTTTATTGGATAACAGATGAAATTCATCTGAAACTCAAAATTGTGAAATTTTCATAGGTATAGCGCACCGAAAAATTCCAATTTCGCTAAATTTTTTAAAGACTCGAAATTGTGAAATTTTAAAAGGCTAACATTAATGAAACCCTCCAATTTCGATACCTTTACGAGAAATCATCATTTAATTGGATAACGAAAGCAATTGTTCTGGAACTCAAAATCATAAATTTTTAAAGGTTATACCGAAAATTTCTAATTTTGCGAATTTTTTGAAATACTTGAAATTATGAAATACTCTGCCCGATTTTGATGCTATTAAGAGAAAGTATCATTTGATTAGGTAACAAAAATAATTGATCTGAAACTAAAAATCGTGAAATTTTCGAAGGTTATAACACACCAAAAAATTCAATTCACTACTTCATTGAAACAATCAAGTTTTTTTGAAAAGATAACACTCAAGAAATCTCCCAAATTTGCTCCCATTATAAGAAAACATAATTTGATAGGGCAACATAAGTTTTTTTAATCAAAAACTCAAAATTGTGAAATTTTAAAATGTTATAGTACATTGAAAAATCCCGATTTCGCTACTGTTTTGAAATATTTGAAATCGTGAAATTTTAAAAGGTTAACACTCATGAATTCCCCTTATCTCGATACTATTATGAGAAAGCATAATTTGATTGGGTAGCAGAAGAAATTCATTCGAAACTCATAATCGTGGTCGAAATTTTTTGACTTCGCCACTTTTTTGAAATATTTAAAATCGTAAAATTTTGAAAGACAAACAATCACGAAACCCTCTGCTTTCGATATCATTATAAGAAAACATCATTTTGTTGGTTAACAGAAGAAATTCATTCGAAACACAAAATTTGAAAATTTTTAAATTTCATAACACCCTGAAAAATTCAAATTTCGTTATTTTTTAAAATACTTTAAATCTTAAAATTTTGAAAGGTTAATACTTGCAAAATCCCACATTTCAATCCCATTATGACAAAACAAGATTTTATTGGGTAACGGAAGCAATTGATCTAAAACTAAAAATTGTGAAATTTTACATGGCCTACAACACATCGAAAAATTTCGATTTCGTTACTTTTTTGAAATACTCAAAATCGTAAAATTTTGAAAGATTAACTCTCACAAAAACCCTTCAATTTTGCTCCAACTTTGACAAAACATCATTTAATAGGGTAATATAAACAATTGATCTGAAACTCTAAATCTTGAAGTTTTTAAAGGCTCACATTGAAAAATCTCGATTTTGCTATTTTTTTTAAACACTTGAAATCATGAAATTTTCAAATGCTGACATTCAAGAAACCTTCCGAATTTGATACTATTATGAGAAAACATTATTTGATTGGGTAACGGAAACAATTAATCCTAAGTTCAAAATCGTGAAATTTTATAAGGTTATAGCACACGAAACACCTACAGTTTCAATACCATTACGAAAAAGAATAATTTCATTGAGTAATAAATTTTTTTTTATCCAAAAGTCAAAATCGTGAAATTTTTAAAATTATAGCACAACAAAAAATCCCGATTTCGCTATTTTTTTTTAAATGGTCAAAATTTGTAAAATTTTGCCTTTTTTTTAATATTGCTTGTCCTAAAATTGACTCTATAATAATCATTAATAAAAAAAATCCAAAGGGGGTGACAAAATCTGTCAGTCAAACTTACTATTAAAGGTTCATCTTCCATGTCCCTGTCCATTTATTCTGTAGTTCAATTTAACTCTTTTTCAGACCCTCTCATAATTCACATAAAACTCTCTCTCTCTCTCTCTCTCTCTCTCTCTCTCTCTCTCTCTCTCTCTCTCTCTATATATATATATATATATATATATATATATATATATATATATATATATATATATGTATATTTATATATATGTATATGTACATTTATTTTTTGCACCCAAATGGGTGAACACATTGCATGATATGTATTGTGACCTATCAATTCAACACTGAACAAAATGAAGGGTTAATTATCTTTTACTCCCCTATATTTTAATTTTATTTTATTTAACTTTTTTTTTTTTTAAAAAAAAAATTAAACTTTACCTCTTCTACCCACAATAAATTAAAAAAAAAAATATATTATTTTTGTTTAAAGTAATGGAACATTTTTAAAAAAAATGGTAAAATTAAATATATCATATATCATATAAATTTTACATAAAATTGACAAAATTACCTTCATATTAATTTGTCTTGAATAAAAAAAGAAAACAAAAGTAGAAAGACGGAGAGTTAATTATTATTTAAATTAAATTAAAAAAAATAAAAGATAATTAAATTATTTTATTTTTATTTTTTGAATAAAATGCGAGTCTCCTTAGCCCATTGCGGAAGAGTGTGATCTGCATATTTTTAAAGTAGGAGGGTTAAAATGAAACAAGATTAGAGTAAAGGGGGATAAAAAGCAATTAACCCTAAAATGAATAAAGCTACCACATTCATAACTACCAAACAAACCCTTACCTGCAGCTGCCATATATATACCGAATCTCATTATTGAAGGAGCTCCAGAAAATAATAGATGCCTCTCTTTCATGTGATTCTCTCTGGTCAATATTATATCATCAATATCATATTAACTGATGTGCAAGTCGGGGATCGCTTTTCATAACTCTAATGACTTATATAGTAGTTTAGAAACTCTCATGTAATCGATGCGGAATACAAATCTATCTATTTATTTATATATATATGTCAATAGAGCATTCAATTATTAGATCTTTCTTTTTTTCCCAACTTGTTTCTCAAACCATAATTAATTAAAACTTGGATTTTGCTTGGTTTGAGGAAGAGAAAGAAAAGAGAAACGGTGAAAAACGGTCCAAACTCTGGAGACCAAACAGGTCCTGAAAATTATATCGGAGGCCCTAGGCTAAATTTGAAAATAGATTTTATATAATCATATATTTTTTATAAAAGGAAGAAAAAATTGTACCGCAACATTTTCTCCACAAATATTGATTTTTATTTTAAAACATATGAAAATTAATTATACTATATTTTATCATGATATTGCTAAGATTTTGTTTTTTTTTGGGGTACAGAAAATAAATTAAGAGGTCACCCATCCTAGTATTATATATATTCTCCCTCAACCATACTCAATTGCGGAATTTTGATGGAATCCGGTGCAGCAGTGCTTGTATGATGACGCCCATGTTACTAAGATTTTATGAAGATATATAATAAGATGAAACAGAAATGGATGTGAAATATATGGGTCTAAGATTTTGATAGAGACCACCATGCAACATGGTTGCCTCCTTTGGTAGTTGACAAAGATGATGATATGGAGATAGATTTTATTCTACCTTTGAATTTAAGAGCTTCACATGGAGGAAAGATCATAGATAAGGATGGAATGGAATTCTTGTTTTAATGCATCATAAAATAATAGTATTTGGGGTTTTTTTTTTTGGTTCCATTTTGAATGCTTCTCGTCATCCACATGCTTGTTCTTCATGTTATCCTCTCTCTCATGTTCTCCCCTCCCCCTCTCTCTCATTGATCACGTACTCTTCTTCTATTAGGTTCATTCCACATCGGACCACATCGGATGGAGAAGGAGTTGGTGGTTAAGTTATAAGTGTGAAAGAAAATCTCTCGTCTTAAACTATCTGTTGGGGTTGAGAGAGACTCAAGACTACCCTACACTGGTCATGATATTAGTGTAAGAGAAAATTTCACCTCATGAGTTAACTTTCGAGATTAAGAGAGGTTCACGAGCACCCCTACACTGATATCAAAGTACAAATTACAACAATTTTGTCCCAATAGTCACAAAGGGAGAGACTGTTCGAGAGTTAGCTAGCCGACTAAAAACCCAATATGTGAGGAGAAGATTGTTAAATTTATCCTATATCAGATATGGAAGGAGACTGATGGTCATTTATAAGTTGAGAACGACCCACAACCACCCCTAGGAATTCTTATTGCTCATGTTATCCTCTCTCTCTCTCTCTCTATGTGATATGATCCGCTTGAGGTCATCTCTTGAACAATTGAGCAATGAATACAACCCATGTGTTGTACTCTGTTTGGATACATAAACACGAAACTTCGTTTTAATATATATATATATATATGTGATCAATATTAAAGTCAAATGGGTAGAGAATTCCGTGATTAATTCGTACATAAGAGTACACCTAATTAATATTCATCTTCGAGAAACATGAGGGACCTAAACACAATAAAGAACAATTTGTGGGTCTAGGAATTTACACAAAGAGAAAATTACACTTTTGGCCCCTGAACTTAAGGGTCATTGTTTAAATAAACCCTAACATTTTACAAACGACATATTTTATTTTATTTTTCTTCTTGGTTTGACAGTAAGGTGTGTTCGGACCAGATTACGCACACTTCGACTAATCACGTCATCGGATGATCTTAAGAGTACACTCCTCACATTGGCCTGATGCATTCAAAATTAAATTCAAATTTTAATTTCTGGAGTACTCCCCGAAATAGTCGAACCCTAGTTGACAAATGACACATCTGATATCTCAAGTTCTGATTAAAATCTGTTCAAAATTGCATGGATTGAGACCGCTACATTAAGGGAATTTTCGTAATTTCACGTTTGCTCTCTCGTGAAGAGGTTGTTTTGAAAAAAAAAATGTTTTAAATTCGTTTTTGAAATATTTGATTTTTTTAAAAAAAATACAAATATAAAAATACAAAAAATGAATATTTTAAAATTTAAAAGGGTCAATAATCACTTCCAATCATATATTAATTCTCACTTTGATAATGACTTTGTATAGATTATAATTATATGATAATGAAACCCAAACAACTAATTAATATATAAATTTTAAATGACTTTTATTGAACAACCATGCACCAACTCCCTTCAATTAAGCCTCGATTGAAGTGCAAAGTAATCCAAATATATAAATACAAAGTGGACATATATATATATATAGCAAGTTCTTTTTCAAAAAATAAGAAAAAGAAAAAAAATGAAACCAATTATAAAATCATAGAGTTTAAACCCTAGAGTTTAAATACATTATATCATATTGATAGAGAAGTCAATGGTTCCATTTCGGTCCGATTTCATAAACAATCAAAACTAAAACTATTAGATATATACAAAATCAAAATCAAAACTAAAACCTCCGGTTTTCTTTAAACAATTTTAAAATCGAATCATTTAAGTTTATACAAAACTAAAACAAAAACCGCGAAACCGTTTAAGATTTTTAAAATTTATAAAAAATCAAAACCAAAATCAAAACCGCGAACTAGAAAACCAAATCAAGTGGAAATGAACTTTAAATGTAATACCTGTATTTGATTTCGGATGGATCTCGACGATGACGAGGTTTGGATTTGGTGGTAAGGTCTGAAGTGGTGAAGAAGTGAGAGAGAGAACAGAAAGATGAGACAAGTCTCGATCTGGTCAATTCCGATATAGTGAGATCTGGATTTGGTGGTAAGGTCTCAATTTGGTCAATTTCGATCCGAGAGAGAATGTAGATGAGAGAATGTAGATTATGGTGTGGTCGACTCCGATTTGAGAGAGAACGTAGGTTCCAATGTGGTGAGGCATCGATATGGTCGATTCCGATTCGAGAAAGAATGTAGATTAGAGAACGGAGAATGGAGAGTTGAGAGATGAGAGAGTATTCTTGATCTGGTGGCTGAAGGATATCATCATCCGCCGATATTCTCAACATCTCAATCTTCTTAAGCCCATAAAACAAATGCCCCATTGTCGGAGACGACTCTCAGCCTCGATCTGCTGGCTGCTTGGTGGTAAGGTCTAGATCTAGTAAACCGGTGGTGAGGAAGTGAGAGAGAGAGAACGAAGATGAGGGACAAAGAGAACGAGAGAGCAGAGACTGAGACTCTCGGTCTGCGAATCAAGAGATGAGAGAAGACAACCCTAGCATTGCCCTATAAATATATATATATATATATAAACTAGAGATTAAACTGTAAATAAATGAAAAATAAGATACATATATCATAAAAATATATCTAAAATATCGATTATATGGTTCGATTATGTGGTTCAGTTAGACGGTTCGTTTTCACGGTTACTATCACAAAACCAAAACAGTTTGGGTTGCTAATTTCAAAACCAAAATTGCGACCAAAACCATTTAGTCGGTTTCAAAATCGAACTGCTTGATTCGGTTTCGTTTGGTTACCCATTGATTCGGTTTTAATTGCCATCCCTACATATTAATAATGCTTGCGATACTGTTTATCATTTTGATCCGGTTATATGAGAGACTCCTTATAAGAAATATCCTTAAAACTTTAAAAGATAATAATTTTACATTTTTAGTTTTTGTTTTGTTTTATTTTGAATTTTCTACTCTCCATGTATATATTGTTTTCTTTTCTTTTTTGTTTCGTTATGTATTTTTTTTTTTTTGTATGGTAATTATTAAAAAAAGAAAAAGAAAAAAGTTAAAAGTTAGAAAACAAAAAGTAGAAAATAAAAACACAAATTTTGAAATAAAAAGAAAAATATTTTTTTTCCTTTTTTATTTAGTTTTTTTTTTTTTTTATTCTTTGCTTTTTATTTTTTAAATTTTTAATTTTATTTTTTTATAAACACTACCATACACAAAAAATAATAAGACAAATGAAATGAAAAATAAAGAAGAAGAATAAAAAATAAAAAATAATGAGAAAATAAAAATATTATTTCTAGAGTCAAAAAATAAAATTGTCAACAAAATGTTTTAATTTTTTTTTATATATTTGTCCAAATAATAATAATAAAGGGTGGTTGGAATTAAACTCTAAAATCAAAATGGAATATAGCACATTTGAACACCACCAACCCCTAATAATATTTTAATATTAATTATTCTTAAATATATCCAATTAATTCTTTGACTTTATATATTAATTAATATATCGACAATGATGGCAAATGAAAATGTCAGTCCGATTAGCAAAAAAATGTATCTCATTTTTTTGACAATCAGGTTTCGATTCTTGAAAAATGCTAGATAAGTAAAATCCTAAATGAATCAGGTCGATAGAGACGCTATTAAAATCATCCAGAGAGATGATTAATCGAAATACGCATAAAATTGATCAGGACGGAAAAACAAATAGAGACCCTAATAATTTTTGTACGGTCGTTACTTAATTTAAATAGCGTGAAGTTGAAGGAATGTCATGTGCCCTAACACTCATTATTTTTTCAAACAAAACAAATGGTTAAAAAAAAAAAAAAAATTATACAATTAGACCCCATGATTTTTTGTTTTTAAAAATTAACCCCAAATATTGTGGTACTTATTTTTAAGATTTTTGGTGAACAATCCACAAATTTAAATTTTTTACTCATATAGTATAAGCGTTAAAGTATTTTTTTTAAAAAAATTCAAAATTATTGTATTATATGAAAATCACTGTAATATTTTTATATAAAAATTACAATAACTTTTAGAAAAATTTGGTGAAAAGTCCTATTCCATAAAATCATCACTTGGCGGGGTCCTGTAACAATGATTTTTTAACACATGACATAATCTTTAGAAAGTAATTTTTTGAGTTTTGGGGCTTCTTAACAAGATTCCCAACGTGCAATTTTTGACAAAATTGTTTGACTAATAAAAAAAGTACTCTATCAAGTGAATTAAATAAATTATTAAATATAAAATTTGTGATGATCCCAAAAAAATTCTTATTTCTAAATCTTTAACCCACCCCATTGTCTTTCTAGAAATTACCACCTTCTTTCTTGGTTGCTAAAATTACCACCTTATCATGTCTCTTTGCAATGATTGATCCTATAAAATTCATAGGATAGGATTATGTAAATCCTTTGACTCAAAATGCACATTTC
This sequence comes from Eucommia ulmoides, assembly GCA_016647705.1. NCBI lineage: Eukaryota > Viridiplantae > Streptophyta > Magnoliopsida > Garryales > Eucommiaceae > Eucommia > Eucommia ulmoides. The sequence continues at coordinate 2,672,191 of CM028338.1, forward strand.
CCAAATAAACAAATAGTAAGAGTTTAATTCACAATTTTTTTGAGAACTACAAAATTATTATAATATATAAAATTTCCTATAGTTACAGTTATTTTTATATTATTTATTGTAGCGTGTGAGTTGTATAAATTAAAATTTTAACAAAATTATTATAATATATAAAATTTACTGTAATTACAGTAATTTTTATGTCATTTATTGTAGTGCGTGAGTTGTATAAAATAAATTTTTAATTTTGTGAACCATTTAAGGAAAAAAAAATCCTAAATTAATTAAGGCAATCAAATAAAAAGCACAAGAAAATAAGCAGGCACAACAAAGGAGAAAAGAACAAAATATTGGTTTAAAAAATGAAATATACTTTACTCCAATAATCTCCCAAAAGATTCATTCCAAAGATACGGTTTACATAGCCAAATCAAACACTTTTCATCTTCCATAAAACAATGATTAATAAAATGTTTTATTGGTGTCGAAAAATGGCGAGAAACCACCAATATAGTCCAAAAAGGCACGACACCTGCGAGATTATTACTGGCGTGGAGGACTAGAGAATCTAAAACTTTTGAGGCCTTGGAGGTGATCGCAATCCGACTTGAGGTCTTGGACTCGACCTGAGATCCTATTCAGACTCCGAAATGAATACTTTTCCGGACTCTGTTCTGATCTCCAAGCTGAGTTCCGCTCCTTCACTTCGAGCACCTGCACACAGATTCACCGGGGTTGTGCTAAGTGAAATCCCTTCGTCGTGAGAGTAAGTATTCGGGAAAAATGCTAAGAGTGTTCTAGTGTGAGTAGAGAGTGTGTGTACCTTTGGCCATTGGATGCCAGTGTATTTATAGGCGTTGGGCTCAATTAACGCCACGAAATTAGAGAGTTGAGCTCGAGTTAATTAACCTAATTCGTCTGACAGCCAATGAGCTAGCGGATTAAGGCTCTAAGCACCTGGACTGGGCTTTCGGGCCCACTTGTAAAAGTCCATGGGTCGACTCACTTGAAATAGAGAGTAATAGCTCATTTTTAGCCCCTCGAGATGATTAGGAAGTGGAGAGGGAGTCAAAATGACTTCGGAAACTTTGAAACGACCTTAAGAGACCCAAAATGTGTAGCATCCGAGCTGAGAGTACTCGGACTCGTCAACTCGGTATGACAATCTTCAGGGCGGACCGAAAGCGTCCCAACTTTGGAGAATCCGAGCTGAAAGTACTCGGACACCTCAGCTCAGCACAATGATCTTCAGTTCGGTCCAATGGTCTTCAAGGAAAATATGAGAGGTTCCGTGCTTGTAGAATCCGAGCTGAGAGTGCTCAGGCTGTCCAGCTCGGTATAATGATCTTCAGCTCGGTTCGAAGATCTTCAAGGAGAATACGAGAGGCTCAATTGAAAAGAATCCGAGCTGAGGGTACTCGGACCCCTCTTCTCGGACAAACCCCGGTGGCCTACCAGGCCATTTTTCCATACTTGTTGTGATATCTTTCACGTTGTGTATGTGACGAAATTCTCCCACATCAGGTTTAATTACACTTTGTACCCATTAAATTTGAGTTCAATCTTAATGTGTCTTCTAATAAAATTCAATTTTTGTTATGTAGCCCTTAAAATTTTTAATTTTGCATCTGATTGATCCAATCGACTCGTTTCAACCATTTTAAACAATGATAAATAAAAGGATAAATTACACTTTGCACCCATGAAGTTTGAGTTCTTAATGTGCTTTCCTAATATAATTTAATTTTTGTTATATACCCCCTTAAAGTTTTATTTTTTGCATCTAATTGATCCAATTGGCTCGTTTCAACTATTTTAATTTCAAGAGTAACAACATTTGCATCAAACATGTTGTTAAACAATGATTTAATGAAAGGATAAACAACATTTTGCACCCGTGAAGTTTGAGTTTAATCTTAATGCATCTCCCAATACAATTCAATTTTTTTTATGTACCCCTTAAAGTTTTAATTTTGCATCTGATTGAACCCATCAACTCATTTCAGTCATTTTAATTGCAAGAGGAACAACGCGTACATCACACATACTTATATTTTTTTTCTTTTTAATTGTTCTCTTAATTATGTCGTTAATTAAAATGACCAAAAGTGTCGGTTGGACCAATGGCCGGACTCTTTGTGCACTAACCTTTATTTTTTTTTCATAAAAAAAAATCTATTTATTTTAACTTGTTTCATTGACTTGAAGCAAAGGATAAATCATTCTCCATATTGATAATTAAAAAAATAAAGTTTTATTGATGGTATTGGTATTTTGAAATTAAAATTGGATAGTGGGTGCCTTTAAGATTGAAGTAAATAATGTGATGGAAATCATACTAGTACTAGATTTACAAACATATTTATTGTAATAAATAATTAAATTTTTGTATGCTAATAACTTGCTACTTACACATTAAGAGTGTGTCACTCATTGCAAAATCTAGTTTAATTGATTAAATTTTTATATTCAACATTTATAAAATTTCAGCACTTAATTTACGATGTTATTTTTGGTGTTATCAAACAAGCGCTATCTATTTTAGACTGATAATACTACGTAACGGATCAAGATCTTGATTTTTTTGACTTGCCTTATGCTCAATGATGGGAGACTAAAGTCTCCTTCAACTTCTGATTTTTTATTTTTTTTATTTTTACTCTTATATTTTTACAAAAATCAGTTAAAACTTTTAAAATTTTACATAAGTCTCTCCCGATTTATATAAATATTTTCCCCCTCAATCAATTTTCTAAAGCTTTGGTTACGTTGACGCAACATAAATCAAGTAAAGAAAAAAAAAGGAATATATACCCAATATTACAAGAATTAGCTTCTCTTCATTATGTTCATATTCAATAAAGAAACAAAATTAGAAGAAAAGCAATCTAAACTAAAGTAACACCTAAGTGACATTTTTACTCTAGTTTGAACTAATTACATTTTACACCCTTATAATATTTTTATAAGTACTTATCCCTGTATTTAAGACTAAAATACAACGGTTGCATTTTCTTTTAACGTTAACAATCAAATCTCAAAAAATCAAAATTAATAAATTATTTAATATTAATTAATATTTATATTCGGGGTCGAATCAGGCCAGAGTAGATACTATGCATTTGTCGTCTCTTTTTAATTCTCATGGGATTATACTGTGAATCACAGAGAATAAATACTTATGAAAATATTATAAATAATAAAGTGTAATTCGATCAAACCACTAGGGGTATAAATGTGGTATTATTCCATTTTTTTTTTTAAAGTGGTGGTGGTAAATTGGTAATTACAAAAAAGAAGAACGAGAAAGACCGCTCGCGCGCGTGGCTCGAGGTAAGCGTGTGGGAGGGAAGAGGGAAGGGTGGTGGACCCGCGGACCTCTACCGTTGATTACGGGGATTAAGTGGGTCCCACTCCCCGTTGCTTTGGATGCTTGTTCGGAATCGTACGGTCGTCGTGTCTTCAAGTTGGCTCTTCGCTGGCCTCTTCCCCCCCCCCCCCCCCTCTTGGCGCCTTCATCTTTAGGCGCCTTCATCTTTATTTTTTCCTTTTTTTTTAATTATTATTTTTTATGAAAAATTATGATAAAACATTATCCATAATTATCACCACAGTAAATATTTACTATTATTATTAAATATTACCGTCACAATAATAAAAAAACCCAGATAAATGCATATTTTGAATTTACAAAAAACAGGCAGAATTCTTCTGATCTTAAATACAGAAGGAGAAAGATATGTCAAATGAAATTTAATTTATAAATTCATAGTAAATTTCCGTAAATAATGTGCAATTTTTCTAGCATATTTTTGCAAAAAATATGCAATTTTGTATCAAAATTCTGTAAAAACTATGCAAATCTGCAACAAACTTCTAGAAATTTCAGATTTTTTTGTTTTTCTTTCAAAACAGAAAAAAACACAGATCTGGATTTTTTGAGATTTGAAACAGTGGGAGAGAGAGAGAGAGGCCACTTCTAGTGGCAACGGTTGTTCGACACAGTGGTGCTGGATGTCATCGCAATGGACAACAGGGTTCTTTGTGGCATATTTGGTGGTGGCAATCGACTTGGTGATGGCGTTGTGGTGGTGACGACGACTTTCATGGTGCCACACGAGAGAGAGAGAGAGAGAGAGAGATGGCTAGGGGTGGGGTTACTCAGATGGAGTAATTTTTATTTTGACGATTAGGGTTTGTGAAGAAAGAATAATTTATTGTACTGGTAAAATCATATATTAAAACTATTAGAAAATATTATCTGATATATAAAAATACTATATAAACTATTAAACGTCTAAAATTACCTTGACTTGAAATATTTTCGCCATGTCAATTCAATCCAAAAGTGTCACGCTCTATGTAATGCATTGATTCAGTATCTTTTGGACTGAGTTTACGTGACCTAAAATACTCGGAGGCGAGGAATATTTTGGACAAATTTATTAATAAATAAATAAAAAGCTGGATAAAATGTGCAACAGTTGAAGTGATCTGTGCTTTAATTTGGCCCCCACTTGATCCATTATTGGAGAAGAAATATAAAAGCCAAAATATATATAATATACAAATATAAATAGGAGAACGGTGCATGGGATTTATTTTAAATATTAATAATAATAATTAATTAAAAATATATGATAATAATCAAATAAAATTTTCATTTTAAAATTGAAAATTACATTTTGTGATTTTTTTAATTATTTTTTTTTTGAAAAAAATCTTAAAATTGAAAAATAAAATTGAGGAATAAAAAGACCGATTTTGAATTTTTTTTTTCATTTAAAATTTAAAACAATTTGAATTTAACTCTTTTTTTTTGTCTGAAGAATCATTTTTTTTAAATGGAAACTTATAGATTGTTTTTTGTACTTTTTTTTTTTTAAATTAAGATTAATTTGGAGAAAATGTTTCGTGCAAGTCACAAACATCTGTTAATAAATCAAAATTATTTTTCTAAATATATTTTTATTAGTGGTTCGGATTAATTTGAGACAAAAGAATAGTCGGGCTGGTCGGATGAGTTGATGAAATATTTGAAAAGAAAAATTATCGCCTGAAAATTTCGCACTATAAAACGGTTAAGTATAATTACATTTTGTACCCTTGGAATTATTATTTATTATTTTTTTTATAATTATAAATTCGAAAATAAAAAAATCCTGAACAGAGAGATACTAGGGATTTTACCGAAGTTGCCCGTTTTCGGCCCATCTCCTCCCTCCATAAGTATCCCCCCCTTCCTCAACCCTTCTCCCCACATTCCCTCTCTCTCTCTCTAGTTCTGTGTTTGTTTGATAGCTATGGAGAGAATGGCTGTCGCAGCTGTGGTCTGCATTGCCTCCCTTATCTCAATTCTGTCGCTAGCAGAAGCTAAAATCCCGGGGGTTTACTCCGGTGGACAATGGCAGAATGCTCACGCCACCTTCTATGGCGGCAGTGACGCCTCTGGCACAATGGGTACGCACCAATTTCGATTCTCTCACCTCCATTGTTGTAGCTACTTATATATTTCATACCCATTTAGATTCTACTGGAATTTCGCTGAGGAATTTGATTTGGGGTAGAAATGCAGAATGTATTTCCCCTAATTAGAACAATTTCTTCGCGATTTGAAGTATTTTTGGTGCGTTTTCTGCTCTGTTTTTCTGGGTTTTTCAGTTTTTGAAACGATTAGTGATACATTCTCTCTCTCTCTCTAGGTGGAGCTTGTGGGTATGGTAACCTGTACAGTCAGGGTTACGGCGTGAACACGGCGGCGCTGAGCACGGCGCTGTTCAACAATGGGTTGAGTTGCGGGTCTTGTTTCGAGATAAAGTGCGCCGACGACCCCAAATGGTGCCATCCCGGCAGTCCGTCGATCCTCGTCACGGCAACCAATTTCTGTCCGCCGAACTTCGCCCAGCCCAGCGACAACGGCGGATGGTGCAACCCTCCTCGACCCCACTTCGATCTCGCCATGCCCATGTTCCTCAAAATCGCCGAATACCGCGCCGGGATCGTCCCCGTCTCTTTCCGCCGGTACCTTTTTCTCCCATCATTTTCAATATTACTTTTTTACAACCTTATATTTTGATTTTATTATATTTTTGTCCTCTTCTATTTTTTTAAGTATAATTTAGCGCGTAAATTGTCTAAACAAAAATTTTAATTTCGTAAACGGTTTAAAAAACTCATTTGGCCTTTTTTGTCAAACTAAAATGAAAAATATTTTTTTATTTAATAATTAATTAAATTACTAATTTTTTTTCATAACCGTAAATTTTAATTACAATAATTTTTAAAAAATTTAATAATTATGTCAAAAATTCAAAATAATTATATGTCATAAAAATTAATGAAATTTTTTATATAAAAAAATTATAATCATTTTTATATAATACGGTAATTTTAGACTTTTAAAAAAATTATTGTAATATATAGACAGCCAAAACCCTAATTACGATATTTAAAAAATAAAATAATAATAAAAAAATAATTTGCAATCATATATATATATATATATATGTTTTTTAATATTTATATTTTAATTCTTATTGTTGAATCATAAAAGCTAAGTGTGAAACGGTTTGCAATCAACTAACTTCCTAAAATGGAATCAGTTGGTTGCACATGGTTAGTTGTGTTATGGTCAGACTCGTTAGGTCAGTAAAACGACACCGTCTCGGGAAACTATAGTGTGGATCGAAGTAAAACGACACCGTCACTTATTTCAAGCCACGTGGATGATTTTTTTTTTCGGGGGGTGTGACGGAAAATCAGGGCCGTTCGTTACTTTTAATCGCGAAAACAGGAATTCACTTTGTTTCACGCGCATGCGGTACATGAAACTCCAGGTGGTGGGTCCACGCGGTATTAGCCTTTTTTATTTTTTATATATATATTTTAAAAAATTTAATATTTTATTCTATTTAAATAATGATCTATTTTCACTTGATTACTATTTTTATTTTTTATTTTTATGCAATATTTTAAATACAAATTTAATATATAGTTAATATTAATTTGATAGATTTAATTTATTTGATACTAATAAAAATTATTAAAAACTTATTAAATATCTTAAGTAATTTTGTTTTAAGGACAATATACTCTTTTTTTCCTTTTATAATCTAGTTAAATATATTTTTTTCTCCAAGGAAAATTATAATTAAACCCATTTTTTAAAATTTATTTTCCATATGTAATATAATATTTAGGCCCCCGTTTGGTCCGTGTTTTTGTTCCCAAAATTTTGAGATTGATATGGGGAGTGTTGGTAACCAAATTTTTGTTCCCAAAATTATGAGAATAATTTAGAATTATTTTTTAAATTCTTTAAGAATTTGAGAAGTAAAAAATTATTGATTCCTATTCACTCTCACAAAATTACTCTACTGATCATCTCTACCGGCCACCACCACCTTACATTTAGGGAGAAAAAAATGTTGTAACCAAACGTATTTTTTATTTTTGTTCTCAGAAATTAAAAGAAATAATTTTAAGATAATTGTCGCTACTAAACATGTTTATTTCCGTAACAGAAACACAATTGTCATTCTGTTTCATTCTATTCGAATTTATTAGTAGGAAGAGAAACACTAACCATGGTAAATGTATTTTATAGGGTGCCTTGTAGAAAACAAGGGGGGATGAGATTCACCATCAACGGCTTCCGTTACTTCAACCTGGTCCTGATCACCAACGTCGCCGGCGCCGGAGATATCGTGAAGGTGAGTGTGAAGGGCAGCAATACCCAGTGGATGCCCATGAGCCGGAACTGGGGTCAAAATTGGCAATCCAATTCTGTTCTCGTCGGCCAGTCGCTCTCCTTCAGGGTCACCGGCAGCGACAGACGCACCTCCACCTCATGGAACCTCGTCCCGGCGAATTGGCAGTTTGGCCAGACGTTCGCCGGAAAAAATTTCAGGGTTTGAATATTTGTTTTTATTTTACTTTTTTACCCTTGTCGGTGCTTTCGTTGGTTACTTTTTGACTATTGTGGATAGTGGGGGCTTATTGGGGATTGTGAAAGTTTGGCGGGGAGTTTTCGGGTACTTTATTGACTTTTGGGAGGTGGGTTTTCATTTTCATGGCTGAGGCGGCTGCACAAAAACATGTAGCCCGCAGCTATATTCAAATGTTTTAAAGCCTAGTTTTTATTTGTGTTTGATGCATTTCTCTACTTAATATTAACATGTTATTGATTCAAAATAAAAAATTAAGAGGTGTTAGTCTGATCGTCAAGTGGAGGTATTTTTTTTTCTTGTCAACTAAGATTCGACTCTATAATAGAACATTTTAGTAATTAAATTTTGAATTTAATTCTAAATGCATCAGATCGATGTGAGGGAATACGTTCTTAAAATCGCCTAATGAGATGATTAGTTGAGATGCGCGTATATTTTACCAAAAATTTAAAAACAAAAATTGGAACAAAATGTTTTGTTCTTGAAATTCAACTAGAATTTAGTGGTGATAAAATATGCATTCATTGTTTTTGAGGTTTTTGCACTTTGCACCCCTAAAATTTTGGATAAATTGCACTTTAGCTATTGTATTTTTAATTTGAACACATTAACCTTAAAGTATTCAAATTATGTCAAATTAGTCTAAATTGATAATTCCATCAATTTTATGATGGAAATGAGCCACATGTCAAACGCAGAATCACTCACGTGGGTAAATTCCATCATAAAAAATAATGAAACGATTGACTTGATACGATTTGGATACTTCTGGATTTAGTGTGTTCAAATTGAAATGACATAGGCTAAAGTGGTTTCCTTTGAAACTTTAGGGGTGAAAAATGTAAAAAGCTCTTCTTTTTTTTCCCTTCTCACAAAATTGAGAATTGAAATGTATATAATAAACTAAGATAATTTTTGTTTTAATGTCTTTTGTTGGAATTGATTTGAGTGGAATGATGGATTAGACTGGATTATAAATAATAATAATAAAAAATCATCGAAAAATTTATGTTCAAATTTATAATTAAATTAAATTATATTTTATATTCCTTAAATTTTATATTTGTATTTTTGGTATTTTTTTTTTATTTACTATTCTTTTTACGCTTGCAAATTAGTAAATCACTATAGTGTCTTTAGAGTCGGGAAACCCCTAGCTAGATATATGAGAACTAAAAAAATATATTTTTGTTCAGTTTACAAATTTTTAGAATTTATGAAAAATAGAATAAATTTTTTTCTCAAATTTTTATTTGTGTTCCAATTTATCAAAAAATAAATATTGAAGTATAGGAGCAAAAAGAAGAGTAAAGAAATAACATTATACCTAGTTTTTGGTGGAGTAAATTTGTACTAAAAAATTGTTCTTAAAGTATACATTAAGGTGGCGTTTGGTTAGTGTTTCTGCTTTTCTTTTTCTAATTTGAATAAACTGGAATGGAAATTCCGTTTCCATTCTGAAATATTTCGAGAATAAAAACATATTTGGTAACAACTATTATTCTAAAATTATTTCTTTTAATTTATGAGAATAGAAATAGGAAACACGTTTAATCGCAACATAATTCTCCTTTTTTTTTGTCTGTAAATGTATGGTGACTGGCGAGATGGTGGTGGCAGCCGACGAAGTATTAGTGAGAATAATTTTGTGAGAGTAAACAAGAATCAATATTTTTTGTTTCTCAGAATTTTTAAGAAATTCAAGAATTACTCTTAAAATTTTAATTACAAAACAAACACATTTCTATACATTAATCTCACAATTTAGAGAGCAAAAACAAAAATCAAGAAACAAAAACAATAACGGGACCTAAGTTGCCAATGACATTTTTTTCCTATAAAATCCAATGAAACTAATGTCAAACCGAACTGGTTCACGAGGTTTTCGCGTCTTCCCAAGTCTTTCATGGGGTAGGACAAAAAATCTAGGATTCTTTGTGGGTGGGGGAAAGGTACAGAGAAGAACATTGGATACCTTTGTTGTGTCTTTTTCCTTCTCTTCCTCATCTATGACATGTGGATATGTGTTTTCCCTTCCTTCACCCATCAAATTATTTTCATCATGTTTTTATGTAGTTAGTTAATATTAACTATGATGCTTAAATATAAAAGGTGATAGTCCGATTAGCAAGAGAAGATATCTCATTTTTCTTGTCAACCAGGATTTGACTATCTAGAAGGGCTCTACTCCGAGAATTAAATTATGAATTTAATTCTACATGCATCACGTCGATGTGGGAAAGTGCGTCCTTAGAATTGTCCGGTAAGGTGATTAGTTGAGGTGTGCATAAATTGGTTCGGACACATCTTACTGTAAAACAAAAATTACTGTCAGAATCCCACAGCTAGTTGCCAAACCTCTGACGTCAATTGCCAAATTACGACCGTCCACTGCCAATTGTCAAATTACGACCCAAGCCACCAGACTTATAGTCACCCATGGTTGGCCAGTTGGGTAAACCTCCAGTTGCTGATTGTCAAATTGCCACCAACCATTACCATCTACTACCATATCAAATACAAAGTTCATATCGAGTCAATATTAAGTTGTTAGATTTAATTTAATTAATGTTTTAATTGAACGATTAAAAATTAAAGAAAAAAATTTGATTATTTTCAAAGACAATAATCAATTTTAAAGTGATATTTTTTTGCTTTTGGCATGAACATTGTCCATGACCAAATACTAGCAAATTACTTGTGATAGATAAATAAATAGATATAAAAATGGGCTGATTCAACTTTGCCCCCTATCATTAATGGTCAAATTTCATAGATTAAAAATTAATAAATTATTTAATATTAATTGATATTTATACTCGAGGTCGAATTAGATAATATCCGTTTGCCCTTTCTTTTCTTCCCTTTCTTTTATTCTCCGAGTCAGATCGGATTGAGTGTAAAGACAAATTTGTTATTTTGCGAAAAACTATTAATTATTCAACCGTTGTTTTTTAGTTCAAACTACAGAGAATAAATTCCAAAGAAAATACCACAGTCTAAAGTGAAATTCGATCAGCTAATGGGGTTATACTCATTAATCTCTTCAATGCAGTGGTTACTGTTGTGTGGGCTTCACTGTCTAAAATCAAAATCATTCTTTAGTTCAGTTTTTCATTGTTTTCATATCATTTCCTGAAAAAAAAAAAAAAAAAAAAAAATTTAATGGCCAAATTTGTAAACCGCTATTCACCCAACTCACTTGATACAGTAATTTTTTTTTAAAGTTCAATAATACTGTTAAAAGTCCAAAGTCACTACAATACATGAAAGTGTTGGGTTTATCCCATATCGAATGTGGAAGAGATAGGTGGTCAGGTTATAAGTGTGAGAGAAAATCTCACCTCACGGCCTAGTTTTTGGGGTTGAGAGAAGTCCAAGATCACCCTACATTGGTATCAGAGCCTAATTTACAACAATTCTGACCCAATAGTCACAAAGAGAGAGACTAGTTGAGAATTAACGGACCAGAGACCAAATGTATGAGGGGGACATTGTTGGGTTTATCCCACATTAGACGTAGAAGGGACTGATGATCAGATTATAAGTGTAAAAGAAAACCTTAACTCACGAGCTAACTTCTGGGACCACTCTAAAGAAAGCAACTGCAATTTTTTACATGGAAAATTTACAGTGACTTTCATTTGATAGAGTAACTTTGGACTCATTATTGTAGAATGTGGATTGCATAGGCAAAAAAATCAAGTTTGTAAACTGTTAACTAAGAACCTCTTTTTTTTAGGTTGAATTGCTTTTATCCCGTTGTACTTTGGTCTTGTTTTCATTATAACTCCTCTACTTTAAAAATCTACATATCACCATTAAACCTAAAACTTTTTTTTTTTTTTTTCTTAACAATAATTTAAACTTTTCTCCTAAGGTTTATTGGAGTGATGAAATGACCAAAATAATCTCATTAGAAGGTCATTGTGCTAAACAGTCTATTTTCCATTCAGAATTATTAATTGAAATAAATGTGAAACTTAAGAGACCGAATGTATAATTTGACAGATGTCAAGGTCCACACACAGGCAACCGCCAAAAATATAATTTTCCCTGTTGAAAATTCATACCTTTTGATGATTACCAGTTTCATAAAGGGGTGCCATCTTGGATCCTTGAGCTGCTCCTCCCACACAGACAAGATTTCAGCAAATTTCAGTTGTACCATGGCTTCTGAACATAATCGCCTGGCTGCATCCTTAAACGCCTTACCCTGGAGTTCTCCCATTCTCTTTATACCAATAAGAGCGCGAGAAGAAGTTGAGATTATACATTCCTAGGGGCAAAAAAGGAAAAGAAAAAGTTTTTTCTTTAATCAATGCAAAAAAAATAAAAAAATAAAATTGCATAATATTTTTTAATTTTGGTTCACGAAGGGTAATATAGTAAAAAACACAGGCATTTTAACCAGCCCGACAGGGTGTAAGCCCCGAAAATGGGGGTTAAGCAGTATTTAAGAAAAATGATATGTTACCCTCTTGTGATTTGACCGACTTGCACTTTATCCCACTCCAGCGCTTGCTTTAATAAATTTGACGGTTAACGCCCAACAAGTCTTACAATTATACACTTGCACTTTAATAAAAAAAGTAACTGTTGCATTTTAATTTGAGCCACAGGAGAATTAAATGCTTACAAATTAGCTCTTCTCAATCGATTTTTTAGATATAAACACATATATACTTACATCAATGAACACCTTTCTAGCTTCCTGCAGCACATCATTGCTTTGGCGTTCCATAATGACAAGAGCCTCACCTCATTCATGTTCGAGTTCTTCTTCGTTCTCCGGTTTCTGTTAAATGTCACATGCCATTCCCTTCGCATCGTCGTCGGCATCTCCCATGTGTTTCATCACCGTTAGAGCGCCTTTCATGCGTTCTATTTCCAACTCCAGCGCTTGTTTTGCGTCAAGTTTCTTCTCAAGTTCTATGATTCTACGGTGCAACTTCTCTTTCTCTTTCTACAAAACTCGTGAATAGGTTGATCTGAGCCATGATTTTTTCAGCGGGGCAAAAAAAAAAAGGTATTGTTTGGTAATGCGTTTATTAAACATAATACTTGAAATCGGGTATTACTTGATTTTGAGAGAGATGCAAGGGTAAAATTGTGAATTGCGAGTTATTTTTTGACAGATATTTAACCTTTTGGAGTTCACCGTCAAATTTAATGGGAAAATAGATAGTTGTATTTTTTGCAAAATCACGATAGGACAAAGTAGGGACCAAAATACCACAGAGGGATAAAGTGCAAATCGGTCAAACCACAAGGGTAAAAAATATCATGGGTTAATTACACTTTGTACCCCTATGGTTAGACCGATTGCTCTTTATACCCTTGTATTAGACTTACATCCCATGTGCTTCAGACTTAAGTGCAAGGGTTAAATATTTAACAAAATTAAGGGTAAGAGAAAATGTGATCTAAGTGGTGACGAAAATAACACTGAGAATGTAAAGTGCAATCTGCCCCAATCTGCCCCAACCACAGGGATACGAAGTATAACTAACCCTAAGAATAACACATATACAATGACTCATATTAAACATATCATGGTAAATTAACAATGAATGAGTTGAAATTGCGAGATAATAATAATAATAATAATTAAAAAAAAGGAAGATTATAATAAAAATTAAAACCATTCATGACTTTTTTAGTGAGGTAAGAGAGTATACGATCGAAACCTATATGAAAATATATGGTTCATAGAGAAAACAAATTTTTAAAAAGACAATCATCAAACACCTTTCAAATATAAGGGTTGAAAGTAAAATTTTTTCAAAGGAAAAAATTAGGATGGCGTTTGGTTAGTGTTTCTGCTTTTCTGTATCAACTTCCAATGAACTGGGATGAGAATTTTGTTTCCAATTTGAAGTATTTGGGGGAAAAAAACATATTTGGTAACGACCATTATCTTGAAGTTGTTTCTTTTAATTTATGAGAACAGAAAAAGACGCATGTTTAGTTGCATCATTTTTTTTTCTTTAAATATATCGTGGCCAACGTCGTGGTGATGGCCGGCGGGATGGTGTGGCCGGTGGGTGGTGGAGGTGGCCGGCAAGTGGCGGCGGCCAACAGGGATGATGGTGGACGACAAGGTGGTAGTGAGAATAATTTTGTGGGAGTGAATAATAATGTGTTTACCAAATGCGTTTCTATACATTAATCCCAAAATTTTGAAAGTGGGAACATAAATCAGGGAACGAATACAGTAACCAAAGGGGGCCTGGGGTTTTAGTGTTTACATACCTTTTGATCTTCCGCAAGCATTAAGACCTTTTCAACAGCCTTCCATGGTTGCTCTCTCATTCTAAAAGAACAAAAATTAAAGCAGTTTAAGCCAATGAAGAGCCAAAATTAAAATAAATAAAACCTAAATATGTGATAAAAGCACAATATATTAGGAAAACAATGCAAATATGTCTCTATATTTGGTCCTTTTTCAAAATTAGAGGTTTTTACACTTTGCACCCTTAAAGTTTTGGGAAATTCCACTTTAGTCTCTGCACTTTCAATTTGAACATATTAAATGCTGTAGTATTCAAATCGTGTCAGGTTTGTCTAAATTGGTAATTCTGTCATTTTTTATGACGGAAATCAACCATGTGTCAAGCATGAAATCATTCACGTGAGTAAATTACGTCACAAAAAATAATAGAAAGACTGACTTGATACAATTTGGATACTTCAGGCCCGTTTAATGTATTCAAATTTAAAGTTTATGGGCTAAAGTAGAATTTTTCAGAAACTTTAGGGGTGCAAAGTGAAAAAATCTCTCAAAATTATAAGCAAGTATTTAAAAAAATAAAATTAAAGTGCAACAATTAAATAATTAACGAAAATGCAAATCTTTCCTTGTGTTAACCCCGACCTAACTGGGGTATAAAGAGAAAAAAAAAGAAAAAAGAAAAAGCAAATGGATATTATGCGATCTAGCAGTGTAAACATAATTGCAGTGTAAATGTCAATTAAAATTAAATGATTTATTAATTTTAACTTTTAAGGTTCGACAGTTGATTTTAACAGAAAATGTAACAGTTGCACTATAATTCATACCACAGGGGATAAAGTGCTTACCGAAATAATACATAGAGTAAACTGTAATTTAATGAATTAAAAAATAGGATTCTGTCTAAAGTAAAATTTAAAGTAAGTTTAACAATAAATTAAAATGTCTAATTAGGATTTTTTTTAAGCGTGTCTAGTTAAGAGTTTCGAACAATTATCCCTTACGCTACGTTTGGTATGCTGAAATGGAATAGAATAAGTGTGGTATTGGAATGAATATGGTATTGGAATGGAATGACCATTACCATTCCTATATTTGGTGACAAACAAGATTAAACATGATATTAGAATGATTATTACCATTCCTTCGTTTGGTTACAAAATACATTAAACATGGTATTGGACTGACCTATAAATAAAAATAAAATAATATTATTAAATATTCGAAAATTGAGACACTAAACAAATGTCACCTAGGTTATCTTTTAACCCGACAAATTAAAGGGCTTGGAAGTACTTTCGTGTTTCTGTTTCCCTTATTTTTGTTCCCAAAAAAACTTATAACTGAAAAAAAAAAAAAAAAAATGATTTGCTTATGTTCTGATTCCAGAATTTTGTTATAAAAATCTAAGAACAAAACATAACAAATTATCCCTTATTTTACTGATTCTGTTTCAATCATTTTGTTTAGTGTTTCTGTTCTCATAAAATTGGGAATACAAATAAACATATGGGAGAAAAGTTGTTTATTCCGAGTTTTATATTTATATTCCAGGTTTTCTTGGAACAAAAACATAAATATGGGAACAAAAACAAAAACAGAAATATGTTCCCATATTTTTGTTTTTGTTTTTGTTCTCATATTTTTGTTTTTGTTCCCATATTTCTGTTTTTGTTTTGTTCCCATATTTCTGTCTTTGTTCCCAAATTTCTGTTTTTGTTCCTAGATTTCTGTTTTTGTTCCCATATTTTTGTTTCCGTTCCATGTTTCCTGAGAACAGAAACATGAAAGTAACACCACTATATTTTTATTTCTGTTCCTAGAATTTTATTTTCTGTTGTGAAAAATATGGAAACAGAAATATAGTCTCATCTTCTTACATAATACTTCATTTCATTTGGGATTGATTAATCTTATGAGTCGTGGGATTAGTAATTACTTGGGAATGAGAATGAAAACCAATCCCACCAACCAAACGTAGGAATGAAATAGTCATTCCTAATTTCATTCCAATCCCAAGATGAATCTCATGTACCAAATGTGACCTTACAGTATCATTTGCTTCTCGAGATAGAGTTTCCTATTCTCGTTTTCGTAGTGGGCCTCACGGTTCTTCGATTCTTCCTCCTTCCCTCAAGTTCTTTCTTACGCGCTTCCAATTGCCGTCTAGTCTTTGCATGATTATTGAATTTTTTTCTCCAATAGTCTGCGTGAATTCCACTCCATGTTTCTTATCTCTAACACAAAATAAAAAACACGGAAAAAAAAAAAAAAAAAAAAAAGGGAAATGGGAAGAAATTTGATAACAAAATCAACAGCAGATTTAGGAAATTGATTCAGAGGCATAAATCAAAATAATTGTCTTTTAACTCTTCTATTTTAATGTTGTATCATTTTTTTTTTCTACTTTAAAATCATATACTTTATCCCTTTCTACTTATAATAAAGGATTAATTATACTTTGTCCCATGTAATTTAACCGGATTGCACTTTATATCTCTGTAGTATTTTTATCGGCAACAATCTCCCCGTGCCTTAGATTTAAGTGCAAAATCATCAGAATTTCACAAAATGAAAAATTTATCGTTATATCCGATCCGACCCGGAAAATAAAGGAAGTAGAAAAAATAAAGTGTAAAATGATATTATTTGACTTGACTCAACCCGACTTGGGAGTAAAAATGTCACTTAATATTCAATGATTTATTAATTTATACTTTTTTAGGTTTGGCGATTAATTTTAATAGAAAATATAACCGTTGCCATTTATTCTGAACCATGTGAGTGTTAAATGCTTACAAAAATACTATATGAATATAAAGTATAATTATGTCAAATCATAGGGATAAAATATCATTAATCTAATAGTAATAAAAAATCTATCTTTTTTTTTTTTTTTATTTTAAGTTAACGAAATATGTTAAAAAGAGTGAAATTAAGGCGTCGTTTGATAACCACTCACATCTAAAAAATTCTCATTCCATTCCCAGATTTTTTTTGGGTATAGCGTTTGGTAACCACTCCCATTTTTTTGTTTTCATTCCCATCTCATTATAAAATAAGAATTGTGCCTATTTTTTCTTAAGATTTGAGAAACAAAAAAAAATTGTTTCTAAAAATTCTCATCCCAATTCCAAAAATTAAAGAGGGCCACCGCCGACGTCTGCCACCTCCGACAACCGTCGCCGGTCACCTCCGGCATCGCCGGCCGGCCACCGCTAGCCACCGCGCCTTCGTCCGGCGGCGGTGGCCAAACAAAAAAAAATATGTTCCCAAAACAAAACAAAAAAAATCTTGATTTTAGAATAAAATCGTTAACAAACGCGATTCTATTCCTAAAACAAAAAAAAAATATCATTACCAAACGCGATTCTACTCCCAAAAAAGAAATATAATTCTCATTCCATCCCATCTTATTTCTATCCCACTGCATGGGATGAGAACAAAAATGGTTACCAAATGGGCCCTAAGTATTCCATCTAAATTTTACATAAAATTGACAAAATTATACTTTATTTTAATTTTAATTTTATTTTGTCGTTCATAAGAAAAATAGAAAAAGAGAGAAAATATTAGTTTTTCGTAAAGACCATTAAAATAAAGAATTTAAATTTAAAAGAAAATTAACTCATTTTTATATATATTTATTTTGAATAAAATGTATAGCTTCCTCCTTTTAATCTATATCATAAAGAGATTACGTGTAGATTTTTAAAGTAAAGATACAAAATTAAAATAAGACCGAAATATAGGAGTGTAAAAGACAATTTTAAAGTAGAGATATTAAAATAAAATAAGACCGAAATATAAAAATGTAAAAGACAATTAACCGACAGTCATACCTTATCTTTTTTCTTTTTTGGTATGATACGAGTGTCTCTTACTCACATAGAATAAACTATTATCTCGTTCAGGGTATGTGGCGACGGTCATATCTTGGTCGTGCGCTCTAATCATTTCATCTTTCTCGATAATCGCCCGATCTAACGAAACCGTCATTTCATTGAATTTGCTCTCGATTTCCCTCAATTTCATCGTCTTCACCTCCAACAAAGCCTAAAAATTCAACTCCAGATTCTCGTTCTTAATCCTCTCTTCATCCTCCACATCGCCGATCTTCCGAGGATGATCGCCGACAGCACCTTTACAGCAATAATCGTCGCCGCGCGCAATCCAGCCATACAATCCATCTCTTTTGTGTTTCGACGATGATAATCAGTTTTTCCCCCTGCGATTAACGCCGTAGCGTTTTTCGAATTCCATGGCGTTGATGAATCCTGACGAGTCTTTCTCGAATTCGACTACGGCGTACCATGAACGGCCGCCGTGTTTCCATAAGGAGGTGAGAATCACTGGATTGAACGCCGAACGAAGAGCTCGTTCGAAGGGATTTGGGTTTCTCCATGAATATCCTCTGTGAGGTTTGACGATAAGTGAGAGAAAAGACCGTCGACTGTTCAATTCAACCACTTTTTAAGGGCATGGATTAAAATGAGGAATAATTGGTGCCTAATTTTAAAAAAGTTCGATTATGACTTAAGTCATGTACTGGTATGGTAGAGATTGTAAAAAGAATTTTAATGAATAAATTCGTATTATAGTTACAATTTAATAATCATTATATATTGTATATATTTATGTATTTTTTGTTACATATATTTATGTAATATTAGTTATATGTTACAAATTATATGTATTTATTTAATATTTGTAATATTTAACAAATATGATACACATAAATTAATTTAATATTAATTACATGTATTTGTGTACATTTAGTTAGTTGTTACATCTAATAAATTTTTACACACAAATTAATTACATGTTACAAAATACAGTAATATTTGTTACATCTAACAAAAATTTATACACAAAATAGTTACATATAATTACGCGTATTGGGTTTTTGCCTTTTTTATATAGACAGGATTAAAGCACAAGTTGCTTCCGCCTCTAGAGTTTTTTCAAAATTAAGGGTGAAATGAGGGATTTGTCACCGAAAGCCCCTTAAAATTAAAGAATTAATTTGAAAATAATAATAATAATTTTTTTAAATAACAGTAAATAATTTTTTAATTTAAGAAAATGATAATTAATTGAAAAAATTGGACCCGGAATGATTTAAAGAATGATTTTGTAATTTTTTATTTTTATTTTTTTTAAGTTACAAATTCATTACCCAAACTAGCACTTTACCCAGTGATTTAACCGAAGGGCGTTTTATGCATCTATTGTGTTTTCATCATCGTTTATTTTTTATGTGATTCAGATAAGTGAAATGGTTATATATATTTTTTTTAAAATTAACCGGCAAAATTTCAAAAAATAAAAATTAATAAATATTTAATATTAATTAATATTTATGCGTCCAGGTCATTTGGGTTTGGACGAATAATAATTGCTTGCCCTTTGTTTTTGTCTCTTTTTTAGTAAGAGAATAAAACGACAGTGAATGTCAATTAATCAATAGATATCGGTGGCGGTATTTGTCAGAGAAAAAGGGTGAGAGAAAAAAATAAAAAGGAATAAAATTGTAACAAATAAAAAAAAAAACATAAAAAAAAATAAAAAAATATATGTTTTTGATGAAAGTATTTTTGGGCATCTCTGAGTCAGTACTTGGGATTCGGCTGCGTGTCAACCCTCGCAATGACAGAGATGAATTCTAGAATCTATAACGCTACGCTGGAGCATACACCGACTACGGCTCTTCCCTGGAATCTCATTTGCACCCAGGGAGGAGCGAGGAGCCCCGCAGGGACGTGCCGCTTTGAACTCAGTGCCGTGCCATCAGCAATCAGTTTCAGGGACTGAGCCGTTTATCTCGACCGGCTCCCCTTTTCACCTTATTTCTTCTCCAGGACTACACGGATCTCCGCTCTTCTCCACTAGCTCATTGCCGCAGGCTTGACAAAGGTCCGCGGGTTTTGCCAAATGGGCCCAAAAGTCCAAGTCCAACGATTATCTCCTAAACGCCCTAGATTATCGACTAAATACAGGGTTCGATAAATTAATCGTGTTTAGGCCCGACTAATCATCTCCAACGCCTATATATATCGGGAGCTATGTAAGCCCGAGGGATGCTTTAATGACTTACATTATATGCGAGTTCATTTGTTTGCTTACTATATTCTGTACATCTTCTCTCTGAGCACTAATTACCACGCCGGAGGGGCTTTACCGGGACAAACTCCGGTCTGAGCCTTCTGCGGGTACACTCCCTGAGGAGCAGGACTTTGGACATAGTAGGTCAGTCCTCCCAGGACCCAGCACAACTCACGCGAGGATTTTTCAACCGACAACTCCACCTCAACAAGAGGACCCACCTGCCATCCGACTGGACCATACTCGAGGTGTGTACCAGTTTTATGCACCAACAGTTTGGCGCCGTCTGTGGGAACCGAGCAAAAAGCCTTCCCCTGATCAGTGCTCTCTGCTCAGATGAGCTTGAGTGATCACAAAGGTCCAGTTAGATAGACACAAAACAGAAGAACGAGAAGACATGTCGAACAATCCAAGCGCATACCCCCTAGTTCCCACCAACGAGGATAACTGCCCCCCATGGTCAGGCAATACCATCAACTTTGCCACCTGGGGCTGTGAGACAGACCTTAGAAGTTGTGGATGCATCTCGGGTTTATCTTCTTGAACGCCAAATGTAAGAGTTCAAGTCGTATGTACAACTCTTCCTCACGTGCTTACTGCTGACCCTCGTTTAGGGGGAACCATCTCTCCAGACTGCAGGGCCCGAGAAGTGACCCCAAGATCATGATGCTCGCGTGGAATCTTCGAATGGGCTTGTGCCCAAGGGTCGTCCCCACCTTGCTATACTGGGGCTACCGAACTAGAGAGCCCTCCTTCCCCCGCGGCCACGTCAAGATCCCACTCTTCACGAAAACATGGTGTCAGAGACTGACTAGGGCTACCCTTGGGCTCAGCTTCCTAGCCACGCAGCAAGATCCGACCTGAGGGCCCGTCGTAGGCGGGGCGAAGTGCCTACCCGCCACTACGGCGTCTGGGCGGTGGTCAATTGTGAGCATGCAACTCAAAGGCAGAGATGACCAGTCCTCTATCCTACTAGAGATGGAGACGAGTGCCCTCCAGCCTGTCTCCAACAACGGCATTCCGACAACTTGAGTCGCGGATGATTTTCCAAATCCACATCCCGACTCTAGCGTCGCGAGTGATTCTCCACGGTTGCATTATAACCCCCTGAGTCGTATCTTGGCTCTCGGTGTCGCGAGTGATTCTCCATGGTTACATTATGACCCCCTGAGTCGTATCCCGGCTCTCGGCGTCGAGAGTGATTCTCCACGGCTGCATTACGACCCCCTGAGTCGTATCCCGGCTCTCGGCATCGCGAGTGGTTCTCCACAGCTGTATTCTGACCCCTATAGTTGTGTCCCAGCTCTCGGTGTCGCGAATGATTCTCCTCAACGGTATTCCGACCCGTGGGTCGCAGATAATTCTCCACCCAACATCCCGACTCTCGACGTTGCGAGTAACTCTCCACAAGCCTCATCCCGACGCTCAACGTTGAGGGTGACAACTAGACCCTCTCTGGAAGTCAATAGTCCGTACCCGGGGATAGATCAAGGTCATCCACTAAGAGCAGGGCATTGATCGGGTCTGAGAGCCTGTAGCCAAGTACTTTTCCCTACCAGTCGACTATGAGTCCAACGTTCTAAAAGGAAAGGTGCTCTTGCATGGACTAAATGGAGATAACCTGAAAGGGTTCTTGAATGAGCCTGACTACGGAGAACTCCCCGATGACTAGCCACGGGGTCCAACTAATGTGTTGCGCCCCTGCGGACCGAGAGGACCAAGCACCCTGGAAAACCCTTCTCCTAAGTCCACAACATGATTTCCTTACAATCAGCTCATGTCCCGGACTGGGGGGCTAGTGGTCCATGGCCTTGGGCTTTCAACAAAATTTCCAAAATTTTACAACCCTGAAAACAGGATCAAGCAGAAAAGCAGCTTGACAAAAACGTCAAGAAAAAAGAGTAAACTCTGAAGTACATTGTTTATGCCACTCGAAAGCTTACACGCTTGCGAGCAGAAAAACAAGAATAAGTAAAAAGGAGTCTACACAATGTTAAGTCCTGAAAAAGCGATGGTCCGAGCTTAGTCCTCTTCGCCTTCGTTGTGAGGGGCGTTCATGCGAGGAGGGGTGGAGTCAATCTCGCCCTTCTTGGGAGCCCCCTCGTCAGCATTGTTCGCTTCAGCATCCTTGTGCATGGCACAATCTAGGGGTTCAACCTCAAGGCCCCGTAGCTGGAACGATTGGGTTTGATAGGCACCACCCTGCCCGCGCTACACCAAGCCGGCAGGGTCTAAGTGGCGATCGACACCTCCCTGTCGCGCTACTCCCAGTCGGCATGGTTTAAATAGCGACGAACACCTGGCTCCGCCCTCCAAGTGTCTAAACTTGTGCAGGGAGAAAAAACTATCTGAGTGTACAAAATTGTGCGAGGGAAAAATTTTCTTTTAAGTATTCAAAATATTCTCCGCAGAATTTTAGAGGTGCAAGGTGAGTGGAGTTCAAACTCCAATAAGTGCAAAATAAAAAATAAACCAAAAGTTTCTAAGTATGAAAAGTATGTCCAGGTTGTGCTCCCTCCTCCATGCTTCATGCTGAAATAAAAAAGAGGAGAGAAAGGGGCAGCGAAGAAAATTTGCTCAAAGGAAAATAAAAAAAAAAAAGAAGAAGAGAATTTAGGAGAAAGGGGGAGGGGCGCTGCCCCCTCCCTCCCTCATACTGACCTTGCGGCCAGTAGCTAGGCCAGCGCCCAAAATGGGCGTTGGGCCCAGCGTAAGGCCAGCGCCGGTCCTTTGCGGCCAGCCAAGTGCGCTCAGCCCGCGCTCTTCCTCGCGGGCTCGTCTCTTATTTTTCTGCGGTGAAAGTCGATCCATGCTCAGGGCTTGTTCACGGTGAATGTGTGTCGCTCTGAAATTCGAAAAAATTCGAGGCCGCCCTGCCGTGCTACCTGACCCTGGACCCCAGCGATATCGGAACGTATTTCTAATTAGCTCCTCTAAAAAAGTTAAACTCCTAGAAAATTATCGCCGTGAAATCTAAAAAATTCGGGGTCATTCTGCCGTGCTACCTGACCCCGGACCTCGGCCGTAAGGGAGCATATTTCAAATTAGCTCATCTAAAAAAATTCAACTCTTGAAAAATTGTCGTCCTGAAAATCAAAGAAATTCGGGACCGCCCTACCGTGCTACCTGACCCCGGACCCCGACCATGTGGAGGTCTATTTCGAATAAGCTCCTCGAGAAAAAACTAACTCTTGAAAAAATGTCGATCAAAGGTGTTTCTCGCAATCCAAAGTCTCCAGGACGCCCGTTTCAGCCAGGAATTGATATCCCTGACCGCCTTGCTCCCCTCGCCGCACAGGGCTAGAGGGGCAACTGATGAAGGTATTTTTGGACACCTCTAAGTCAACACTTGGGACTCGGCCGCGTGTCAACCCTCGCAATGACAGGGATGAATTCCAGAATCTATAACGCCACGTTGGAGTATACACCGACTACGGATCTTCCCTGGAATCTCATTTATACCCAGGAAAGAGCGAGGAGCCCCGCAAGGACGTGCCGCTTTGAGCTCTACGCCGTGCCATCGGCAATCAGTTTTAGGGACTGAGCCGTTTATCTCAATCGGCTCCCCTTTTCATTTTGTTTCTTCTCCAGGATTACACGGATCTCTGCTCTCTTCTACCAGTTCATTGCCGCAGGCCTGACAAAGGCCCGCAGGCTTTGCCAAATAGGCCCAAAAGCCCAAGCCCAACGATTATCTCCAAAACGCCCTGGATTATCGACTAAACACAGGGTTTCGACTAATTAATCGTGTTTAGGCCCGACTAATCATCTCCAACGTCTATATATATCGGGGGCTATGTAAGCCCGAGGGATGCTTTAATGACTTACATTACATGCGAGTTCATTTCTTTGCTTACTATATTCTGTACATCTTCTCTCTGAACACTGATTACCACGCCGGAGGGGCTTTACCGGGATAAACCCCGCTCTGAGCCTTCTGCAGGTACACTCTCTGAGGAGCAGGACTTTGGACATAGCAGGTCAATCCTCTCAGGACCCAGCACAGCTCACGCGAGGACTTTTCAACCAACGACTCCACTTCAGCAAGAGGACCCACCTGCCATCCGACTAGACCATACTCGAGGTGTGTACCAGTTTTATGCACCAACAATTTTAATAATATAATAGGAGGCACACCAAGAGGTACTATTTGGCTTTGCAACATACCGATCCAACCCAATTGTTTTTTTATGCATTAGTAGCTACTTCTGTATTTTTTTTTGCCAAAATACCCTTACTAAACATGCAAATCAGCCTACTTGGGATTTCCATCTTTGCGGCGCAGTATACCCCATTTAACAGGCTGCTCAAAAACCCCCGCAAAATCTGGGAGCATTGTATCGCATAATATGAACAACAAAACATAAAGATTTTTTCCGTGTTTCTTAATGTTGAAAATTTAATATTTTTACACTATATTAATCAATAAAATATTCTTTTTTTTTTTTTTACAATTGCTAATCATATTTTTTGGGCGAGTAAATCGTGTTTTGTGTAGATGTTACATGTAACATCCAAAGACAATGTTGAAGGTAACATCTAAAGCACCAATATGTTGTACACCTTTTAATAAATGCGAAACACCTGATTATTCCCATTGTATCGCCTCTTTCAAACGTGTTGCACTTTTTGCGACGTGATGTGACGATTTCAGAACTTGCCGCGCGTAACCTTCCATACTTGATTTGGAGTCCTTCTTCTCGATCAAAGCCCTAATATCTCTAGACACTTTCCATATATTTCATTGCTATCGGCGATTTCAACTGCGAGGCACTCTAAATAATCTCCGATACACGAAGAATGGTGACTATGTGCAATAAGATGAAGACTAGGAACCCAAATACTGCTGCTACCGCCGTAAATCTGACAGACTCGGGTAAGTACTATCATTCATGAGATTTTGACTTGTCTTTACGCTTTATGCACAATAAAACATGATTCGTCGTCTTTTTTCGCTGTGTAATCCTAAAATTTTTCGTATGCAACCAGTGGGAAGTCCCAGAAAATTAAATGACGACCTGGATAGACCATCATTGTGTCGTTTCTAGTACATTCATCTCCCTTTCCATCTTTTTGCTATGTTGCGTTATGTTTTACTATGCTAACATGTGTTTCATCTCTTATTGCACTGTCCTTGTGCCTTCGATCTTGATAAATACATGTGTTCTTCTATTCGTTTTTGTTTATTTAAATGTTAATTCGTTCCATATTGTTTGGTGATTTATTTGTAATATAGGACAACTTTAAAATATCGAATTGTAATGTGTATGAAACTGTAATATTTATGTTCGTTTGGCATATAGCAATGTGTGTGTCAAATATTCAAATTTAGTGTGTATGTTGAATGTAACACCTTGTAAATATTACCAACTTCTTGTTTTCAATTTGTGTGTTGAATGTAACACTGTCTAATAAATCGTAAAAATTTCATATTTCGTGTGTGTTGAATATAACATTATCTAACTTGTCGATATCAAAATCAATATACGTATTGAATGTAACATTGTCTAAATATTCCCGAAAAAATGACTGTAACTTACGTGTTGAATGTAACACAACCTGGCATCTCAATTCGTGTTTTCAGATGACTCGGCCCCAATACAAGACACACAACATACTGCATCAACTAGTGGATATGAATTTTCCCTCGCTCAAGACGCACAATTTGCTGGATCGGAAAGCTCATTTAATATAGATGGGTGTACTTCGCTGCCATCTAGTGCTGCTGAGATACGTCCAGCATGTAATCCGATTGCTAAATTCTGAGCAAAACTGCAACAATTTTGTTCTCTGGTTTTTGGTATTCATCTCTGCGATCCGCATATCGAACTGTTGAAACATACACCTTTCTGGAACACGATGTCAGTGCTATTTCCTAATAATTCGACGACTTGCTTTAAAAAAAAATAGATAGTTTTTGTACAAACATTATTTTGTCGTATAAGCCGCACCAAAAGGCATTCAAAATTGGGCCCAAACTCGTGCCATTCACCCCCCAATGTGCAACTAATATTTGGGTTTACATCCGGTAACAAACAAATACCTAGAAGATATGCCAAGAAATCAGATTACTCATTCTTGCGTCGTCGGCGGGTGATGACTAACAAGATAAGTGTAGTTTAGATCAGGGATAAAATAAGAGGTATCATATAGAGTGACGATGAAGAAGATGTTGAGTATGTCGTGCGTTTGCTCCGACTACATCTTTTTTTTTTTGTCAATCATTTAGTCTCTCTGATATTAAACTCATTGAGGATTTGAATGCTATGTCTTCCTACAATTGGGCTGAACTTGTGCATTCGAATTAATGTCTTTGATAGAAGCTGGATTCAGACACTGTCATCAGTCATTAGTTGTGTGATCGTGCTACAGGTTATAATTTTTTTTATTTTTTTTTTGTGTGTGTGTGTGTATTTTTACTTAATATGTATTGTTCATATTTGGTGTTGTTCTAATTTTCGATTTCTTACATTCAGTTTTGGTTGTGCAAACACATTAGTATTATTTCTGTCATTCTCGGGCGAGAATTCTTTATTCTGCGTTGGGGTAAGTGGAATATGCTTAATCTAATGACTGTTGTGTCTGGGCTTCGATTGTCTAACCTAGATGGAGATCAAGTATGTTATAGTCTGATTTCTACCATTATTTGTATGTGTTGAATGTTACATTTATATCCATTCGTGTTTAATGTAGCATGTACGTTGTTGTGTTGAATGTAACATGCACATTGTCGAAAATGTTAAATGTAACATCTATACTGTAGTATTGATGAGTGTATTATTTTTTAGGTCGTTGAGGGTCGTCTTGTTGAGACGCTGTCTGAAATCAAATTGGGTGTCGTCCCAATGGTTCATGGTGATACGGATGATTCTTTTGCCAAAGTTCGTCAATCAGATAAGGGCAAAGGGAAACTGAGTTCCCCAACCGAATTTTTGTCTTTTGATATGGGAATATCACAACAATTTAACGAGAAGGCTATAGAGTTTTGTGGCCATTCACAAAATTTGACCGAGCAAGTTGAGTGAAATCGGCAGTTGACTTCTGAATGTGAGGCGTTGAATGTGTCTCAGAAATTGCTAAAACAGAAATTAAAGGCAAAGATACAAAAATTGAAGGAAAAAATAGCAACGATGAAAGAATAGCTTGTCGAGTTTGAAGTGTACGTGGTTACACAGAAGGTGCACCACAATACTGAAAAACAAGTGCTTGAAGAACAACTGGCAGAGGCCGTTGTTCATTTTGTTACACAGTCAATTGAAGAAAAGTAGAACCGTGATGAGTACGTTGAAGGTATTTCAGATTTCTTTAAAATAGAATTGGAAGATAAGGATAATGTTATTGTGCAGCAGGCATTTGAGATTGGTCGACATGATAATTCAGGGTCGATGCTGTCGTCGAGATGGGTTACGCGATCGAAAAATCGACCACCAACCGTCAATTTGCTTCTAAAGAATGTGAAGAAACGTGTGAGGGTACAGAAGACTGGGGAAGGATCCATCCATGAGTATACTGTCCCCGTTAAATGGCAGCGCCGATTAAAGCCGTCAAACGATAATCTTATCAATGATATTGTTGTTTACATGGGGGAGGCGCTCACATTTGATGCGGGTGCTGGTGGGCCCAATATATTGCCCCTCGAGATGGTGTTTTGGCCTGTCTGTTGCTCCTATCAGATTGGGAAAAGCTTGAGTTGATTATGCGTACCGAAGAATCTTCGTAAGTCTTTCCTTTGCATTTTTTATTTTTTTTATACAAAAATATGCGTATCTCGATATCCAATTTTTTTGAAACCCTGTAGTACGTATATGTGGAGCGGTGAATGGTCGAGAGCTCAACTATCAATGATTGACATCCTTGGACTGTTGTGGAAAGACCAGTTGATAAATTTTGTAAGTGATACCGGACTTCATCTTTTTCCATATCTACTGGAATGTTACATTTCACATATGTTGAATGTAACGTGGGTTCTCTTGTGTGTTGCATGTGTGTTGAATGTAACATTTGAGGTAAAATGCCTCACGAGACATTTATTCAGTGTTGCACCCTATGTTTTTTGTTGTTGTGTAGGTGATCAATGCTTATATGGAAATTATGTGGATCGAACCGTCTAAGATTCTCAGCTATTGGATCTATCCAATTTGTCATTTTTTGTGAATAGTGCGTGCTGGGTGAGTGTGAAACATGTACTAATTTTATTGTGACATTAATTTAACTCATAAAAATATTGCACATATATACCTAATGTTGTGTATGTTTGACATGTTTTATTCCATGCACCTAATAGATCTGGATCCATAAAAAAAGAGTCAATTGCCTCAAAGATATTCTGAATCCCAATATAATAGAAGCGTTCTCATCCAACGTCCGGTATGTCCATTTCATCCACACTGAGGGATCGACGTTGTCCTTGAGACATTGGACGCTACTCATATGTGAAAAACAAAAATCATCTTGGAGTCATTATAATTTTATTAACTTGAGACAATCAGGATTATCTGACTATATTTTCGAGAATGCTAAGAAAGTTGTAAGTTTGCGTTTCAAATACTTATTTCACACCAAACACATAAAAAACGTTCTTATGTGTGTGTGTTTTTCTCCTATTAGATTTCATACGCAACACGTTACTTCCGAAAAAGGCTAAACAACATCAAATGAAACGTGTAAAGATTTCCAACGTTGACGACATGCCTAACCAAGGGATGTCAATGTAATTGTGACCGCCCCTAGTTATACTACCATCCCATTAATCTATATAATCATATTATTGAATATTGTATTCTATCGGATTCTGTGCAGTGTTGATTGCGAGGGTGACAGTAATTTACGTAATGAAACAAATATACAATGGCGCTACAATCAATGTTGAATTGGGTGCAGATGGATTTCGGAAGGAACAAACTGCACTTGTCCATACATTCCTTAATGATCCACCTCGCTCGTGGACTCTCCACTCATACGAAGCCAAGAAATCTAATGATCGCAAAGCCCAGTGAAAAATCATAGTTATTGTATCGACACACACAACAACATTAATCCAAAATGTGTATAAGTGAGAGACTTTTTGTGTTTGTTTTCTTTTTTCTTTTTTTCTTTGGAACAATGCAGCTTGTCATTATTTTTTGAATATGCTTGACATTCTTTTTGACAGTAATTAAATTAATTGTAAACGACTGTCACGTCAATAATTGTTACAAATGTGATTGTGTTGACACGATTGATGTTGAATGTAACTTCGTCATCGTATACATTGTAAGTGTTGAATGTAACATTGTCTTGCAGACGTGTGCTGAATGTAACATTTACCATGGTCGTATTAAGACATTGTTATATTCAACACTCCTGGTGCATTACTAATATGTTGAATGTAACTTGGTTATCCTATAACATTTATCAGTGTTGAATGTAACATTTACCATGGTTGTATTAAGACATTGTTATATTCAACACTCGTGGTGCATTACTAATATGTTGATTGTAACTTGGTTATCCTATAACATTTATCAGTGTTGAATGTAATTTGGTCTTGCATTCGTGTGTTACATGTAACATTGACACTTGTTAGTCGGGGTGAAAATATAATTCACCTTGCATTAATGTGTTGAATGTAACATTTAACATTGTCATTTTAAAGATGGTATTACATTCAATATTCGTTGGTAGTCCAATGTATTGAAATCACATTTAAAAGAATGTTGAATGTACCATGACCTTTGCGTGAGCGTGTTAAATGTAACATTAACATCTTAAGACAATGTTACATTCAACACTTTCATAGTAATACAGTAACTTGGTTAATTTTATGTGTAAAAATAACAACAAGAGAGAACTGTTGTAATATAGCACAAACAATGTCCTTATTTTCCAAATAAATCACTACTTATTATTTATTCTTCGAAAATATATAAGAAATAGATTTTATTTAGTACGAATGAAAAAAACAAAAAATTAAAGTCCCTCTCCCCCTATTTGAGCGGTGCTTTGCATGATTTTTCTATTGTGTCTCCCCATTTGCCAGCATCTCCCGCAACGTCTTCCTTTTACTTCTCCACACGATGAAATCCGAACTTTCTTGGGTCTTCCCGATTGTTTCTTTAACAAATGAGGCAAAATCATTTCTTTGCTCGCAACCTACATTGGTCATTGCATCGTTGGTATTGCGTATATGCCTCTCAAATACGTGTCCCAATAAAACCAACTTAAAAAATAATCCTATATGTATCTGAATGTTGGCAGTCTATTCTTGTTTATAACCGCAAATGCATGCACACATGAAAAACTTTTTATCTGCCACTGTCAGCATGAGCATGACCGTCCCTTGGTATCAACTAAGACAGAAATAACCGAAATAACCTTGAATACCCCGTTACCTAATGAGTTGATGTTCCACGTTCGTCCCTCGTTTATCAATTCACATATCTCATTTTCCCAGTATGGTGTGATCTCACATTGTAGCTTGTTCGCTTCATCTCTTCTCTCCGCCATTAAGTCCACCCGCTGTATCATTATCTTGTCGATCAACAAAATTGTGGGTAGGTGGCGATATTCACTTATCCAAGAATTGAAACACTCCGCCAAATTGGATGGCATCTCACTGTATCATTTGCCTCTGAAAAACACATTACTGTACTTCATGATTGACAATTCCTGAATGAATCTTTGCACTTTTATACCCCTTCGTACATTAATTAATTGTATAACATTTTGTATATTTCTAGCGTGTGCGTATGCTAACCCATTCAATTTTTGGATTATCATGTCCTTAAATGTTGTGCTTGTGCCAGTAATCGCAACCCTCAAGTTCATCTTCAGATGTTACAAACAATATGCGTGATGGCAATGTGGAAACACATTCTTTACCCCTTCCAAAATCCTATTGTGTTAATCGGAAATGAATGTTATCACTAGATTTGGCTCGACGATCTTCTTGAATTCCAATAAAAACCAGAACCAATTGTCGTTGTTTTCTACATCAACAATGGCGAATGCAACTATGAACATCCCTGCATAAAATATAGCAGAATATAAGTTGTAATATAATTCATTCCATGTTAAATATAACAAAGTTGAATGTAACATTTTACATGTAACACGGTTTATAAGCATAACTTGGTTTCTATTCTTTGTTGTTGTTGCTGCTAGGAGATTCTCCTTGTACCGACTAGTCAGAAAGGTGTCGTCAAGAAACAACAACGGGCGATAGAATCGAAATTCGTGGATTCACGCTTGGAATGCAATGAATATTCTCCTAATGTGTTTTCCCCCCCTTGAATTTTTGTCTTTCCTCCTGTATGCCATCAGCCCATTTGAAGAACAACAACATTTTGTCGTTGTTGATCTGTAACATACTACCGTAACTACCAATATGAATTATTTTGGCATCACTGTCGCCATTTTCGCGATCAGAAGCTAGTACTATTACACATGACGAAACCCCCATAGATTTGCTCGAATCACTAACTCATTTTTGGACACATACTTCAATAAGTTCAATCTTCATAATCCCAGCCAGCAAAAACATTTTCTCGAAATCGTTCTGGTTGTCGAGCACATATTTTCCAGGTAGAAAATATGACAACTCAAACTTGCCGCTCCATAAATCTTACCATTTATTTTCAATTTTTTTAAAGCAACTCACCGAGCTTGCAATCATTCTTCATCCTCACCACTGTTGTCACATTCTCGTATTTGAATAATGATGGGATTGATGACATCATCCTACCCAATCAAAATCCATATCCTCATTAGTTGTGCAAAACACACTGTGGTGTGTTTTTTATTCCTGATTCTTGATCATTTATGTCATCATTTTATTCATGACCGTGTGCATGTTAAATGTAAACATTCTCATGTCATCAAAATGGACGTTGTCGTGTGTTTTTGTTGAATGTAACCTTCGTGTGTCAATCTTGTTCTATGATAAAAGACAATGTGATGTGTGCGTGCTGACGTGTGCATGTTGAATTTAACTTCGATGGATTTGTGTCATGTACATGTAGAATGTAACACTCTCTGTTATTTTTCAAAAAATGAAAACATTAAGTGTCTAGTTTTGAAAAGTAAACTCCTCATCATATATGGACATGCATTGTTGAATGTAACGTTATATACACAAACACACGACACGCAATGCTATGTGTGCATGTCGAATGAATATCAAAACATAATGAACGTCTTTGTAGAATGCGTTTTTTCATCGCAATAAAGGATAAAACTTCAAGAAAAATCACTTACTGTATGTACACAAATTTGAAATATAAATACATTATCTTTAGTCGATGAATACAACCAGAAAATACACGTAAAAAATCATGTTTTTCACATACCTGATTCGACCTAAAACCTGAATCTATACTTTCGATGTTCTCGAAATGCTCGATTGGTGCTTCTCTAACTTCTCTTATCTCGATTGAATGTCGAAATGTTCTTGAAATGCTCGTTTTGTGCTTCTCGGACTTCTCTTTTCACATTTGAATTTAAATTTTTGAAAAAAACTAACAAATGGAAGGTTGTTTTGCTTTCCAAATGAATATATCGTTACACGAGGTAATTTGGAGCTAAAATGTAAAACATCCATTGTGAAGATCTCATGGAGGAACTCGGTAATCCAGTTACCGTGTGATTTTGAAATGGGGTTCGATCGGTTCAAGTAAAATTACCGGTTGGATTGATTGGTTTATTTTGGAGCAGTTGGGTTTAATCGGTTTCCGGTAATCTTTTTCAGTATTATACGATAATTTTTCCCAAAATAATTGATTTAAGTAATTTTTTTTATTTTTTTTAAAGTGTGTAAGGCTAGTACAAGGGAGTACATATTTAGAATCACTCTTATTTAAGTATAATGATAAGTGATCACGAAAATACCACGGAAGTGTAAAATGTAATTAATTGGGACAAAGTGCAATAGACCACGTGGTATAAAATGCAATCACTTATCCAAACACACCCAATCTCTTTAATTCAAATTGATTATAATTTTAAAAAACTCAAATGATCTATTAAGGAGGATAATGAAATTGTAACAAAGGAGTAAAAATATGAAGATGCGTCCAGATCAGTTTACGTGCACCTCAACTAATCACTTTTCTGAGTGATTTGAAGAGCACACTCTCTCACATTGGTCTGTTGTATTTTGAAGAGTGTATCACTCCCAAATTTGGAGTCTACATCATTATTCGAATATGTTGAAAAATCCACATAAATCTTCAGAGATCCAAAAACCACAAAAGAAGAAAAGTCGACAAAAGAAATATCAGCTCAAGTAGGTGGAAGAAGAAAGAAAAAGTAGCAAAAAGGTTGAAAAGGAACCAGAGAATAGCTCACCAAAATTGACAAAGGAATGTTGCAATTGAATTTTCTTAAAGATTCATCCCTTGCGTTCATATACTCAATTCTCCTCTATGAATAGAGATGAGCAAAAAGAAAATTACAATTTCTTTGTAGATGAAGAGTGCAAAGAAAATGAGAGAAAACCTTATCTGATGAGGAAGAAATACCACAGAGAATGAGAGAAAAATCTTCAGATAAAATCTCTGAGATGAATAGTGAGTGAATTTGTGAAGATTTTACCCACAAATTGAAGACACATATTTTTTGTGTATTAGTTGAGAGATCCACCAAAGTTTGAGATTTTGTAATTCAATTATTTATTATAGTGAAAGATTTTAGTGGCCTACGAGTCCCGTGCTTTTTACCTTTATTGAGTAAGGTTATCTACGCTAAAATTGTGGTGTTATTTTCGTTCTATTTTGATTTGGGAAAACATGTTGGGACTGTGAAAATCTTATTTTGTCATCTTTCTCAACAAATTGGTATCAGAGCTGGGAGCCCAACAAAGGAAGAATCATATACGTAGTATACTACATTAGTATATATATATATACGAAACACTGTTAATACATACGTACATATACAATACTATTCATAGTATTATACGGGCCGTGTACGGTATGTAGACAATACTGTTCATGTAGTGCTATTCATACGTACGGATACTATTCATAAAGTATTGTACACGGTACTATTCAACACTGGCAAAGTATCAGACTCAGTAAAACCTACTGATTCAGATCTGTTATAGAAATGGAAGAGAACATAGGCAACATAATCAAGTTGATTGCATTTAACTATGCAATCTGAAAGCCGAAGATGAAGGATATTTTGTAAAACAAAGATCTATGGGAGTCCATTGCAATGCCGACATAGAAAAATCATCAACATCGAATGACAACACCGGTGAAACAACGACAATGTTAACCATGAGCACATCGAAAACCCTATCAGACGCTGACTGGACCGTGCAAAACCAAAAATGTACAGCCCAAATATGACTATGGATTGATAAGAGCATTTTCAAAATTTTGCTAAGAACATGATTCTTATATTCTTTGGCAAAAATTGAAGAAAATGTATGCAAGGACAATCGCACAGGATAAAGCAAATTTGATGTGACAATTAGTCAATCTAAAATACAAAGATAGAAGTAGTGTATTGGAACATATAAGTGAGTTCGAAGGCATTGTTGATCTACTCAATTTTATGAAAATAATCGTAGATGATGAGTTGCAAGCGTTGTTGATGTTGAGTTCTCTACCAAAGAGTTGGAACACATTAGTTGGGGTTAATACCATTTACACCCCCTCAAGTATTCACTGGAACCACAAGAATCCCCTCAACTTTAAACAATGCTTAAGAAACCTCTTGAACTATTTGGTCAAAGGACCCTATGTTCATTTTAAATTTCGATTTTACCCTTTAAAAGTCAAAATTCTAATTTGTTGACCAAGTTGAGCAAGTAAAATGACTGTATTACCATTGTATTAAATATAATGGTTCAAAATAAAACTTCATAATACTTTCAGAGTATATAGTGTAATCAGAGCCCTTAAACTTTTGATCTTCGTTGGATGAGTTTCATCCATTTTTCCAGCCCCAAATCCCCACCACCACCTCTTCCCCAAATCCAAAATGAACACCAAAACGAACCCCACTTCTGAACAACACCATCAAAATGAACAACACTGCCGAATTGCTGCGGATTTCATTAACTAGCTCCTAGGTTTCTTCTCCTGTCGTCGGAGAGATTTGAGCTGGGGTTGAATTGAGATCAGCTACTGCTTCGAGAATGCAACAAGCTTTGGTCAAGCATGATGGAAGGGAAATGGAAGGAGTGTTCTTCTGATGAAAGTTTTGGATGTCTTTTAGAAGTAAAGTTGTGTACGAGGTAGTTGGATTTAAACCAAAACAAAACCTCACGCCGCTCATGCCACTGCTCTCTTCTTAGCTATGCCTCTTTTTGGTAGTAATCCATGATCTAAAGTTAGTTGAAAATGGGAGATAGAGAGTAGTAGGGTTCCAAGCAACAACAATCCAAATCCTCTCCGTCAATCATCGTGGACCTTCTGCTGTGATTTTTGTTGGGGATTTAAGCACGGATCATAGCTTCACTATCATTATAACCTTCGATTTTTGAGTCGAATCCGATTTTTGAATGATCTAGGGTATGTTTTTCTTAAATTAGGGATTGTGTAATTCTTTTGGAATTAGGGATTTTTGAATTAGTAATCTTTTTTCCCTTGAATTTTCCAATCAACGATTGTATTTTTAGAGTTGATGATTTCTTCTCATTTTTCTAAAATCAACAATCCTTCTGCTTCATCATATGAATCTTAAAACCTAAAGTTCGTACGTGTGTATATACATTTGTATATAAATCGATTTATTTCATTTACACCCCCTGTCTAGTTTGAAATGGGTCGGAGCTACCTCCTCCATTGTTGCTCTTGTCCATTGTTAGAGAAGAAACCGTAGTAGGGACTGAAACCATTTTACCTGGCCTATTTCCATTGGAATTAGCATTCCTAGATTAAACGGTGTCGGCGTTTCCATTTGAACTAGGAGATTCAGATTTTCTTGGAGATGGTGGTGTTTAGTTTCGTGATGGTGAGACGGTGGTGGAGATGTGTTTGGCTTGTTGGTGCAGAGAAACAAAGAAGAAAGAAGAAGAACATAAAAAAAATAGAGAAAAAATAAAAAAGGTGAAAAAAAATAGAAAAAGAAAAAAAAATATTAAAAAAAAGAGTGAGGTGATGATAGTTTGGTCATTCACTGATTTGGATTATTTTATTATTATTTTTTTTGTTTTGAATAAGGGTTGTTGGCCCAGTAGAATACCCAAGAGGGGGGTGAATTGGGTAATTAAAAATAACCAGAATAAAACTTGAATAAATCAAATAATTAATTTTATACCTAAATTAATTATTATCTTTATAACACAGCGGAATAATATAATTAATTTAAGTACACAACCAAACAACAAAAATAGCAAAATAGTAATGCAGCACACAAAAAATTTATACGGGTTCACCAAGCTACTCTTGGCTAATCCATTCCTCCGAGCTCCACGGAGGTCGCACCCACTAAAACCAAGATCCCTTTTAAAAATAGGAACCAAACCCTCACACTAATTCTTTTACAGACTCAGAATCAACCTTTACAATATCCTTTTCTCAGACTAAGGAAGAACCTCTACTTTTTACAGGTTAAAGAATAATCTAATTCTTTTTAACACTAAGCCACAAAAATCAAAACCTCTCAAAATACTCCAACTATCATTTTTGCAGGTAAGGATGGAACCTTTACAAATCACTCAAACTAATTCTATTTAGGAAGAATTATTACCTCAATCTCTTTACAGGAAGACATTAAAACCCAGCTATCCTTGATTAAACACCCCCAACGGTATTTAATTCGTCACAACTCACCAATACAAAATTTGATAAGAAGTAAATCTCACTTGGAGCTTCTACCACCCCAGATAAATAATAACTCAATTAATATCACAATTAGTGATAGAAAAACGTGAGATACAAAATCTGATTTTAACAAGAATATGGGTAGCAAATTGGAGCACGTAATCAGATTCAAGAAATTGTTTGTAAAAATATTTTCTTCAAAAAATCATAAACAATTTCTAAGATCAATTTCCAAATATAGAATAATAAACAAACAATAAGTAATATGGAAAGATCTCACCCGGAATCCACAGAAATAATGATTAGAATAATGTAACTTCAAATCCGATACCAACAAAAATTGATCGCAGTTTGATTCTCAAAATCACTCTTAGAAAAGTTCACAATATTGTAGATTAATAACTCTTATAAAAGCTCACAAATGATATAAACTCTTTTAGCCCTCTCAATGAATCAATCTTGCTAGCTCATGAAAATAATAAATCCGCAGGTCTATTTAAAGGAATATGTAATCAATCTTCTGAAGGCTAGTTTACATGTGTCATAATAATTAAAAGCTCTTATAGACCCTTTATATCATAAGGACTTCATTTAGGTTCAATTCTACTTAGAAACATCTTTCAAATCTCTCAATTAAACCCCCCAAAGTATTTCTCGATAAGTATAGAATCTATTTCAAGTACCAAATTGAGAAATATTAATATTTAAGGAACCATATTAATAGAATTTAATTAGTATATGAACCATATCTTAAATATAGATAATATCCCACAAATCTCTCTCAAATCTCAACAAAAAACGGCTACTTTTGGATATAATCTCGGATCAAACTATATCTTGAAACAGTTCATTCGGTCGACTGCTCAGTCAACTACCCAACTCAGGTTGCAACCAAGCTATCTCCGCTGTGTGCATAAGTCGACCGTCTGGTCGACTTACAAATTCAGAGAGTTCAGCACTACTTCACCGGTCGACCTATCGGTCGACTTGTTGATTTAGAGAGTTCAACTTTCTTGGTTGGTCGACATAGAGATACAGGATATTACAGCTTCTATGTTCGGTCGACTCACCAGTCGACTGTTATCACTGGATCTCTTCTTCGAATAGGGTTTTAACTTATTTTCTTTTACAATTTCGCCCCTTTAACTATTTTCTTCTCTTGATTAGCTCCACTAATATTCTTATATTTCATTTTAGTCATTCAAAATTATTTCTTCCTATTTCACATAGGAGCAAATAATTTAACTTAATTAAAACACATATAAAAGATAAAATACATTTTGTGCCACGTGTGTGTTCCTAAATGAGATATTAAGAGTTAAGATTTACCTGAGTTATTTTTTTAATTTCTTCAAACCCTGAATTCTTCTTCATCATCTTGACATCTTCATTTCTCATCCATTTAATTTGATGTCTTCATTACTGGAATTTTAAACCATTAAAACACTCAATTAAATATTAGTTTCATCAAAATATCAATATTTAATTATTCATCAAAATCTTAGAATCAACAAGGGCAATATGGTCATTTCTTAAAAATTACTCCGACGAGGAGTTTTCGTGGTAATTTGGGAACTTAGTGGGGGGTTTCGGTGGAGTTTAAAAAATATCAAGCGGTGTAAATGGTATTAACCCCACATTAGTTGTGTCAGTTAGCAATTCTGCTCCAGATGAAAAGCTTATTGTGGATATGGCAAAAGACAAAATGTTGAATGAAGAATCCAGATGAAAAGACGATGGATATACTCTTGAGTTTGAAGCACTTGTCTCATAAAAGAAAAGCAAACAAGAGATGCAGTGGTAACGGTGGAGCAGTACTAGATCTTGATGATGTTACTCCACTAGCTAGTAGTTCGGAAATAGAACCAGTTCCAGAATAAGTCCAACAAGAACTGAGAAGATTTACTCGAGAGCGATAACTGAATGGTAGATACTCTCCTCATGAGTATGTGATGCTCATTGAAGGGGGAGAACCTAAGAGCTATGAAAAAACTGTCACAAATACCTGATAATTTGAAGGGGAAGTTGTTTCATGGTATCATAGTTATAAAAGTGTGTTGCCTAATCCATCACAGAAGTAGAATATATCGCAATCACAAAAGAATGTAAGGAGATCTTGTGGATGAAGAAGTTCTTACAAGAGTTGGGTCAGAATCAAGGGAATTATACTCTCTATTGCGATAGTCAAAGTACAATTAAACAAAACCCAACTTTTCACTCAAAATCTAAATACATCGATGTGAGATATCACTGGATTCGTGATGTGTTAGAAAACAAACTGCTACAGCTTGAGAAGATCCACAACAATAATAATAGGGTTGACATGATGACAAAAGCTCTACCAAGAGAAAAGCTAGAATCTTGTAAAGAAGTTGCAGGTATAGCTTCAATCCCAAATTGGTAATAAGGGGTAGATTTGAAGGGTCTATCACTCCCAAAGTTGGAGTCTACATCATTCTTCAAATATCTTGAAGAATTTACAAAAATCTTCAAAGATCCAGAAACCACAAAAGAAGAAAAGTCAACAAAAGAAACATCAGCTCAAGAAGGTAAAAAAGAAAGAAAAAACAGTCAGAAAATTGAAGAAGGAACCAGAGAATAGCTCACCAAAATTGACAAGGTAAGGTTGCGGCTGAATTTTTTTTAAGTTTCATCCCTTGTGTTCATATGCTCAGTTCTCCTCTATAAATAGAAAAATATTAGCAAAAAGAAAATTACAATTTCTCTGCAAATGAAGATCGTAGAGAAAGTGAGAGAAAACATTTTCTGATAAGGAAGAAATATGACAAAGAATGGGAGAGAAATCCTCAGATAAAATCTCTGAGAGGAATAGTGAGCCAATTTGTGAAGATTTATCCACAAATTGAAGACACATATTTTTGTGTATTAGTTGAGAGATCCACCAAAGTGTGAGGTTTTGTAATCTCATTATTTATTACAATTAAATATTTAAGTGGCCTACGGGTCTTGTGGTTTTTACCTTCATTGAGGAAGGTTTTCCATGCTAAAAATTGTGGTGTTATTTATGTTTAATTTCGGTTTGGGAAAACGTGTTGGACTGTAGAAATCTTATCTTGTCATCTTTTCTAACACATTTAGGATTAAATTCAAGATTTAATTATTGAAGTGCTCTCCAAGAGAGTTGAACCTTGATTGACAAAAAAGAAGACACGTTCATTTGCGAGCCAGACTAACACCTCTTAGCTAGATCTTAAGAGACCATAAAACTCTAAGAGCAACTCCAAGGGCTTTGGTCTATGGTATGCCATCCATTTTTTATTTTTATTTTTTGGCTCTTTTGAAAGAAAAAAGAACTCCAAAGCCATTGCTATATTTTGGTGTGCCATTTACACATATGGTATACTAAAACTCTTATGGCACACCAAAATTTAAAGGACACTCCAAGAGATATGCTATATTTTGGGATGCCATTTTTATTTTTTATATTAAAATTAAAATTAATTAAATTCAACCAAAATAAAACTAATTCAATCTAACCCAAATAAAATAAAATTAACCAATTAATCTAATCCAACCCAAATAAAATAAAATTAATAAATTAAATTCTACCAAACCTAATTAAACACAAACGAACAAAACTTATTAAATTTAACTGAATAAAAATTAATATAAACCTAACCAAATAAATTTTACTTAACCCTAATTAAACAAATCCAACATTAACCGAACAATATTTATATCCAAATCAACTTATTAACCCTAGTTAGCCCACCCATCATCCACTAATCTAATATTTGGCTCTTCTTTTACATGTGTGCAAAAATGGCACACATGATGGCACTTCCCTTGAGCTCTTCTTTCCTTCAAAAAAGCTAAAAAATGGTATGACACACCATATAGTAATGTCCTTGGAAATGCTCTTACGTGTGCCATTTTGGCACACATGCCTTACATGTGTCAAATATGGCACATGTAGAGTAAGAGCCAAAT
This sequence comes from Eucommia ulmoides, assembly GCA_016647705.1. Lineage (NCBI taxonomy): Eukaryota > Viridiplantae > Streptophyta > Magnoliopsida > Garryales > Eucommiaceae > Eucommia > Eucommia ulmoides. The sequence continues at coordinate 2,713,173 of CM028338.1, forward strand.
TGAATTAATGCGAGGGTGGGTTAATTAGAGTTAATTAGTTGATTTGGTTTAAATGTTGTTGGGCTAATGTTGGGTTTGTTTAATTAGGGTTGTGTAGGATTTGTTAGGTTATATTTATATTAATTTTGTTTTAATTAAATTTAATTAGATTTAATAAGTTTTGCTTATTTGTGTTTAATTAGGTTCGATGAGGTTAATTTATTAATTTTATTTTATTTGGGTAGGGTTAGATTAATTGCTTAATTTTATTTTATTTTGGTTGGATTGGATTAGTTTTATTTGGGTTGAATTTGATTAATTTTAATTTTAATACAAAAAAAAAAATGGCACACCAAAATATACAAAAATAAGAAATAAGGAAAATGAGTATTTTTTTTTCCATCCATTTTTCTTCTTTACGAAACACAATATTTTTTTTTTTTCATTTTCCAATCCACTCTATTTTCCACCCAACTAAGAAAATTCACATTTTTCGTATTTTTAATATAAAATGACTGTTTTAGGTGGATCTTGAAATTTATTAAATTGTATATTTATTTTTTAAAACTTTATATTTATTTTGGACGAAAAATGGATTGTTCTCAACAGATGACCTTTAAATAGAGATATTTTTATCATCTCACTATTTCTTTCTTTCTTTACATGAATTGTTATTAGGGAAATGTTAGAGCAAAACGTGCACATTTAGTGGAGTGATAAAATGATGAAAATATCCTCATTAAGCCACTTGTTGAGGACAAACCATTTTTCATCAAGTCATCAACCACGTTTTTTATTTTACAATCATTAAAAAAAAATTGATGAAAAATTAGTTGTTCTCAATACGTGGCCTTCTAATTAAGATATTTTAGTCATTTTATCACTCTACTAACGTTAAGATGTTTTTTTTTCTAACAACGATTGAACGTTTTCTCTCTCATTTTTCAAAGTAATCGCTGTTAGAAAAAAAATTAGGAGAAAACGACTTAGATATAGTAGAGTGATATTATAACAAAAATATCATCATTAAAAAGCCACCAGGTTAAAGTCTTTTATATCCAAAATCATTAAAAAAAGTTTTCAGTTTTTTGTGATCGAAACAAATGTAAAACTTTAGGGATCAATGCATAATTTGACAAGTCTCATGGTCCACATAAACACCCACCCCATACTTTAAGGACCCAAAATATAATAATTCCTATTTTTCATACACACTCTACCATCATATTTCTATCATTTAAATCTTATAACCTAATGGTTATCTAGGTTTACCAATCTTCTTATCTGTCTTATTTTTCTTGCACTTTTAGATAATGATTCTCTCATTTGGTTGTCCATGTTTTCCTTAACAAAAGCTTACTGGTCTCCAAAGTATAGTATGAGTGTCTATGTGGATTGTGGACCATGAGATTTGTCAAATTATATATTTAATCCCTCAAATTTCATATTTCTTTTAATCTTGCAAAATTAAAAACGTTGCTACTAATTCTTGACGAAAAATTGGTTGTGCTCAGCATCTTTTAATGAGTTTATTTTCGTCTTTTTATCACTCCACTAAATTTAAAACGTTCATTTTAATTTAATTTTATTTTTATAACAATAATTCGTCTAAATAATGAGAGAGAGGAGACTGAATTATTGTTAGAGAAAAACGTCACAAACTAATAAAGATTTTTTTTTTTTTTGGAAAATCAAATTGACAAGGACACATGTGAAGAGAAATCACGTACAAAGCACGTGAGTTTGAGCAAAATGCATGGGAACCTGAAGATCCTGCCCTGAACTCATTATCAAATACCAAGGTCACCTTTAACACCAAGCTTATATAACTTTGTATAATCCGAGAATTGAACTCTGTTGTACATGAGATGATTAGCTCTCAGGATAATTGAAGACATCTCAATTTATGTCCTAGTTTAATCCAGCGAATCTCGCAGACATTAATAGAGATTGACAAAGATTTTAGGAAAAATTTGTCAAACAAGATTTTCCACGCCTATAAATGTTAAGGGGTTCTCATGACCACGGTACACACATATTTTGTAAACAAAAACTCTATTGAAATCCTAATTAGACACATTACTTATTTTTGTCCCAAAAGTTCAATGTTAATAGTAACACCCGCGGCGGCCTAGTAGAACTTAAATTTACTAAATTTACGAAAATAGCCCAATTGCCCAAAAAAGAAATTGTCCAATTCTCAAATTAGAAGAAAACCAAACCGGGCCTTGAAGAAGCAAATTACAGATTTGGTTCTGAAAAAAATAACAAGGGTAATTTAGTCTTTTCACAACGTTAGCATTCACAGGTTGTCCTTAGGATAACACCCTATATATCCACAACAGTACAGCACCTTTTGACTATTGCTCAACGTCTATCTCTCTCTAAGTCTCTCTATCTCTCTCTAACTCTCTCTGCAACAATGTCCGGCGTCTGGATATTCGACAAGAAAGGCGTTGCTCGGTTAATCCCCAACCCAACCCGTGAATCATTTGAGCAGAAAGAACCGCCGTACCCCGGCACAGCCACCGCCCCTGGCGCCCGGCCCCGGAACCTCGTCTACCTTCCGGAAAACACAGTGATCCAGTCCTATCCGGAGCTGGAACTCCGGCTAAAGGAACTGGGTTGGACAAGGTACCGGAATCCAAACGGGTCCGATATGATCCAGTTCCATCGCTCCGATGATTCGGTCCACTTAATCTCTCTCCCCCAAAACTTCGACCACCTTAAGCCACGCCACATGTACGATATCGTCGTCAAGAATCGGTCGTTCTTCGAGGTCCGTGACGCCTCGGCGTACGATAGCTCCCGCCACCGCGGGTAGCAAACGCTACAGATAACACTGAGCCTGTTACCGGTCACCGTCGGAAAAATTAGCATCGTTTAGTGTTTCGCCGTCGGTAAATTATTAGGTCTAACTTTGTAATGTAGAGAGAGAGAGAGAGAGGCGTGCATTTTTTTGTAGAAGTTTTAAAATTATTTTCACTAATTTCTTTTCTTTTCTTTTTTTTATAGATTTTTTTAAATATTTTTCTTATCACAAATCAAAAAACTAGCATCCATCTTGCATATAGTTTGCTCTACAATTTAATATTTGTTGAATTCAACAAGATGATGATGAATTTTGTATCGAATGCAATAGCCTACCTCATTTATCAATCTATTCTTACAATGACGATATAATATATTTATAATTTTTTGTTAAAATAGCATGTTGAATTCAATGCGATTATGATGGTTCGACGGTAGCATGTTGATTTTATCGCGAATGTGAAATTTTGATTAAAAAATGGTGAACGTGATATTATTAGCTTCAAAGTAACATACATTTGTGTGTGTGTATAAATATATTTGTTATATGATTTAATATTTTTTGAATTTAATATGATGATGAATCCCGTGTTGTATTTAACAAAATACGTCAATGTTCTATTTAAGTTTGTTAGTAATTTTTTTTTATTTAATTACATTTAACTTTTTTAAACAAAAACTATATAATAAATTTAATAAAATTTGTTAAAGTATCACGTTGAATTCAACATGAATTTGAAATAATGTAAAAATATATTATGAAAAATCAAGAAGTATCACGTTAAATTAACCATAAATGTGAAAACTAATGAAAAAGTAATTACTGTTATATCATTTTGAAGATTTTATTTAGAAGAATCTGAATATATAATTGCAAGAAAAAAATATAAAATAATAGTTATTTTTTATTTTAATGATATGATTTGTAGCCTTATTTTTTTAAAAAAAAAATTATATATCAAGTAAGTAGTTGTAAAGACAAATCTGACCAAATAATCACAAATGATTGGTCGGTACCTCGCTTAAAAAATGGTTTACTCGGTAATTTTAGCTCCTCAATAGGACCCTCTCGTAACCGCACAATTTTCTCAATATTTTTCCAAAGAGATTCTACATATATATATATATATATATATATATATATTTTATTTTTTTTTTAAAATACATCACCCAAATTCATGGACTATAAAAATATTTTATAACATCAAAATTTAAATAGATTTCAGAATACAAAGATTATGAATGGAGTAATTTTTAAAAGATAATTAATTAAAATAATTTCTAAATAATTTGTCTCAAAATATTGAGATGTTGATTGATTGGAGATACTCTTAACTCTCAATATAATTTTAGGCCATTTCGACAATACAGCGACCGTACCGGTACAACTCGTTAAAGTTATAAGTATGTGATAAAGAAATTATAAGATTTTAGACAAACTCGTAAGTTTTTAGGAAAAACTTGTAACTTATAAAGTTTTAAGAACTTGTGGAATAACTTGCAATTTTTTTGGAACGATCTTGTAACTTTTGTGGCTG